>SJYX01012111.1:210700-275187 GCA_006410675.1 Oreotragus oreotragus
ATTTCACAAATAATTTGGCCAAGTTTTATCCAGTTAGCATCTGATTGCTTGGGGTCTTATGCTAGTTTCTGGCTCTTTGAAAACCTGTCTCTTATACACATCTTTTGTTTTTTTTTTAAGGTTTTGAACTCATATTTAAATGCTATTAATCTGTTGTACACCAAGGATCCTGGGTTGAGGCTACACTTTTTTTTAAAGATGATGGCTGGTTTTTTTGTTTGTTTGTTTGTTTCTGCTTAATGATTGGAGTTCAAGCCAGAATGACTTTAAGTTAACTTGCATGATTGGATTTTCCCAGATATATAGGCAAACTGTGAAACTGGTGGCTTGTGTGATCTATGGCTGTGGTGATAAGGGGTGACCTTGCTTTTCCACTCAGAGGAAGGCCAAGTAAGAGACGATCCTGGTTTTCCTTCTTTTCACCGTTTTATCTCACGTTCTAACTTCGGGAAGCATCTAAAGCCTTCCTTATTCTCTAGTGACCCATTGCATCCAGGGTTCTTAGTCACCCTGAAAAATGCCAAGGCAGAGAGTCTTCAAAATCCTAATATTCCTGCTCTCTCTCTTATTTTGGATGGTTTCTTTCTTGTAGACTTAACTCTGCATATATAACATTATTTAGGAGGAAAAGATAGGTTTTTGGGCTACTGAGCCAGTCAGATTGCTAAAAATGAAAGTCAACCCAGTATGCTATAAGAATATTGAAAAAAAAAAAACAAAATTAATGAGTATTAGGACTTCTGTTTGAGAATATTAAGAAGTAAAACATTTGCTGTCCCCAGTTTTCAATCATTTTTTTATTCTAAAAGGAGCAGAGTCATGAAGTCTTGTACTCATAAATGTGAATGTTTGCAGATGTTGAAAGAGTCTCCAATAATTTAGTCTCTAAAGTGAAAGGAATCTTTGAAGTCATCTGGTCTCAGTGGCAAAACAACAATAAAACAGCAGTCAAAACTAAAACCAGCTTACATTTTTTAGGTACTTTCCATCTATCAGACACTGTGCTTAGTACTTTATTTTTCTCTTTAGACATATTTTTGCCTTTAAGTTTATTTTTTAAGATCTCAGACAAGAGCTCGTCTGACCTCCCTCTGGAGCAACTCTTGGCCATAAGCCCAGAGCTTTACAACTACGGCCATCGAGTCCTAAAAATGTAACGGGAATTATCTAGAGTGCTCTCGTGGATCCTATGCAGTCTGGCTTCCAACTCAGTACTGCATTTACTACAGTACATATGACCTTAATGGGTGCCAAAATTCTCCTGTGCAGGCCTTATATAAAATAAGATCTTTTTCAAAATTCAGGGAAGATGAATTTTTCTCATTTAACAAATAAGTTAACTTGCTGTGAGGAACAAGACATATATTCTCCTTCTAGTTTATATTCAAGCCAGTGCTCATTTTTTCCAATGATGTTGGGGAGATTTGGGACATAGTCATGTATCAGAAGACCTCAGCATTTAGTGTTTTCTCCTGAGGTCTTACATTTCTTCACTCTGTATGAATTTTTCTTTATTTTTAAATTCAACTTTCTTCATACATTTTTGGTTGCATTGTACATTTGGTTGCATTCTTTATACATGTGGGGTCTTCGTTGCTGCACACAGGCTTTCTCCAGGTGTGACGAGCGGGGGCTGCTCTCTGGTTGCCCTGTGCGTGCCTCTCCTTGCTGTGGCTTCTGTTGTTGCAGAGCACGGCCTCTAGGGCATAGGCTCAGTACTTGAGGTGCATGAACTTAGCATGTGGAGCCTTCCCACACCAGCTGTCAAACCCAGTGCCCTGCATCTTAACCACTGGACTGCCAGGGAACTCTCTGGATGTTTTGAGTAAATTTGTGTCTTTTAATTTTGACTGGATATTTGTAGTATAATGGTGTGAGAACTGGAACGCAGAACAGATACAGAAGCGAAATTGAACCTTGCTAGTTTGGGGGTGAAATACTGAAACGTCTACTCTAACTTCAATATCTATTTGCTTTTGATATTTACCTTGCTCTGCAGTTTCATTGCTAACCCAGATGTGAAGTTCAGTTCAGTCCAGTCACTCAGTCACGTCCAACTCTTTGTGAACCCATGGACTGCAGCACGCCTAGCTTCCCTGTCCATCACTAGCTCCCAGAGCTTATTCAAACTTATGTCCATAGAGTCAGTGATGACATCCAACCATCTCATCCTCTGTTGTCCCCATCTCCTCATGCCTTCAATCTTTCCCAGCATCAGGGTCTTTTCCAATGAGTCCGTTCTTCTAATCAGGTGGCCAAAGTATTGCAGTTTCAGCTTCAGCATCAGTCCTTCCAATGAATATTCAGAATTGATTTCCTTTAGGATTGACTGGTTTGATCTCCTTGCAGTACAAAGGACTCTCAAGAGTCTTCTCCAACACCACAGTTAACAAGCATCAATTCTTTGGCACTCAGCTTTCTTTATAGTCCAACTCTCACATCCATACATGACCACTGGAAAAACCATAGCTTTGACTACATGGACCTTTGTCGGCAAGGTAATGTCTCTGCTTTTTATTATGCTGTCTAGATTGGCCATAGCTTTTCTTCTAAGGAGCAAGCATCTTTTAATTTCATAGATGCAGTCACCATCTGCAGCGATTTTGTGTGAAGCAGAAGAAAGTAAAATGGAACTCTGCTCCGACCAATCAAATTTGATTTATAATCAAGTCATTCTGCTTATGAATCTTCTAAAAACTGTCATAAATAATCTACCTGAATGTAGACTCTTTTTCAAAACTGTAACTTAAATGTTACTTAAGTATTTTCCAGAATAAAGTGGACATAAAGACATAATTTTTTTAATGGTTTAGGTTTTAGTACTTCAGCATTGATGAAAGTAAAGAAAGCCCATATAAGCATGTCAGTGCCCCTAACCATTGTATTTATAAAAGTTAAATTACAGGTTACAGTTATCTGAAGATATCAAATTCATAAGACTTTGCCTAATTATTTGATGTGGAGATGGTGATTACATTAGGCAGATTCCTGACANAAAGTGGACATAAAGACATAATTTTTTTAATGGTTTAGGTTTTAGTACTTCAGCATTGATGAAAGTAAAGAAAGCCCATATAAGCATGTCAGTGCCCCTAACCATTGTATTTATAAAAGTTAAATTACAGGTTACAGTTATCTGAAGATATCAAATTCATAAGACTTTGCCTAATTATTTGATGTGGAGATGGTGATTACATTAGGCAGATTCCTGACATTGTTTGCTGGTTGCAGAATTAAATTAAGAAAATAGAGAAATAAAAGATTTTAAAAAGCCCTGTATATGTAACTAAATTCATATATAAGTACTTAACTTCATGTAGTTTAGTACCCTAGAGTTATTTTCTTGGGACTTATTCACAGAAAAGTTACAGCAAAGTTAGAATCTGTAAAAATTATAAACATGGACAGATAAAGTTTCTAGCTAGAAATTTTTTATTTGAAAACATATTAAAGAGAAACCTGCAAGTATTGCCTGCACACACACACACATGCACTATAGATCCATATATTAAGAATATATATTAGAATATAGCTTTAAATTAAAGACTGTAGAGATTATTTCCCCTAATATCTGTTTCACTTGAGATATCAGTCATGACTTTGGAATTCATTTTCCCATGTACTTCAGTATGTTTCCCAAGGTTTCTTTTTTTTTTAAGTAATTAATTAATTACTTTAAAAGTTTTAAGTGTAATTGATTTACAATATCTTGTTAGTTTTAGGTATATAGTACAGTGATCAGCTTAATATATTGGGTTGGCCAAAAAGTTCATAAGATGTCACAGAAGAACTTGAACAAAATCTTTGACCAACCCCGTATATAGGTGAAAATATACCTATGTGTGTATATATAGGTGTTTGTTATTATTGTTCAGACACTAAGTCATCTCCAACTCTTTAGCAACCCCAAGGACTGAAGCCCGCCAGGCTCCTCTGTCTTCGGGATTTTCCAGGCAAGAATACTCCCGAGTGGTAGTTCATAAGATGTCACAGAAGAACTTGAACAAAATCTTTGACCAACCCCGTATATAGGTGAAGATATACCTATGTGTGTATATATCGGTGTTTGTTATTATTGTTCAGACACTAAGTCATCTCCAACTCTTTAGCAACCCCAAGGACTGAAGCCTGCCAGGCTCCTCTGTCTTCGGGATTTTCCAGGCAAGAATACTCCCGAGTGGGTTGTTATTTCCTTTACCAGGAGATTTTTCCAACCCAGGGATCGAACCTGCATCTTCTGCATTGGCAGGTGGATTCACTACCTTTGAATCACCAGGGAAGCCCATATATATATATTCTTTTTAAGATTCTTTTCCCCATAGGTTATTACAAGGTGTTAANGTTATTTCCTTTACCAGGAGATTTTTCCAACCCAGGGATCGAACCTGCATCTTCTGCATTGGCAGGTGGATTCATTACCTTTGAATCACCAGGGAAGCCCATATATATATATTCTTTTTAAGATTCTTTTCCCCATAGGTTATTACAAGGTGTTAAGTATAGTTTCCTGTGCTATATACAATAGGTCCTGATTATCTGTATTATGCATATTACTCCCAAACTCCTAATTTACCCCTTTCCCTTCCCCTTTGTTAACCATAAGTTTGTTACTTGTATCTGTGAGTCTCTTTTGTGATGTGGAGAAAACGGAACCTTCCCATACTGTTGGTGAGAATGTCGATATTTTTGAAAAACATTGCTCAGTGCTCAGTCATGTCCGACTCTGAAATCTTTTGGACTGTAGCCCGCCAAGCTCCTCTGTCCATGGGATTTTTTCAGGCAAGAATAGTGGAGTGGGTTGCCATTTCCTCCTCCAGGGAATCTTCTAGACTTGGATCAAACACGTGTCTCCTGAATATCCTGCATTGCAGGCAGATTCTTTACTGACTGAACTATGAGGGAATCCCCACCTATTTCTAAGGCTTTTCCTTTATGTCACAATTAAAGTGTAGATTCTTTTTTCTTTTTCTTTTTTTTTTTAGAGGAATGGTATGGGGAGGGAAGAGAGGGGGAGTTCAGGATGGGGAACACATGTATACCTGTGATGGATTCATGTTGATATATGGCAAAACCAATACAATATGGTAAAG
This sequence comes from Oreotragus oreotragus, assembly GCA_006410675.1. Classification (NCBI taxonomy): domain Eukaryota; kingdom Metazoa; phylum Chordata; class Mammalia; order Artiodactyla; family Bovidae; genus Oreotragus; species Oreotragus oreotragus. The sequence continues at coordinate 215,791 of SJYX01012111.1, forward strand.
TAATTAACCTCCAATTAAAATAAATAAATTTATATTAAAAAACAAAGTGTAGATTCTGATTATCACATGATAGCAGGCAATACAGCATACCAGTTTANATGGTATGGGGAGGGAAGAGAGGGGGAGTTCAGGATGGGGAACACATGTATACCTGTGATGGATTCATGTTGATATATGGCAAAACCAATACAATATGGTAAAGTAATTAACCTCCAATTAAAATAAATAAATTTATATTAAAAAACAAAGTGTAGATTCTGATTATCACATGATAGCAGGCAATACAGCATACCAGTTTAAGGGAAATTTCATTTTATGAAAAATATAATTTCACAAATAATTTGGCCAAGTTTTATCCAGTTAGCATCTGATTGCTTGGGGTCTTATGCTAGTTTCTGATTCTTTGAAAACATGGCATGTGCTGGGTAAAAGAAAGATTTGCACACATGTGTGGCTGCTTCATAAATATTCATATCATCTTGGACACTCTGCAAGATTAGCATGTATAAAATACCAGGCTTGACTGGATACATCATTGCTTTCTACTGATAATACCCCAGAAGGAACAATTTCATAAGCATAGGCTATCAATTTGGGGTATATACTGGTTTAGAGGGTATGCCTTAGTTTTCTTCACTGTGGTGCTAAGATTTACTTTTTGTTGTTCTCATTGATGAAAGATCTATTGTCATCCTTACTGATGTATGAAAGGCACTATGACTTTCATTTTGGTCCATTTTGAAATCAGAACATTTTCTTTGATTCCTTTAAGAATTATTTGATTTTTCTTCTCCCTAAATTGTTGCTTCCCCAACATAATACACTAGGGGCCTGACAACTATCTAGAAACTCTGAAAAAGGTCAGGAAACAAATTGAGTGGTTCAGATTTCAGCAGAGAATTTTTGTTTCTGCTTTATGTTTCCACCATTTGCATTTAATTTAGCCACCTCAAAATGGCCAATCTGCCATTTATGCTGTGACTTAGGTACAAAACTACACATGTTCTTCAGAACAAGACACCCATTCATTTAGATATCTTTGAAATGAAGGATTTAACTGAATTCATGTGTGCCTATTTTCAGTAATCACATGCAGCTGAAATAACTTATGCTGCAAAGTACAAGATATATACAAAAATTAATATTTGCCTTGTAATTAGCTGCTCATTTCTATTTTCAGCATTGTTGTTCATAGAAACCCAATAGTTATTGTAGTACTAATTTAGATTGAGCTCTCCTGCTCTCTTCCAGAATGGCCCNCACATGCAGCTGAAATAACTTATGCTGCAAAGTACAAGATATATACAAAAATTAATATTTGCCTTGTGATTAGCTGCTCATTTCTATTTTCAGCATCGTTGTTCATAGAAACCCAATAGTTATTGTAGTACTAATTTAGATTGAGCTCTCCTGCTCTCTTCCAGAATGGCCCTCTTCAGCAATTCATTTTTTATACACTTGCTTTCATCCCTCTGAGCAGTTTTACTTCATCTTCCCATCTTTATTAGGGGAGAATTATTTCTTAGCTAATTATTTTTTCTTTTGCTTTGATGCACCTATGGTGTTCTGTGACTAGGGTATGAATAATTACAAAATTGTATTGTTAATGACTAAATATTGATGTTAGGTAACTTCCGTTATATTTCCCCACATTTTTTTTTTCATTCTTTATGGACCACACAGTAAATTAAGTGGAAAGTTGAAACAATTATTCATACAAAATAGAGGCTTTTTTAAAAAGCCATTATATTACGGGAACAGAATAATTATGGGTTGTATAAAAGTTTGATTATATAGATTGATCAAATATATCAGATAATTATTCATAACTTCCGTTATATTTCCCCACATTTTTTTTTTCATTCTTTATGGACCACACAGTAAATTAAGTGGAAAGTTGAAACAATTATTCATACAAAATAGAGGCTTTTTTAAAAAGCCATTATATTACGGGAACAGAATAATTATGGGTTGTATAAAAGTTTGATTATATAGATTGATCAAATATATCAGATAATTATTCAACTTCACACTCAATTTTAATTGCTTGGAAACCAGATAAATGGTATGCTTTTCAATTTATTATTATTTTAGAAATATAATAGAAATACAAGCTACAGAGGAATGATTTCCCCAAGTAGAATGGTCCAAAAGTGAGGTGGGTAAAACTTTTTACACCAAAATGGTTTTTACACACAGAAGAATCCAAGAGAATCAAACAGAAGCTTACAGAACTGTTTAGAGATTCAAAAACCTAGATATATAGGTATCATTTTAAAGTCAATAGCTTTCCTAGGTGCTGGTAATATCTAAGATAGAAACTCTAAAAAACAAACTTCTCATAATACTGATAAAGCTATACAGTAATTAGGAATAAACCTAATAAGAGGTGTGTAAGGTATGAATAAAAGGGTAAAACTTTACAGAAATCAAACAGATCTGAGTTAATAGAGCTTGACTTTAAAATTAACATTGTAAATGTTTGTCTCTGCCAGTTAATTTGTGTTTCAATCCAAGCCTAACCTAAATTTGAGGGAACAAATATGTTAATCAATAGGCCAGAAAGCTTTGCACAGTAATTTCTATTTCCAAAAAGTGTAGTAATTAAACACATATGTTCATCTTCAGAAATAGATCCCAGCATTAGAGAAGCTTAGGATATGATAAAGGTAACACTTAAAATTAAGAGAAATCAATAACTAAATTAAGGGGTTTGGAAAGTTGAATATGTCTGTGAACAAAATTCTTCTTTGCATAAAAACCAAATATTTGTATTAGAAGAATTTATTATAAAAAGTGATTTGTGTCAATGTATGGCAAAACCAATACAGTATTGTAAAGTAAAATAAAGTAAAAATACATTTTTTTTAAAAAAAGGAAAATTATAAGATCAAACATAAAATACATTCTGAAAATCTTAGTATGGGAAATCCTTATTAAAAGAGACAAGAAATCTAGAAGTTATCAAGCAAAAGATTGAGAATTTGATCACAAATGTTATAATAAATGAAATGAAAAATAAAAGAAAAAGGAATAAAAATATAAATTTAACATAGAGAATTACATAAAAATTTAAATGGTAACCTAATAGGAAAAATGTGCAAAATATAAGAATTGTTAAGAAAGGAAAAAGTAAAAGTAGATGCACTTTCTTATAAGTAATGATGGAAAACCAGATTTTTCTGTTTACCAGTAGGAAGTGCTGGAGAAGGCAATGGCACCCCATTCCAGTACTCTTGCCTGGAAAATCCCATGGATGGAGAAGCCTGGTGGGCTGCAGTCCATGGGATCGCTAGGAGTCAGACACGACTGAACGACTTCACTTTCACTTTTAACTTTCACGCTTTGGAGAAGGAAATGGCAACCCACTCCAGTGTTCTTGCCTGGAGAATCCCAGGGATGGGGGAGCCTGGTGGGCTTCCGTCTATGGGGTCACACACAGTCGGACACGACTGAAGTGACTTAGCAGCAGCAGCAGCAGCAGTAGGAAGTACAGTGACTGACAGAACAAGCTCTGGGGAACTTCCCTCGTGATCCAGTGGCTAAGACTCCACACTCCCAGTGCAGAGGGTCCAAGTTCAATCCCTGGTCAGGGAACTAGATGCGCCATGCTGCAACTAAGAGTTTGTATGCAGCAATGATGATCAAAGATCTTGTGTGCTGCGACTAAGACCTGGCACACCGAAATAAATAAATTAATTAATTAATAATTAAAAAAAGAACAACTCTGTGGTCAGACTGCCTGGGATTGACACCTCATCATATTCTAGGGGGGTTCTCTTAGTATTCTCAAGTTTTTCACCAATAAAATGTGGCTATCTTAGGATATTTTGAATTTTAAAATAGTTAATACATGGGAAAAAAACTTAAGAATAAAGCTTTCTATCACAAGGGTACAAAATATAACTTGTTATTATTAAAGCAAAGATGAAATGCAATTTTACATATTCCATTAGTCATTAGTAAAAGTTAAAAGGTGAAACATATTCACTCTTAGTGAAAAAACATCAAAAATAAAATTTAAAAGGAATTGATCTTATTTTGATGGGAGTGTAAATTAGTATTTGGGTGACAATTTGAGAGCAAGGGTAATATTAGCCAGTAGCAGGTTCAAGAAAGTATTTCCACTTTTAAACATCCGTCCTGAATCCCAGGGACAGGGGAGCTGGTGGGCTGCTGTCTATGGGGTCTCACAGAGTCGGACACAACTGAAGCGACTTAGCAGCAGCAGCAGACTGCAGAAATATTAGCACAAGTGAACAAAGATGCATGCGCTAAAATAGTTGCTACAGCCTTGTTTGCAGTAGTAAAAATTCTTCACAAGCTAAATATCCCTGTTCAGTTCAGTTCAGTCACTCAGTCGTGTCCAACTCTTTGCAACCCCATGAATCACAGCACGCCAGGCCTCCCTGTCCACCACCAAATCCTGGAGTTCACTCAAACTCATGTCCATCGAGTCGGTGATGCCATCCAGCCATCTCATCCTCTGTCGTCCCCTTCTCCTCCTGCCCCCAATCCTTCCCAGCATCAGAGTCTTTTCCAATGAGTCAACTCTTCGCATGAGGTGGCCACAGTATTGGAGTTTCAGCTTTAGCATCATTCCTTCCAATGAACACCCAGGACTGATCTCTTTTACAATGGCCTGGTTGAATCTCCTTGCAGTCCAAGTGGCTCTCAAGAGTCTTCTCCAACACCACAGTTCAAAAGCATCAATTCTTCGTTGCTCAGCTTTCTTCACAGTCCAACTCTCACATCCATACGTGACTACTGGAAAAACCATAGCCTTGGCTAGATGGACCTTTGTTGGCAAAGTAATGTCTCTGCTTTTCAACATGCTGTCTAGGTTGGTCATAATTTTCCTTCCAAGGAGTAAGCATCTTTTAATTTCATGGCTGCAGTCACCATCTGCAGTGATTTTGGAGCCACCCACCCCCCAAAAAAAATAAAGGCTGACACTGTTTCCACTGTTTCCCCATCTATTTCCCATGAAGTGATGGGACCGGATGCCATGATCTTCGTTTTCAGAATGTTGAGCTTTAAGCCAACTCTTTCATTCTTCACTTTCACTTTCATCAAGAGGCTTTTTAGTTCCTCTTCACTTTCTGCCATAAGGGTGGTGTCATCTGCATATCTGAGGTTATTGATATTTCTCCGAGCAATCTTGATTCCAGCTTGTGCTTCTTCCAGCCCAGCGTTTCTCATGATATTTTATCTAAGCCAGGGAATACTAAATAGTAGTTTGAAAGAGTAAACGAAGTCTCAACCAGCAGGGCAATTTCTCTGTCAAATGTCAACACAGGTCATGGTACAATCTCATTGATCAAAAACAGAACTCAAACTGAAACAAACAAAATCAACTCTTATTGGGACTAGAAATGTGGACGTGTATCTGCCAAATGTTTGCTAGAAGGGCTGGCTTCTGGGAAACATACAGAGTAAAGGAAAATTATAGCCTTCCCTGGTGGCTCAGAGGTTAAAGTGTCTGCCTGCAATGTGGCAGACCTGGGTTCGATCCCTGGGTCGGGAAGATCCCCTGGAGAAGGAAATGGCAACCCGCTCCAGTATTCTTGCCTGGAGAATCCCATGGGCAGAGGAGCCTGGTGGGCTACAGTCCATGGGGTCTCAAAGAGTGGGACACAACTGAGCGACTTCACTTTCACTTTCAATGAATGAAAGTGAAACTGAAAATGTCAGTCACTCTGTTGTGTCTGACTCTTTGTGACTCCATGGACTGAATATACTTGTTCAAATTTTTTGACTTTGTTCTTGCTATTTTTGAGTTACACACATTTTGTGTATGTTATTAAGATAAACTGTATTTAAACTTGTGTTTCCTTATTGATTTTCTATCTGGATAATGTGTCCATTGTTGTAAGTGAGTTGTTAGCATCCCACTAATATTGTTACTGTTGATTTCTCCTTTTATAACTGTTAGCATTTGCCTTATGTATTTAACTCTTTGTATGTTGGGTACACATATATTGATAATTGCTATGTCTTCTTCTTGGATTGATCCCTTGATTATTATGTGGGGTGTTTCCTGGTCTCTTGGAATATAAATGGACAGATTGGGAGTTTGGGATTCACATATACACACTGCTATATTTAAAATAGATAACCAACAAGGACCTACTGTACAGCACAGGGAACTTGGCTCAATACTCTGTAATAAGTTATAAGGGGAAAGAATTTTTAAAAAATAGATGCATGGATATGTGTAACTTTGCTGTACACCTGAAACTAGCACAATATATTTAATCAAATGTGCTTAAATATAAAATAAAAATTAAACAAATAGATAAATGGGAAGACCAGAAAATCAGTAAGTTACTAATCCTTTGTCTAGGCGCTCTTCATCTCTCTCTAGCCCTGCTCCTGATATTGACGGGAAGTGTATCAGTGAAGCAGGCACACCCTTGGCATGCCTCAGAGCCAGCTGCCATGCTTGCTTACCAGATGCTAGGTGCTAATTTTACCAGGACCAACACACTAAGCATGAGCAAGTCCACTGTGCTGACTTTAATTACTTCAGGTACTTGGCAATGGGACATCCAGAGCTCTTCCTAGTACATTTGCAAAATTGCTCATTATATGCTGTTCAAAAAATATTTCCTCTTTTAATGAACTTATGTGGGTTAACATGTATGTGCAACACATATTATAGATAGAAACCCTCTCACTTACCAACACGTAAGCTGAACAAGAAGTTCATGAAAGCTTCAGGAACTCTGAGCCATTCAGAGGCAAGAGGGTTATCAGATCCAATATGAAAGCAGTCAAACGATAAGGCCATAAATAAAAAGCTCAGTCATTTTATTTGCTTGACACTTAAAAATTTCCTTTAAGTATAAATCTTCTCATTTTTCAGTTATGTTTTTTTTCAATTTAAAAAAAATTTTCCAATTTTTGAGAAGTGTTTTAATTCAATTATTTTTCAATCATGTTTTTAAACATAGGTTTTGATCACAAAAGTTAATGTGTTTATATATACTGAAATAGCATCAAATCTGTATTTGGTGAAAAAAAAAAGAAAAATCCTTCATTTGAATCAGAATCAGGTTAAGACGGTAGAATTTTTTCAAGCATCATAATCAAGAGTGGCTATGGAGCTGAGGCTATCCGTAGTACACTGAAGGTACAGATAAACAGCAAGCGGTAAAGGGAAAGTAAAAAGGAAATAGTATGAAGTGGTAAGGAGAAAAATATAAAAAGAAGAAAAAAAGACTAATGAAACGTGCAGAAAATAGAATTTAATTTGAGAAAATGTATTGCATCACACACACTCATTTTTCATGAGTAAAGATGTGATGAATAATAAATATGCAATACCTGACATGTTGTATTGGCATATAGTTAATTAACAATGTTGTGTTAGTTTCAGGTGTGTGGAAGTGTTAGTAACTCAGTTGTGTCTGACTCTGTGACTGCATGGACTGTAGCCCACCAGGCTCCTCTGTCCAAGGACTTCTCGAAGGCAAGAATATTGGAGTGGGTTGCCAGCCCCTTCTCCAGGGAATCTTCCCAATCCAGGGATCGAACCTGGGTCTCCTGCATTTGCAGGCAGATTCTTTACTGTCTGAGCCACCAGTGAAGCCCACTTTCAGGTGTACAGCAAAGCGATTCAGTTATAGATATATGCTGTTGCTGCTGCTAAGTCTCATCAGTCGTGTCCGACTCTGTGCGACCCCATAGACAGCAGCCCACCAGGCTCCCCCGTCCCTGGGATTCTCCAGGCAAGAACATTGAGTGGGTTGCCATTTCCTTCTCCAATACATGAAAGTGAAAGATGAAAGTGAAGTCGCTCAGTCGTTTCTGACTCTTAGTGACCCCATGGACTGCAGTCCACCAGGCTCCTCCGTCCATGGGATTTTCCAGGCAAGAGTACTGGAGTGGGTTGCCATTGCCTTCTCCTTATAGATATATATGTATCTATTATTTTTTCAAATTCTTTTTCCATACAGGCTATTACAGAATATTAAGCAGAGTGTGTATGTCAACCCCAAACTCCCAATATGTTTGTCTTAATAACATAAATAAAACATGTATAACTCAAAAGTAGCAAAAATAAACTCAAACTTTGAAGTTGGCCACCTGAGCCCAAGTCTGAAGTCTTGGGGACCTCAGAGGGCACAGAGACCTTTGAAAGCTGCCTTTTATCAGAAGCATACAGATGGCTGGTGTCACTATTGGACTTGGAAGCCAGGCCTCCAGACGCTGCGGCTGGCATGCTTTACCCACACACTCAAGTCCCATCAGAGAACACAATGCCCAGCACTTAGCCAGAACCTAAGTCAGGCAAGAATCTGTAGAGGGTAGAGCTATGTGTATTTATGGGGAGGAAATACATGTCCAGGAATGAAGGATAGGACTGTCTTTTGTGAAACAGCATCTTCTATAAACAGAGGTAATTCTCTTTCATTTACGTGTCCAGAACCCATCATTAAAATTCACTTGAGAGTTATTGCCTATTACTGCCAGGTCTGCTGTTGGTCTCCCAAGATGATGAATGAAGCCAGAATAAATGTTATAGATTTTTTCAAGCTGCATATAATATGGGCAGTGGCAATAAACTTATGACATTTCACCTCACTCAGCAAGTGTAGCACGAAGGTCAGGAAGGATAAACGTTTGTTAGAGGGAAAGAAAAATGTATTATTACAACTTCATTGTTCTCTGCTCCTGAGTGATGATGCTGAATCCTATTTAGTATTTGTCTGAAAAATGGGATAAAAATGTATGCATAGGAGAAGTGATTTCTCATAGTAATGATTTGTGGCAGAGCTATAGGGAAAATCATCAGCAAGGCAATTTATAGAAAATGTTGTTGTGGTCTGTGTGTATTATTCTTCACATTGTCTTTGAATCATTGAGTGTTTCAGGCACTCCCTGTAAATGGAGTGTCCATGCCAGGAACTGTGCTGGCTTCTGGAAGACACCAGTGGACAAACACAGGTTGGCTTTTAAAGAGATGAGCCTTTTAGAAGAGATGTTGAACTGTCAGCTCCTGAGAGTGAAATCCTTCTGTCACTTGATGGGAAAAGAAGGTCCCCCAGTATATATGTAAACTTTTAAATAAGGCCATCAGTGGAAAGTAAGTAGTTTTACTCCATTTTATTATGAGAAAAGGGTATTGATTTATCTAAGAAAGGGTATTGGTTTTCTAAGAAAGAAAGAAAGACAATTCCATTTTTCACATTCTTCCAAATTTTTATATAGAAACCAAATGTTCTAAAACCTTTATATTTCAACAATTGCACTTTTTAAGGAATAAATGTTGCTTATAATAAGTTTTCAGGTTTGAACAATTCCACTGAATTATATAAGACATTTGAGATTGTGAGAATCCGTGAAGATACTTTCAAGTGCAAAATGTGTTATTGGATGTCTGTAGACATCCAGCTTCATTGAGTAACAGACAACTTCCAAGACAGAAGTTCAGGTCTTTCATTCACATTTTCAGTTGTATCCTGAACTACATATTTTTTCAGGTTGGTAACTTCACCTCAGTTGGTTCAACTTCTCCACATATAAAATACACTTTGAAAATTTAAAATAATTAAATTTTAAAATATTCCAAAGATTGTCTTCTCAGATTCATAATTGTGGGGTTTTTTTTCCTGGTATGAGAAACGATAGACTAAATTTCTTGCATTCTGATAGTTGAAGAAAATATTGTTATGCTTTCAGAAATACCCCAGTATTAACAAAAATGAAATTTCATTATAAAACTCTTTGTTATACAATTAGTTGGTTTCATGTATTCATTCAACAAATATTTGATAATGTAATTGTGAAAGTTCCTGAACTGGGTTTTGCAAAGGGTACAATTCATTACACTTGGATTTATTGTCATTAACACATTTATGTAGTGATTTATATTCTCCCGAGGACTTCTTGCCATATTTCTAATTTAATCTCTCAAGATTTCCTTTCGCAGGCTCAGTGATGCTTTTGCTAGGTGGCCAGGGAAGGATGGAGATGAGCTTCTGTTTCAAGTGATCTTATGCTGTTCTCACACTGACCCCTTCTCTCAAGGAGGTCACAGATCCCCCCTCCCCCAACCACCGCCACACATACACATGCCCACATGCTCAAACACACTGTGTTTCAGGCCACAAGGGAGGTAAAAGCAGAGTGCCGATGGGGATCAGATCCAGGGAAAACCATATTCAATTGATGGTAAGAAGGATACTTTTCATGGAAGAACTGCTATTTTATTACATGACATTTATCAAATGCCCAATGTGTGCCAAATATGGGCTGGACTTTGCTTGGAGATAAATAACACTTCCTTCTCTGCTTTCAATTAGCTCTCAGTTCAGGGCAAAGGTAGTAATTTATAACTCAGGCTGAGACGTAGAAATGCAAACTGCATTAGAATCACATGTGAGAGGCATGTGACTCAGACCACACATAGTGGGCAGCACCTGAGCTCTGGAATGTAGTTTATTCTCTAAGCACTGGGGAGACAATGATGAATTTTCAGCAAGGGCATTATATTTGCCATGATTGGAAAGAGATTTCTTATAAAAAGGGCTATTTGCAAGGTTGTTGCAGTGATCTAGCCAATAAATGTTGAAGGATCGTATTAAGGCAGTGTTGGCAGAGCAGGAGAGTACAGATTTGAGATGTCAGATGGACATTATTTGGTGGCTGTTTCATTCTGGGGATAAAGGAAGGCAAAAAGTCTGGTGTGATTCTCACATTCTGAAAAGATATGGGTAGATTTTTTTAAACATATGAATACTTGTCCTATGGATTTGGTGAATTTTATGCTAAAGGAAAAGAATGAGTAAAATCCTGGTGCATGATTAATAAATAGTTAATATCAACATTGGTAAGAATATGGAAAATAAGAAGGCAGGTCATGAGAGACTTATTGGGCCTTAGTAGTTGCCAGCATTGTTTCAGCTTATCTTTTCTTCCATAAGGCCCCATTCCAAATTAAATAGGTGGGTAGCATGATTATCTTCCTTTACAGTTGGCTGAACTGAGACATAGAGAAATATGTAACTTGCCCAACCGAGTCAAACTAGGTAATAGCAAAAAGCAAGATTCAATTCCTGGTTATTCTCACTTGTAGCTCTATATTGCTCCATCTGAGGTCAAAGCCCAAGATCCTTGGATACATGATAAGTTTCCTATGATGTTTAACACTTGAGATCAATGTTACAGGATTTTGAACAATGCAAAATAATATTTTATGCATTTCTTTCCATTGTTTCTCTTTTTGTTTTCAGAAAACTCATATTTGAGGTCTTGAAAAAATTAAATATTATAACTAAAAATCATACTTGAAAAGAAATAAATATAAAAATGCATGTGTTCATTAGTATCTGACTATTTGCAACCCAATGGACTATAACTCACCAAGCTTCTCTGTTCATGGAATTTTCCAGACAGTAACACTGGAGTGGGGTGCCATTTCCTACTCTAGAGGATCTGGACTCAGGGATTGAATTGTGTCTCTAGCATCGCCAGCATTAGAAGGCAGATTCCTTTACCACTGTGCTGTGAAAATACAAAATTCAAAAGTTAGTCATATGCAGTGTTTGTATTATATACACAGTGTATATAGTATATTTGCTACATAATAATATACAGTATGTATTTTCTCAGTAAATAAATAGGTAAAGGGAGACAATTGTTATAATGGTTCAGGTTTGGGAAACAGTTGCACAAGAAAATGGAATTTGGCCTTGTTAAAAGAGATGATACCATTAAGAGATAGAATTTTAAAAAAGGAACAGTTGGAAGACTAATCCCTGGAGAATGTCAATTACATAGTATTCTATAAGAAGGCTCACATGCCAAGAATATGATCTGGAGCAAGATGAGAGAGGACATGGGAAAGAATCAAGGGAAAATAAAACTAAGGTGCAAGAAATACAAAGTGTAACACACAAGCTTCATATAAGTAGGGATCTTATCTATCATGCCCAAAGCTATCTTCCCATATCTAAATAGTAATCTCAGAAGTTCTTAAATATACTTGGTTAATGGAACAAGTATAGTGGAATAAAACAGAGTTGGTTATAGATGACATGAGCAGGACAAGGAAGAGTAATGAATTAATTATTCTGAAATATCAAAAATCAATGATTGCAAGAGTTATGATACCATTAGCAGAAAGAAAGAAAGAAAGAAAGAAACAGTACAAAGACATGCNCTAAGGTGCAAGAAATACAAAGTGTAACACACAAGCTTCATATAAGTAGGGATCTTATCTATCATGCCCAAAGCTATCTTCCCATATCTAAATAGTAATCTCAGAAGTTCTTAAATATACTTGGTTAATGGAACAAGTATAGTGGAATAAAACAGAGTTGGTTATAGATGACATGAGCAGGACAAGGAAGAGTAATGAATTAATTATTCTGAAATATCAAAAATCAATGATTGCAAGAGTTATGATACCATTAGCAGAAAGAAAGAAAGAAAGAAAAAAACAGTACAAAGACATGCTTTGTAGGCTAATGTTTTCAAGGTTTTCTTTCCTTTTTTTTTTTCTAATGGAATTAGTTTGAGTGATATAGAAAAAGAAGTTCTCCAGTAGATGATAGATTGGAATTGAGCTGTCATGTCCAGCCAGGAATATACCATAAGAGATTGAGATAAAGATAGTTTGAAATCCAGTTGAACTAACAGGAAGGCTGTAACAAACAGCTCCATTGGCAAAGAGCATGCACACTTGCTTACTCTCTAAACACAAAGGAGGAAGTAGGTTGAAACCGTAGGGAACTATGGACAGTTTTCTGACACTGCCCAGTGCTTGCTCCAGCCTGAGCCTCATGCCCACCAAGCCCCACTCACCCCACGCAAGGGCAAGGGCTGCCACAGCTGAGGTGAGTCTTAGGTCACAAGTGCTAGGTCATGAGAGGTAGAGATGGCTAAGGCTTGGACTGGCATCTGAATAGGATGAAGGCAGCCCCAACTATGTATGGTGACAGCAGGTCGGGAGTAATCTGAGACTCTGACTGGGGTTGCAACCACTACAGCCAATGCTCTGACCCACACCAAGGGTGCACACCAGCTCCTCTTGGTCCAGCACTTCTGGAGGAGGGAAGAGTACACACTTAGTGGGACCAGAGCCAGCTCGGATCAAACTTCAGGGTTTCTACTCCAAAACTGGGGACCTGCCTCTGCTCCCACTAAGGTGTGGTGGCCCCTGAGCAGTGGAGAAGTCCCAGCTCACACCTGGTTCTGGCTCTAGCCCCTCTTTCTCCAGCCCCACCTCCTACCAATGTGATAACTGCCAGGACACCCTGGAGAAATGTGACTTATGCTCATGTCAGATCTAGCTGTCCCCCAAAGTCACTGGGCACATGCAGGCTACATAGGGATGCTCCCACACAAGAACATCCTTCAAGACCAGGGTAGATAACTGTTTCAGCTACATATCTCTTTTCCCTAAAGACAGAGAAAGTTAAGCAGAATGAGAAGACAGGGAAGTTTGTTTCAATCAAAAAAGCAGGAGAAAAACCCTGAAAAACAACTAATGAAAGAAATAAATAATTGTCTTACAAAGAGTTAGTAATCCCGTGGACGGAGGAGGCTGGTGGGCTGCAGTCCATGGGGTCGCTGAGAGTCGGACACGACTGAGTGACTTCACTCTCATTTTTCACTTTTCTGCATTGGAGAAGTAAATGGCAAGACACTCCAGTTTCTTGCCTGGAGAATCCCAGGGACGGGGGAGCCTGGTGGGCTGCCATCTATGGGGTCACACAGAGTCGGACACGACTGAAGTGACTTGGCAGCAGCAGCAGCAGTAATAAGAATATTAACTTAATTAGGGAAAATAATAAGCAGTGAGAATTGTTAAGGGCTTAGAAAGAAAGTGTGTATAAAATAAACAGAACTAAAGAATGCAATAACTAAAATGAAAAATACACTAGAAGGAATTGACAGCAGACCAGATGATACAGTAAAATGCATAGGTGATCTGGAAGAAAGAATAAAAGAAGCCATCCAAAAAGAAAAAAATAAAATAAATGAGAGCAGTTTAAGGGACCTCTGAGAGAACATTAAACATATTTTATAGTCTAAAGTTCTCAGGAGAAAGAGATTGAAAATGTACTTGAGGATATTATGGCTGAAATTCCCCAAACCAGAAGGAAACTGAATTCAGGTATAGGAAGCACAAAGCATCCCAAACTAGATGAACCCAAACAGACCCTCACTAAGAAATAGAATTATTAAAATGGCAAAAGTTAAAGAGACAGTTCTAAAAGCAGCAAGAGAAAAAGTCATATATGAAAGAAACAGCATAAGGTTATCAGCTAATTTTTCTGCAAAAACTCTGCAGGCTAGAAGGGATTGGCATGCTTTAGTTAAAATGCTAAAGAGAAAAAACCTACCACCTAGGATACTCTACTCAGCAAGATTATCATTTAGAATTGAATGAAAGACAAAAGAAGTTTTCAAACAAGCAAAAACTGAATTTATCAATATTAAACCAGTCCTATAAGAAGTGTGAAAGGGTCTTCTCTAAGCGGAAAAGAAAAGGCTGGAACAGGAAGTAAGTATCTATAAGAAAGGAAAAAACATCCCACTAGTAAAGGGAAATATATAACAAAGTCTAAAGATCAAGCACTTAAATAAGCTAATCTGAAGATTTAAAAACAAAGAGTTGTAAAATCATATACACTTCTTATACACTTCATATACACTTATTATAATTGCAATAAGAAGTGATGGGATGAACGTGAAAGTGTTAAATATAACATAAAAAGATGCAATGTGTATGAAGGAAGTAAAAAATGTTGATCTTTTAGAATGTGTTTGAACTTTAAATGACCAGTAGTTTGAAACAAATAGATATAGATCAACATCTGTGAACCCTATGGTAACCACAGATAGAAAATCTATTCAGTTCAGTTCAGTCGCTCAGTTGTGTCCAACTCTTTGCGACCCCATGAATCCCAGCACACCAGGCCTCCCTGTCCATCACCAACTCCCAGAGTGCAAACTCACGTCCATCAAGTCAGTGATGCCATTCAGCCATCTCATCCTCTATCGTCCTCTTCTCCTCCTGCCCCCAATCCCTCCCAGCATCAGTCTTTTCCAATGAGTCAACTCTTAGCATGAGGTGGCCAAAGTACTGGAGTTTCAGCTTTAGCATCAGTCCCTCCAAAGAAATCCCAGGGTTGATCTCCTTCAGAATGGACTGGTTGGATCTCCTTGCAGTCCAAGGGACTCTCAAGAGTCTTCTCCAACATCACAGTTGAAAAGCATCAGTTCTTCGGCTCTCAGCTTTCTTCACAGTCCAACTCTCACATCCATACGTGACCATTGGAAAAACCATAGCCTTGAATAGACGGACCTTAGTCGGCAAAGTAATGTCTCTACTTTTCAATATGCTATCTAGATTGGTCATAACTTTTCTTCCAAGAAGTAAGCGTCTTCTAATTTCATGGCTGCAGTCACCATCTGCAGTGATTTTGGAGCCCTAAAAAATAAAGTCTGACACTGTTTCCACTGTTTCCTCATCTATTTCCCATGAAGTGATGGGACCAGATGCCATGATCTTCATTTTCTGAATGTTAAGCTTTAAGCCAACTTTATCACACTCCACTTTCATGTTTCCTCATCTATTTCCCATGAAGTGATGGGACCAGATGCCATGATCTTCATTTTCTGAATGTTGAGCTTTAAGCCAACTTTTTCACACTCCTCTTTCACTTTCATCAAGAGGCTTTTTAGTTCCTCTTCACTTTCTGCCATAAGGGTGGTGTCATCTGGACATCTGAGGTTATTGATATTTCTCCTGGCAATTTTGATTCCAGCTTGTGTTTCTTCCAGCCCAGCGTTTCTCATGATGTATTCTGCATATAAGTTAAATAAGCAGGGTGACAATATACAGCCTTGACGTACTCCTTTTCCTATTTGGAACCAGTCTGTTGTTCCACAGACTGGAAAGGAATGCAAGCATATCTCCAGACAGTCATTAAACCACAAGGGAGCAAAATGAAAGTAGAAGAATAAAAAGAGAAAATGAGACAAAACAAAAATACAAAAGAAGTAACAAAATGGCAATAAGTACTAAACCTTTCAGTAATCACTTAAATGCCAATGAACTAAATACTTCAGTCAAAGGACATGGGGCAGCTGACTGAATAACAAAACAAGCTCATCTATGTGCTGCTTACAGGAGTCTCATTTCAGAGGTAAAGACATACACAGACTGGAAGTGAGGAGATGGAAAAAGAAATTTATGCAAATAGAAATGACAAGAAGGTAGGTTTAGCAATCTTCAGATCAGACAAAATAGACTTTTTTAAAAAGTCTATAACAAAAGCCAAAGAACATCATATAATGATAAAGGGATCAATACAAGAAGAAGATATAACACTAGATATAGTAACACAGGTAAATAAAATACATAATGCAAATATTAACAGACATAAAGGGAGAAATTGAAAATAATGAAATAATCAGAGAAGATTTTAATGCCTCACTTGCTGCTGCTGCTGCTGCTGCTAAGTCGCTTCAGTCATGTCACTTACATCCAGACAAAAAATAAAGAAGGAAATAGTCATCTTAAATGACACAGACCACTTGGACTTAATGAATATCTATAGGACCTTCCATCCAAAAATAAGAAAAAACATTCCTTTCAAGTGCATGTGATATGCTTTCCAGGATAGATCACATGGTAGGCCATAAAACAAACATTCACAAATTTAAGAAAATAGAAATTGCATCAACATTTTTCCTGACCCTAATGATATGAAACTAGAAATCAATTACAGAAAGCAAAATGAGAAAATTGATGCTTTCAAACTGTGGTATTGGAGAAGACACTTGGACAGCAAGGAGATCAAACCAATCAATCCTAAAGGAAATCAACCCTGAGTATTCACTGAAGGACTGATACTGCAGCTGAAGCTTCAGTACTTTGGCCATATGATGAGAAGAGTCGACTCATTGGAAAAGACTCCGATGCCAGGAAAGATTTAAGGCAAGAGAAGAAGAGGGCAACAGAGGATGAGATGGTTGGATGCTATCAGGGAAGCCTGGCATGCTGCAGTCCATGAGATTGCAAAGAGTTGGACACAACTGAGTGACTGAACAACTGCACATCTGTTGCTTAGCTACATGCACTAGTAAATAACTATCAGAAAAAGAAAGCATGAAGAGAATTCCATTTTGAATCAACTAAAAAAGGGTAGGGATAAACTTCACCAAGGAGGTTAAAAGACTTATACTCTGAAAAATAGAAAACATTGATGAATAAAATTGAAGATAATACAAAGAAGTGGAAAGATATCTCTTGCTTTTGGATTAGAAAATTAATCTTGTTAAATGGCCATTATACCCAAACAATCTACAGACTTAATGCAATTCTTAGCAAAATACCCAGGTCATGTTTTGCAAAACTGGAAGTCTCACATTGCCAAAGCAATCTTGAGAAAAAAGAACAAAGCTGGAAGCATTACATTCCCTGACTTCAGACTATACTACAAATCTATAATAATCAAAGCAGTACAGTACTGGCACAAAAAGAAAAAAATATAGAGAGACCAATGGAACAAGAGAGCACATAGATAAATCCATGCACCGAGCACCTATGGTCACCTTATCTATGACAAAGGAATCAAGAATATACAATGGAAGAAAAGTCTCTTCAAGAAATGCTACTGGGAAAACTGGACAGCTACATATAAAAGAATGACATTAGAATATTCTTCAATACCATACAAAAATAAACTCAAAATAGATTAAAGGTGTAAATGTAAGACTCCTTGAAACCATAAAACTCCTTGAAGAAAATGTAGACAGAACATTGTTTAATGC
This sequence comes from Oreotragus oreotragus, assembly GCA_006410675.1. Lineage (NCBI taxonomy): Eukaryota > Metazoa > Chordata > Mammalia > Artiodactyla > Bovidae > Oreotragus > Oreotragus oreotragus. The sequence goes on from SJYX01012111.1 coordinate 233,587, forward strand.
ATATTGGAGCAATATTTTATTTTATTGGACTCCTAACACCATGGAAACAACAGGAAGAATAAACAAATAAGAACTAATTAAACTTAAATGCTTAATTAAAAGATAACTTACAGAATGGGATCAATTATTTGCAAATATTATGACTGAATAGGAGTTAACATGCAAAATATTTAAACAACTCATACAATTCAATATCAGAAACAACCTGATTTAAAAATGGGCAGAAGACATATAGAATAAGACATATAGATGGCCAATAGACACATAAAAATATGTGCAACATCATTAATTATCAGGAAAATGAAAATCAAACTTAAATAAGATATCACCTCACACCTGTCAGAATGACCATCCACCAGAAGTCTACAAATAACAAATGCTGGATAGATGTGGAGAAGAGGGAACCCTTGTACACTGTTGATGGGAATGTAAATTGTTGCAGCCACTATAAAGATCAATATATAGGTTCCCCAAAACACTAAAATAACACTACTACATGATTCAGCAATTCCACTCCTGGATATATTCCAAAGAAAACAAAAACGCTGATTGAAAAGACATATGCACTTTAATGTTCATAGCAGCATTATTTAAAATAGCCAAGATACGGAAGTTACCTAAGTGTGTGTGCATACATGCTCAGTCAAATTCAGTTCTTTGCAACCCCATGGACTGTAGCCTGCAAGGCTCCTCTGTCCATGGAATTTTCCAGATAAGAATACTGGAGTGGGTTGCCATTTCCTCCTCCATGGTATCTTCCCGACCCAGGGATAGAACCAGCATCTCCTGCATCTCCTGCATTGCAGGGAGATTCTTTATCACTGAGCCACCTGGGAAGCCAGTATAAGTGTCTTTCAACAGACAAATGGATAAATGTCACAGACACACACACACACACAGACACTAAAATATTACTTAGCCATAAAAAGAATGAAATATTTTCATGTGCATCAACATAGATGGACCTGGAAGGTAATATGTTTTTAGTGAAATAAGTCAGCCAGAGAAAGAAAAATACTGTATGTTATCACTTATATTTGAAATCTAAAAAATAAAACAAAGGAACATATATAAAGAACAGAAACACAGAGATATGGAGAACAAACTAGTTACCTGTGGGGAGAGAGAAGGGTAGAAGTCAAGATAAGCGTAAGGGGTTAAGAGATATAAACTATTATGTATAAAACAAGTAAGCAACAAGGATGTATTATACAGGGAAATACAGGCATTATTTTAAAATAACTTTAAATGGCTACTAAGTAAAGTGACCCCATCTTTGTATTCTTTTTAGTATTCATGGCAATCTATAGATTCGGTGCAATCTCTATCAAAGCACCAATGGCAGTTTTCATAGAACTAGAACAGATTAATTTTTGTATGGAAACAGAATAAATAATAATAAATAACTTCAGAGAGTCCAAGAAAGCTACATATGAGAAAAAAATTATTAGATTTAATGATTAAGAGATCTTAAGGAAGATTTCAATAGTAAAATTGGGGTCTATGTTTACAAGGACATTGTGCCAAAAACTGTGTGATAAAAGATGAGAGAGATTTTCTTTGGTCTCCAGATTTTGAGGTCAGGCTTGTTTGGTGATGCAGCTTTCACACTGACTTGTGCAGATTTCACACAAGCTGCAAAGCACGGTTCTTGCTTATGAAGCAGACTACAGGTTTCATACCAGTCAATGGCAGTTTATAAATGTAAAACATGTTAAGCAAAAACCATCAGGCTCTCTTATTCTCCCTTTCTACTAAATAATCATGCAAGGTTCTCCAGGCTGTATGGAATATACCACATTAGCAGCACCAATGAGCAGAATGACCTGGGAGAAAAAGATGTGAGTTGGTTGCTCCAACAGCATTGTTATTGACTTTTATCATCTGGGCTTATAATAAAAAGAAGAGTAATCAGCAAGTTACTTATACCCAGGAGATTATAATTTCTGCTGTTTGACCTAAAGTATCTTTAAAAAGGATTTGCCTTTGCTGAGTTTCTCAAAATTGATATTAAATATTTAATTAAAGGCATACTCAGAGCATCTTTACCTAATATTTTACATTCAGCTTGGAATTTTAAGGCATAAATACAATTCTAATGCTATTTAGCATAAGAATTCAAAAGTTTATAATAGTGTTTATATACAGAGGGTAGTTGTGCGGGTCATGAATCTAGATGTGAAACTGGAAGCTCTCTTTTCCTTGCTCTCCCTCCAGAGGTGACATGGGAGAAGGTGACTATATAGGGTGCAGTGTTGTCTAACTCATTTTAATGCTACCTGCAGTGACATGGGTGGACCTAGAGATCATCATATTGAGTAAATAAGTCAGACAGAGAAGGAGAAATATCGTATGACATTTTTTTACATGCAGAATCAGAAAAAAAAATTATACAAATGAACTTATTTATGAAGCATACAGACTCACAGACGTAAAGAACTGTGAGCTGTTATTGTTGCCAGGGAAGGATAAAGGGAAAGGACAGTTAGAGAGTTTGGAATGGACATGTACACACTGCTATATTTAAAATAAATAACTAGCAAGGACTTACAGTATAGCACATGGAACTCTGCTCAATGTTATATGGCAGTCTGGATGGGAGGGGAGGTTAGAGGAAATAGATGCATGTATATACATGGCTGAGTCCCTTTGCTGTCCTCCTGAAACTATCACGACACTGTTAATCAGCTATGATTGTTCAGTCGTTCTGTCATATTGTGCTCTTTGTGACTCCATGAACTGCAGTATGCCAGACTCCTCTGTCCTTCACCATCTCCTGGAGCTTGCTCAAACTCATGTCCATTAAGTCAGTGATGCCATCTAACCATCTCATCCCCTGTTGTCCCCTTCTCCTCCTCCCTTCATTTTTTCCAAGTATCAGTGTTTATTTCAATGAATCACCTCTCTGCATCAGGTGGCCAAAGTATTGGAGCTTCAACTTCAGCATCAGTTCTTCCAGTGAATATTCAGGATTGATTTCCTTTAGGACTGACTTGTTTGATCTTGCAGTCCAAGGGACTTTCAGAGTCTTCCTCAATACCACAGTTCAAAAGCATCAATTCTTTGGTGCTCAGCTTTCTTTATGGTCCAACTTTTGCATCCATACATGACTACTAGAAAAACCATAGCTTTGACTATATGTAAAATTTAAAAAAAAAAAAAAAGAAATGTGTCTTTAAAACTGTTTCCAGAGCTATGATACATTACTTAAATATTGTCTTGATTTTAAGTCTTCCTTCTTTCAGAATAGATATGTTAGGGAAATTACCGAATTTTGGAAGATTGCTAGGGAATAAGGTAGAGATGAAAATGAGTAATTTTCTTTCTAATCAAGGAGGATTCCTTTCAAAGTAGAATACTAATCTTCTTGGGTATTATGTCAGTGGCCACTTGTATCAGTGTTGTATTGGGGAGAAGATCAGTATTATTAATAGCATGCAAACACTCTGATATTTGGGGAGTGGAGTGTTAGGAGCATAGCACTCAGTGTTTCTTGTTGAGATGGTCTTGCAAATTGGGTAAGTGAAACACTTTAGCTCAAGTCAACATTCTGACTGAGTCCTGGGTATAAATTGCAATGTCATCTTATCATGCTTGGGTACAGGGACAATGACAGACATGAGGTCAAGGGAGAGGAGCTGTGTTGGGGCTTATTGTGTGTGTGGTAAAGGGACACCAAGAGAGGAAAAACCTAAAAAATAGAGGGTATGGGCAAGTGGACTGAATATTTGTCATGAAGAGATGAAGGACAAGGGGGAAGGTTAAAAGGTGGCTGAATAGTCAGGAGGGAGTGGCATGGTTCTGCAATTACGGCCACTGGGAAATCAGCTGAACTGCCTGGAAAATCAGCTGAACTGCCTGCACCTTTTTCAAGTACCTCCTGAGTTAGTGAACTGTCATTTCTGATGAACTCTTGTGCAGCTTGTGCATATTGTTGGACCAGTGCCAGGTGTTTCCAGATGGTCATGATAACCAGGAGGTCCCTTGACAACTTACTCCAGAGTCTAAAACAAATGGAAAATGAAAGGTAATGGCTCCTTATTCAGACTGTGTATTCAAACACTGGCCTCTTTTACCGAGTGATTCACTGAGAATGGATAAGGAAGCCTTATTAATAAATCATGTTGCCTGATATTCCTATAGTATTTAGGTGATATGCCAATACTTTGCAAGAAATGAAATAAAATAGACCCAGAGAGAATTTTAGAGCAACTTATTTTTATGTCTTGTGGAATCAACAATTTCTGAACAAGCTTGAGATTTAAGATATACATGTCAGTACACATATATACGTGTATAAAATAAATCATGGCAGAATTTACATAGATGGGTTTTAATAGTGAAAGGGCTTTTTCATGTATGTGAGCAATGAGCAGAGTCAGACACATTAAAGGTGGTTTTCCAGTTCTGTGCTCAGACCAGGACAGAACTATAAGTGTGAGTATGTCGAGGAATCTCATCTTTGCTTTATGTTAAAGTTTTAAAATAAATAGTTATTTTATGAGATATATTCGTCTATTGTGCAGAAAATTGGTAGTAAAGATGGCAATTCATACATTACACAGACCTAGACACATTACACAATGACATATTACACCTAAAATCCCAGAAAATGTCTTATGTTAGAAAGGCAGAAATGAGTTGAAGACTAAAAATATTTAAAGGAAAATAGGAATATTTGATGAATAAAGGCCACTCAAAGAAATAACTAATCTGGCTTTCCTTTCATTTCATATCATGCAGTAGTCATTAGAAATTATTGCCTATCATGTATTGATTGTTTATAATCTTTGGCAATTTTCTTATTATGAAACAATGATCTTTACTTATGAAAATAAATAATACTCTTATTTATGAAACAAATCTACTTTTTCTATAGATATTTTATTTTTGTGACTAAAAGTGAAATATGATCGTATTGGCTTTATCCTTTAAATGAAGTTTAATCAATGTAAAAGGAAGTTTGGATAGCTGACTTTCATATTTTGGATTGAAATAAACTTTGAAGTTAAAAAACGTCAGTTATTCATCCACTCAAAGCATGTAGTTGACCTGAATTTGTTGTCTTAAGTACTGGGGTGTGTGGCTTGTATTGTGTGTTGCAGGCGTTAGTCTTGGACAAAGGAACCCTACTTCTCAGAAAGATAGGAATAAACTTCTGTTTCAAAAATTATTCTAGTTAAATTGTGGAGAATTGAATGAAAGGGGCATAATTGGATAAAGGAAGAACACTAGGTATGTATTCCACTAATCCAAGTGAGAAACACAGTATTATCCATTAATAAAGAATGTGGACTCTGAATCCCAACTGTTTGGGTTTTAATATAGCATCTCTCATTTACTAGGTGTCTGATTGGTTAAGTCACTTCGTCTTCCTACATTTTGATTTTCCTATCAGCAATTTGGAAATAATAATAGTTCCTATTTTGAGGGTTATCAGTTGTGTCTGACTCTTTGCGAGCCCATGGACTGTAGCCCACCAGGCTCCTCTGTCCATGGGATTCTCCAGGCAAGAATACTGGAGTGGGTTGCCATTTCCTTCTCCAGGGGATCTTCCCGATCCAGGGATCGAACCCAGGTCTCCCGCATTGCAGGCAGATGCTTTAACCTCTGAGCCACCAGGGAAGCCCATTAATAAAGAATGTGGACTCTGAATCCCAACTGTTTGGGTTTTAATATAGCATCTCTCATTTACTAGATGTCTGACTGGTTAAGTCACTTCGTCTTCCTACATTTTAATTTTCCTATCAGCAATTTGGAAATAATAATAGTTCCTATTTTGAGGGTTATCACAAGTTAATGTACCATGCCAGACCACAGGGCAAGCACCAGGTACTTAACATTTGCTGTTAGTGAACTGGTTGGAATAGAGAAATATGTCTGACTGGTTAAGTCACTTCGTCTTCCTACATTTTAATTTTCCTATCAGCAATTTGGAAATAATAATAGTCCCTATTTTGAGGGTTATCACAAGTTAATGTACCATGCCAGACCACAGGGCAAGCACCAGGTACTTAACATTTGCTGTTAGTGAACTGGTTGGAATAGAGAAAGACATAAAGGAACCACCTTGGAGGACATTTAGGTATTCGAATGACCCTGACTTAGTGATGTTCTGACTGCGGGGCAGGGTTTAGGAGAAGGTCCTTCACTGAAATACAAGTAGGGGCAGAGAACAAGGGATTATGGGAGCAATGGGGACTTCCCAATAAAATATTGGATTTTTTCTTCTAAGAATGATTCTAAGCCAAAGCATTTTGATAATATTTTGTCTCATGTGAAGCAGACACATGCATAAATTAAGTTCATGGGAAAGGTTAAAAAAGATTAGGAGTTCTGAGCTTCATTCAGCTGCTACTTGACTTAGTCTCTGAAGGCAAGAAATGTCCTTTTTGGGTGACATGTGTCTATGCGTGATGCCAAGCCTGCTTCTATCTTCTCTCAAAGAGGTTTTGGTCAGCATTTGACTTTTAATAAGCACACCAATTGTATAGTATAAAAGCATTATTAGCACAATAAAGCCTTTTAAAAGAACCAGTTAATATAAGGAATGTATTCTCATGAAAATATATAAATCCCAGATAATGGCATTAGCTCTTCTTACAATTAATGATTTTACTTGTACTCTTTTTTTTTTATAAAGCTATCCTAAAATATGTTTACATTTACATAGTCTGTTGAATAATTATGTGTATGTTTCCTTTTTTCTGCCAGTTCTGAAAGTGTTAGGCGCTCAGTCATGTCCAACTCTTTGACATCCCATGGACTGTAGGCCACTAGGCTTCTCTGTCCATGAAATTTTTCAAGCCAGGATACTGAAGTTCGTAGACATTCCCTTCTCCAGGGGATCTTCCTGACTCACAGGTCAAATCTGGGTCTCCTGCTTTGCAGGCAGATTCTTTCCCATCTGAGCCACCAGGAAAGCCCTGTTTTATTGAGATGTAATTGACATACAGCAGTGCATGAGTTTAAGGCAGACAGCATAATGATCTGACTTACATATATCATGAAGTGATCACCACAAGAAGTTTGGTGAACATTCGTCGTATCACATAGATACAAAAGAAAAGAAAAATGTAAAAATTTTGAGATGAGAGCTATTTGGGTTTATTCTCTTAACAACTTTCATATGTAACATTCTGCAGTGTTAATTACATTTATTATGTTTTACATTACATTCTTGGGCTTTCCTCGTGGCTCAGATGGTAAAGAATGCACCTGCCAATGCACATGGAACAGGTTCGATCCCTAGTCAGAAATATTCCCCGGCAAAGGGAATGACTAAGCACTCCAGTGTTCTTGCCTGGAAAATACCATGGACAGAGAAACCTGGTGGGCTACAGTCCATGGGGCCACAAAGAGTGAGGCGTGACTGAGCGACAAACACTTTCACTTCACTTCACTTCACATTACACCCGTAATAGTTCTTTATCTTATAACAGAAATTTCATACATTTGACTCCTTTCATCCAATTCTCCCTTTCCCCACACCTCATCTCTGGTGACCACAAATACAATCTTTTTTTCTATGAGTCTGTTTGTTTGCTTTTGATGTATAATTGACCTACAGTGCTATGTTACTGCCTGGTACACAACATAATTCCTTATTTCTGTATATTACAAAATAGTCACCATGATAAGTCCATCTGTCACCATAAAGTACTATTGACTATATTCCTCACAATATACATTTCATCCCTATGACTCATTTATCTTGCAACTGGAATTTGTACCTCTTGATTACCTTCACATATTTCACTCATCCCCACCCCACTGGTGATCATCTCTTTATTCTCTGTGTCTGTTTCTGTTTTGTTATATTTAAATAATTGTTTTGTCTTTTAGATTCCACATATAAGTGAAATCATACAGTATTTGCTTATTTCCCTCAGCACAATATCCTTTAGGTCTATCCATGATTTTATTCTTTTTTTTTTATAGCTGAGTAATATTTCCTTGTATATATATATATATATATATATACACACACACACACACTACATCTTTACCTACTTATATGTTGATGGTCACTTATGTTGCTTCCATGTCTTGGCTATTCAGCTATTATGAATAACACTGCTATGAACATTTTAGGGGTGCATTACTTTAGAAAAGTACCCAGAAGTAGAATTGCTTGATTGTATGGTAGTTCTACTTTTAATATTTTGAGGAACCACTATAATGTTTTCCATAGTTGCTGTAAAAATTTACATTTCTAGTAATACTGTGCAAGTGTTCGCCTTTATCCATATATTGCCAACACTTGTTATTTGTTGTCTTTTGATGTTGCCCATTTTAATGGGTGTGAAGTGATATCTCATTGTGGGGTTTGATTTACATTTCCCTATAAAGCTCAACATTCAGAAACTGAAGATCATGGCATCCAGCCCCATCACTTCATGGGAAATAGAAGGGGAAACAGTGGAAACAGTGTCAGACTTTATTTTGGGGGGCTCCAAAATCCCTGCAGATGGTGACTGCAGCCATGAAATTAAAAGACGCTTACTCCTTGGAAGAAAAGTTATGAGCAACCTAGACAGCATATTCAAAAGCAGAGATATTACTTTGCCGACTAAGGTCCGTCTAGTCAAGTCTATGGTTTTTCCAGTGGTCATGTATGGATGTGAGAGTTGGACTGTGAAGAAGGCTGAGCGCCGAAGAATTGATGCTTTTGAACTGTGGTGTTGAAGAAGACTCTTGAGAGTCCCTTGGACTGCATGGAGATCCAACCAGTCCATTCTGAAGGAGATCAGCCCTGGGATTTCTTTGGAAGGAGTGATGCTAAAGCTGAAACTCCAGTACTTTGGCCACCTCATGTGAAGAGTTGACTCACTGGAAAAGACTCTGATGCTGGAAGGGACTAGGGGCAGGAGCAGAAGGGGACGACAGAGAATGAGATGGCTGGATGGCATCACTGACTCAATGGACGTGAGTCTGAGTGAACTCTGGGAGTTGGTGATGGACAGGGAGGCCTGGTGTGCTGCGATTCATGGGGTCGCAAACAGTTGGACACGACTGAGCGACTGAATNTCCTGTCTCTTATACACATCTAGATGTGTATAAGAGACAGACCTAGATAGCATATTCAAAAGCAGAGATATTACTTTGCCGACTAAGGTCCGTCTAGTCAAGTCTATGGTTTTTCCAGTGGTCATGTATGGATGTGAGAGTTGGACTGTGAAGAAGGCTGAGCGCCGAAGAATTGATGCTTTTGAACTGTGGTGTTGAAGAAGACTCTTGAGAGTCCCTTGGACTGCATGGAGATCCAACCAGTCCATTCTGAAGGAGATCAGCCCTGGGATTTCTTTGGAAGGAGTGATGCTAAAGCTGAAACTCCAGTACTTTGGCCACCTCATGTGAAGAGTTGACTCACTGGAAAAGACTCTGATGCTGGAAGGGACTAGGGGCAGGAGCAGAAGGGGACGACAGAGAATGAGATGGCTGGATGGCATCACTGACTCAATGGACGTGAGTCTGAGTGAACTCTGGGAGTTGGTGATGGACAGGGAGGCCTGGTGTGCTGCGATTCATGGGGTCGCAAACAGTTGGACACGACTGAGCGACTGAATTGAACTGAACTGAATATTAATGATATTGAACATCTTTTCATGTGTCTGTTGGCCATCTGTATGTCTTCTTGGGAAAAATATCTACTCAGGTCCTCTGCCCACTTTTTAATTGGGTTGTTTTCATTTTTTGTTGAGCTATATGAGTTATTTGTACATGCTGGATATTAACCCCCAACGCAGCAGCAGATATATGATTTGCAAATATCCTCTCCCATTTAGTAGGCTGCCTTTTTAGATTTGTTGATAGTTTCTTCCACTGTGCAAAAACTTTTAAGTTCGATATAGTCCCATAACCAGAATTATATTTTAATGTTTTATAATTCTTTGTATTTCTCAAATAGAATAAATCTTCATAAATCTGATGAATTATCAGCTCTCTCTCTGTTTTAATTTGTTGATTCTTTTGTATATTATATAAAATGACATTAGCTTCAAGCAAATGCATGTTGATTACATGTCATTTTCAATGATTTATCTTTTTATTTCCCTTGTTCTTCTAGTCTGCTCCCAGTTTTCAAGAGGAGTCTATGCTATTTTTGGATTTTATGACAAGAAGTCAGTAAACACCATCACATCATTTTGTGGCACGCTCCATGTGTCCTTCATCACTCCCAGCTTCCCAACAGATGGCACCCATCCATTTGTCATTCAGATGCGACCAGACCTCAAAGGAGCCCTCCTCAGCTTGATTGAGTACTACCAGTGGGACAAGTTTGCCTACCTCTATGACAGTGACAGAGGTAAGTGACAATGCCTCTCTCTGTAATGGGTCAAGTTCAATGCCCACACGTTATATTAATACTTACACATGATATAGAGCTGTGTGAGTATATTCCAAGGGTGCATGCATGCTTAGTCACTTCAGTAGTGTCTGACTCTTTGTTACCCTATGGACTATAGCCCACCAGTTTCCTCTGTCCATGGGATTCTACAGGCAAGAATACTGGTGTGGGTTGCCACACCCTCCTCCAGGGAATCTTCCCGACGCAGGAATAGAACTTGTGTCTTCTCCATTGCAGGCAGATTGTTTACTGCTGGGCCACTGGAGAAGCCATAGTCCAAGGGTAACTTGGTTTAACTATGCTCTGAAAATGAAATGCAATTTGAACTAGGAAGCATATTTAGAATAAAACAATTTATAGAGATAGCTTGTCTTCACACAATGCCTGTATGTTCTGTTGTAATATGAAAAGCTCTTTCTGATATCAGCATCTCAGGCCCTAGGAGGACTATATTTCCAGTCCAAGGTGAGTGAAGTGACTCCTTGGAAACTATTTTAAATAAGATTTGAGTAAATATGCAAATAAGAACATCTGAAAAATGTATAAGTATTACATATTTCCCCATGCAAAAGTTTTACCAGGCAAGGATGGTTGTTATTAACCTTGCTTTGTAATGAGATTCCTGAATCTTAGAGACATTGCAAGACTTTTTCACGATCCATTCATGTGTGGTTCAGCTGAACTCAAGTCTTTTGACACTAAAGCTTTGTTACAAGTCTCTGTGTTTACTTATGAAGAGATGGTTGGGATTAGCAAGACTATTAGAGTCTAGGTTCATTACGCTAGTTTTTATTTCGGGGGTAAGGGCACTTGCTTTGTGTTTCCCACATCATTTGTCCTGAAGTTTGGTACTAGCAGACCTGATTAACCTTACATGTCATAGAATTCTAGGTATTGCTAACCATTCCTGGGTCTGTGATTCAGCTTCCAGTGGGTCTGTGTACTTCCTAAAATAGTATAAACGCTTTGTGTACATGGTCATAGGTGATTTTTCTCAAAAGAGTATCCACCACCAAACTCAGAATTACTGAGGACCACCGTTGCCAAAATACCAGCCTGTTCAGGAAGCAGCGTGCTTTAATGGTTTAAGGGAAAACCAGAAGCTTATTCCTACCAGGAGAAGGCACCTTGCTTTCCTGCAAAGACAGCTGAACCTGGAGCCAGCCACCAGCCCTTCTCCGGGATCAGTTTGCAGACGTTGACTGCAGCAATCAGAGCCTGGGGTCAGGTTCTCTGCCCTGGTCCCCAGTCCTGAGAGTGTGAACACTCTGTGGGAAGGTCAGTCATCACCATACAAACTGAGCACATTCCTTCCTGCTTTGAGAAGGGAGAGCTTTGCTCTACCCATGGGGAGTGAAAAACGGAAACACAGAACTGTTTAGAGTAAATACAGATTCCAGCGTGCTGGATTGCTCTGAAGTAGCCTTCTTTTTCATGTGATAAGGGCTTCGCATCTTGCCCTCTGATGACTCTTTCACTCCTGACCTGTCTTCTAGGATTTCTACCATCTAAATGACTTTTACTTGTAGCCACTCCTCTGCGTCCTTGTCAAGTCTCCAGGCCCATGTGCCCATCCTTCATCCTTCCATTTCTGTACTTGTTTCTCTTCAATCCACTCTCCATAAAGGAGCCAGAAACTTTGAATGCTTTTATTAATTTCTTTAAATTTAGTCATTGCTTTATATCGGGGTAGAGCTGATTTACAACATTGTGTTAGTTTCAGGTGTACAGCAAAGTTCAGTTATACGTATATATGTATCCACTCTTTCAGATTTTTTTCCCACATAGAAAGTTATAGGATATTGAATCGAGTTCTTTGTGCTATGCAGTAGGTCCTTGTTGTTTATCTATTTTATGTACTAGTGTGTGCATATTAATCCCAAGCTTCTAATTTATTTCTCGCTCTGTTTACCCTTTGGTAATCATAAGTTTGTTTTCTATGTCTTTTCTGCTTTGTAAATAAGTTCATTTGTGGCATTTTTTTTTTAGATTCCATGTATAAGTGATATCATATATTTGTCTTTGTCTGATTTATTTCACGCAGTATGACAATCTCTAGGTCCATCCATGTTGCTGCAAATGGCATTATTTAATTTTTTGATGACCGAGTATATTTCATTGTATATGCACACCACATTTTTATCCATTTTTCTGTAGATGGACATTTAGGTAGTTTTCATATCATGGCTATCATAAATAGTGCTGCAATGAACATCGGGGTCCATCTTTTTCAATTATGGTTTTCCCTGGATGTGTGCCCAGGAGTGGCTTCTTCAGCTGGCTCAGTGGTAAAGAACTCATCTGTCAATGCAGGAGACGCAAGAAATGTGGTTCAATCCCTGGGTTTGGGAAGATCCCCTGGAGTAGAAAATGGAAACCTACTTCAGTATTGTTGCCTGGAAAATTCCACAAGGATCCACAAGGGTTACTGTCCGTGGAGTTGCAAATAGTCTGACATGACTAAACGATTGAGCACAGCACATGCCCAGGAGTGGGATTGCTGGATCATATGGTGGCTCTATTTTTTGACTGTTTTATGTGCTTTTCTGGCCACATTGATCCCTTGCTTAATATACTTCAATGACTCTTCATTATAATCAAGATAAAGTTAAGAATTACTAACATGACTTTAGGGTCTTATTAGTATTTGGTTCCTGCCCATTTATACTATGGTCTTGCTCACCTACCAAGCTAAACCCATTTCACTAACATTCTTTCACTTTCTCAGATGTACCAAACTCTTTCACCCCAAATCTCTGCACATTCTTCTAAATATTTCTCCTTAGGTCTCAGGTTATATAACATTCCCACAGAGATGCATTTAATATTGTTATCTTCTCTCAAAGTAATCTCTTTTTTTCCTCTAGTACTTATCACAATATATAATTAATATTGATGTTCATTCTTTCACCCAAGAATTAAGCTTCTAGTCTGTTCTAGGAACTGTTTAATCACACAGATTTTAATCTCTTTATTTAAGATTTGGCTATATGCCCAAGAAACCAATGCCCTGGCAGTAACCACTACACTTAACTGTACATACAGTGCTTAAGATAATGCTGGAACAGAGTTGATAGTCAATAAATGGGGTTAATAAATGAATGAGTTGAACATCTGTGTGTTTTGAGGTGATATTAGAACCTGAATCCTGCTTGCTAAATCAAAGGATCAGCTGAATTCTCCTTACTTTTTGATGAGGTGGAAGGTGGCATTTTATCTTTAGGGACACACCTCACCCTCTCTACGGCGCCCTCTAGTTGACACTGAACTTTTAAGATAATTCAAGGAGACAACAGCTGATATAAATAGAAAAAGAGAAACTCTAGTATTTGAAGAGAGAAGAAAGACAAGCTCTGGGAAATAAAGGATCAGATGATGAGGACAGACTTATGTACTTGTGAAAAGAACCTGAGACATTTTAATGATTTTATTAACACTTTACAAATATTAAATGAAATTGAAGCGATGAGATAATCTCCAGTCATTAAATTATACAAATTGATGTGAGTTCAAGTGCAGCTATAGAGAGGTCACTGTTAGAGTGATATTATCAAGTAGTTGTATGTTAAAGTCAAATTGACTTTGTGGATACATTTTCAAGTTAATTTCAAATGGATACTTATGTTTTAATATGAAGAGTATTACACTGGCCTTTTATCTGAATCTGTTTTCAGAGATAAATGTGTAAGACTCAAAATTCTGGCAAAAGACTTGTCCTTCATGTAATGCTTTACTTGTCTTATAGAAATGGGATTCTTGCTCTCCGATTTTTCTTTGTTAATGACAACTGTTATAACTTTGCTGTTGTATCACATTTTAAAATGTTTATTCATACATTTATTTCATGTTATGTTCTCTCGCCCCACCAACTGTAGACAAAGGAGGACAAAGATGCACCATGATCTTTGTGTAGATCTTTGACTATTTCAGGTTTACTTGTGATCGGGGTGCCATGTGACCCTTTAGAACTGCTGGAGTCTTCTCTTATCCAAGCTATGTGACAGCAGCCTGGAACTCCTTGTTACCCCAACATCCTTCCTAAAGCTCCAGAAAGAGTAGCTAGATAGATCTTCAACATATTTGAGCTATAGAGTAATGGGGTTACCTATGTTAATGCATTCAATATAGGTTTTTCTTCGGATACATATATATTAAATGTGAACCAGAACTTGCTCAAAATGTGGTTTTTATTTATCGGGTTAGTGTTGATAAAGTAAGGTAATACATTTCTGTAGACAGTAGGTAAAACCAGAGCTAATGATTTATAACTTAGTTTTAATTTTGAACCATACTGTTTTTCCCTGAAGGAAAGGCACATTGATTCCAGTTCTAAAAAGGCACCATGCATAGAATAAAAATGCTTCCAAATTATACATTTCTTTTACCATGTTCCTGAGAAAGTCAGAGAGGGAGATATATGTTAATCTAATCTGGTCTAGGCATGCTGCTTTGATTTAGTGATCATAAATATTAATTTCTGTGCCTGAAAGATGAATAAGGGCAGTGAATTTTAAATGCAACAAAGAAAATATTTTTAAGAAAAAAAGACATGGTCTGAATGAAGTAGAACTATTTGCAGTAGTCATTCTTAATCCCACCCATTAATGTGAAAACTCAGATATTTAAGGGGCTTCCTAGGTGTCACTACTGGTAAAGAGCCCGCCTGCCAACGCAGGAGACATAAGAGACATAGGTTCGATCCCTGGGTTGGGAATACCCCCTGGAGAAGGAAATGGTAACCCACTTCAGGCCTCTTTCCTGGAGAATCCTGTGGACAGAGGAACCTGGCAGGCTACAGTCCATAGGGTCTCACAGAGTCGAACACAACTGAGGTGACTCAGCGTGCACGCAAGACATTGAGACTTCACTTGTTCAGGGGCAGTAGGTTTTTCTATAACTTTGTCACAGGGTTATGAACACTAGCTCAAGATGAGACTGTTAACTGCTTCTAGTAATACTTGGAGAGAAGATTTAGGGAGATTGTCAACTTATGAATAAGTTATACAGCTATAACTAATCCAGCAACAGTTAAGCACATGAAGAAGTAATACAGTAAAGAAATAAGTAACAGTACTTTAGCCATTCTTTCTTCTGTCCAGAAATCTGAGCATTTAGTAGAGTATAGAACTTTATTTTAGAGTTCTATAATATTCTTGAGGTTTTTCAGAATATATTTTAAGTACATTTATTAGCTATAACAGTTAATTTTCCAGATTTTTTCTATTTGTGGATAAACAATTATGTATCTCAAATTTTCTTTGTCCTAAGCAATGAAATAGTTAGAAATTAAGCCAGGATTTATATATCCTGATTTATTGGTACAAATTCTGGTTGAATAACCAACTACTAAAAGTTTTAAAGAAACCAGTATTTATATAGAATTCTCATTGTTCATACAAGTTTATATTCTGAATTAAGGGATGAATGTATTTATAAAGATACTTCTAGGCTAGTTTGTGTGAAAGGGAAAGAGGTAATACTTCCTCCCCTAATTAGAATGTTACCAAGACACTAAATGCATTAATTTGTGTTTTGTATGAATAATTTAGTTTCACCATATTATTTTTGATATGCATAGTCGGTGATTTTAAAAAAATTTTAATAAATTATATAAATTAATTTTATATAACCAAACATAATACCAAACTCTTAGTTTTAGGAAAAGGGCAGACCACATTGAGAAAATACTTGAGTCAGTTCAGTTCAGTCATTCAGTTGTGTCTGACTCTTTGTGACCCCAGGAATCGCAGCACGCCAGGCCTCCCTGTCCATTACCAACTCCCGGAGTTCACTCAAACTCATGTCCATAGAGTCAGTGATGTCATCCCCTCTGTCGTCCCCTTCTTCTCCTGCCCCCAATCCCTCCCAGCATCAGAGTCTTTTCCAATGAGTCAACTCTTTGCATGAGGTGGCCAAGGTATTGGAGTTTCAGCTTTAGCATCTCTCCTTCCAAAGAACACCCAGGACTGATCTCCTTTAGAATGGACTGTTTGAATCTCCTTGCAGTCCAAGGGACTCTCAAGAGTCTTCTCCAACACCACAGTTCAAAAGAATCAATTCTTTGGCGCTCAGCTTTCTTCACAGTCCAACTCTCACATCCATACATGACTACTAGAAAAACCATAGCCTTGACTAGACGGACCTTTGTTGGCAAAGTAATATCTCTGCTTTTGAATATGCTATCTAGGTTGGTCATAACTTTTCTTCCAAGGAGCAAGCATCTTTTAATTTCATGGCTTCAGTCACCATCTCCAGGGATTTTGGAGCCCCCAAAAATAAAGTCTGATACTGTTTCCACTGTTTCCCCATCTAGTTCCCATGAAGTGATGGGACCAGATGCCATGATGTTCATTTTCTGAATGTTGAGCTTTAAGCCAACTTTTTCACTCTCCTCTTTCACTTTCATCAAGAAGCTTTTTAGTTCCTCTTCACTTTCTGCCATAAGGGTGGTGTCATCTGCATATCTGAGGTTATTAATATTTCTCCCTGCAATCTTGATTCCAGCTTGTGCTTCTTCTAGCCCAGTGTTTCTCATGATGTACTCTGCATAGAAATAAAATAACCCGGGTGACAATATACAGCATTGACATGCTTCTTTTCCTATTTGGAACCAGTCTGTTGTTTCATGTCCAGTTCTAACTGTTGGTTCCTGACCTGCATATAGGTTTCTCAAGAGGCAGAACCACTAGACCATTCAGGTATGACCTAAATCAAATCCCTTATGATTATGCAGTGGAAGTGAGAAATAGATTGAAGGGACTAGATCTGATAGAGTGCCTGATGAGAGTCAGTTACTGTTACTAAAAAACAACTCTGAAAATACGGATTAATAAGCTCGAGACATTAGCTTTTCAAAATATGAGACAGAGCAGCCTACGGTTTGTGAATTATTTCTGTCTGTTCTTAGGAGATGATGGAATATTCTTCCATGTCTTCTGATGAAACTAAATTTATTTCTGATGTTGTACCATCTGGGCAGTTTAGCATCAAAAAATGGATGTATTTTGGGGAGTTTTAGAAATTACAGAATATTAATTCTGAGAGTTTTAATATCAGAATCTGCAACAACTCTGTTATTTTTGATACATAAAAAGGATGAGTTTGATTCAGCCATTTCTTTAAAAGCATCTTTATTGATTTTACATATCATCCCCATATTTTGGACAAGTTGAACTGACAGTAAATGTTAGGTTTAGAAATATCATTTGAGATTCATTTACATATTAGCATTTATATTTAAAATGTCTTGTTATATATGTTGGTTGATATGTGTGCGAGCATGTTTAGCTGCTGTTTTGTGCATCTCTTTGCAACCCTACAGACTAGCCCACCAGGCTCCACTGCCCATGGGATTCTCCAGGCAAGAACAGTGGAGTGGGTTGACATTTCCTCTTCCAAGGGATCTTCCCGGCCCAGGGATCGAAACCACATCTCTTGTATCTCCTGCATTGGCAGGGGCTTCTTTACCACTGAGCCACCAGGGAAGCCTCATGGTGGATAGGACAGAATATTAAGAATAGCACCACTTGAAATTATAATTTAGTATGTGGTAAACTTCATAATAAATGAAAACAACATGAAGTAATTTACTGCCTGGAATAAAGGAAGCTCATGTATAAGAGCCATATGACAATTTATAACATAGATCACCACCCATGACATGATTATTTAAGGTGTGCAAAAAGAGAATTTGTATTTGTGTATGTATATAATAGCTTCAAATACTAAGTATAAAAAGGCAAAATAATGTATTTAAAGAGGTCTTGGCTTAGGTGGGTTTAATAGTTTTCTTTTTGGAGTATAGTTGTTTTACAATGCTGTGTCCGTTTCTACTGTGCAGCAAAGTTAATCAGCTTCACATTCACATACATTCCCTCTTCTTTTGGATTTCCTTCCCATTTAGGTCATCACAGAGGTTGTCAAACAGAGTGAAGTAAGTCAGAAAGAGGAAAACAAATACTGTATATTGATGCCTGTGGAATCTAGAAAAATGGTATAGATGATCTTACTTGCAAAGCAGAAATAGAGACATAGATGAAGAGAACAAACATTTTATACTAAGGGAAAGAAGGGGGCTATGAAATGAATAGGGAGACTGGGATTGACACATATACACTACTGATATTATGTATAAAATAGATAACTGAAGGGAACCTACTGTATAGCCCAGGGAACTTACTCAGTGCTCTGTGGTGACCTGAATGGGAAGAAAGTCCAAAAGGAAAGAAATATACGTATGTGCGGGCTTCCCTGGTGGCTCGATGGTAAAGAACCAGCCTGAAATGCGGGAGACGCAAGTTCTATACATGGGACTAGAAGATTTCCTTGGAGGAGGGCAGGGCAAGCCACTCCAGTATTCTTGCCTGGAGAATTCAATGGACTGAGGAACCTAGAGGGCCACAGTCCATGGGGTCACAAAGAATCAGGCGCTACTGAAGTGACTTAGTGCACACACATGCATATGTATATGTAAAACTGATATGTAGTTTTTAAAGAGGTGACAGAGTCACATCATGATTGGAATGTGAAAAGGTAGGACCTTGACAGTGGAAAAAGTTTAGAAAATTAGGGTTTTTTTCCTACTAGAAAAGAAAACTGAATGAACTTAAAAAGTGTTTTCAAGCACATTAATAGCTATCGAATTGATTCTGTGACCAGCTGTGGTACTGTCCTCACTGATGATGAAAATCAAGAAAAGGAGTTGAATTACATCCTGGAAGGATTGTGTCTCTTGTTTCCTGCATTGGCAGGTGATTCTTTGCTACTGTGCCATCTGGGAAACCTGGATATTTATTTACAGTGAATAGAAATCATAGGTGATCCCTGAATTTTTTAAAAGAAGTCTTCATTAATATATTTTTTTACAATGGCGTGTAGTCCCTATTTAAATTATCCCTTGAGAAAATCTTGTTTGTTTTAATTTTGTTTTTATTGTTGTTACAAGATCAAATGGAGGAAACTGAGTTTGTTGTTTTGCCGCAAAACTCCAAACAATTCATTTTAAGTTTAATTTATGATTCTACTTTTCAATTTGAAATGGAAGTAAATGATTTTTAGCTTTCGTTATGAAATATTTTAAATAACAACAAGGACAGAATAATATGGAGACCCTCCAGGACCCTTAATCCAACTTTATTAATGACTGATTAAGAGGAATGTCATTTTATCTCTGTCCTTCTGCCCTTCAGCATTATTTTCAAGCAGATACTTCACTTCCCATTATTTCATCTGTAAATATTTCAGTTTGTATTTTGAAAGAATAATTCTCTTGGTTTAAATATAACCACAGTATTATTATCATACATAGGCAAGTTAACATTAATTTGTTTCTAACATCATCTGCTTTTTTTCACAGTTTGAATCAGGATAAAAATGAGCCCCATATATCCAGTTGGTTAACATATATTTTAAGCCTTTTATAAGATGATGTAGAGTTTCCCCACAGTCTGTCAGTCAGTTCAGTCGCTCAGTCATGTCCCATTCATTGCGACCCCATGAACTACAGCATGACAGCCTTCCCTGTCCTTCACCATCTCCAGGCACTTGCTCAAACGCATGTCAGTTAAGTTGGTGATGCCAACTCATCCTCTGTCGTCCCTCCTCCTCCTGCCTTCAATCATTCCCAGCATCAGAGTCTTTTACAATGAGCCAGTTCTTCACATGAGGTGGCCAAAGCATTGGAGCTTCAGCTTCAGCATCAGTCCTTCCAATGAATATTCAGGACTGACTTTCTTTAGGATTGACTGGTGTGATCTTGCCTCCAATGGGGCTTTCAAGATTCTTCTTCAACACCACAGTTCAAAAGCATCAATTCTTCGGTGCTCAGCTTTCTTTATGTCCAAATCTCACATCCATACATGACTACTGGAAAAATCATAGCTTTGACTATACATACCTCTGTCAGAAAACTGTCTCTGCTTTTTAATATGCTGTCTAGCTTCGTCATAGCTTTTCTTCCAAGAAGCAAGTGTGTTTCAGTTTCATGGCTGCAGTCACCATCTGCAGTGATTTTAGAGCCCGAGAAATAAAGTCTGTCACTGTTTCCATTGAAACCCCCATCTATTTGCCATGAAGTGATGGAACAGGATGCCATGACCTTAGCTTTTTGAA
Source organism: Oreotragus oreotragus (assembly GCA_006410675.1). NCBI lineage: Eukaryota > Metazoa > Chordata > Mammalia > Artiodactyla > Bovidae > Oreotragus > Oreotragus oreotragus. The sequence goes on from SJYX01012111.1 coordinate 254,048, forward strand.
TGTTGAATTTTAAGGCAACACTTTCACTCTCCTCTTTCACTTTTATCAAGAGACTCTTTAGTTTCTCTTTGCTTTCTGCCATAGTGTGGTATCATCTGCATATCTGAAGTTATTGATATTTCTCCCAGCGATCTTGATTCCAGCTTGTGCTTCATCTAGCCTGGCATTTTGTATAATGTGCCTGCATATAAGTTAAATATGCAGGGGGGCAATATACAGCCTTGGCATACTCTTTTCCCAATTTGGAACCCAGTCATTGTCCCATGTCTGGTTCTAATTTTTGCTTCTTGACCTGCATATGAATATCTCAGGAGACAGGTAAGATCCGGTATTCCTATCTGTTGAAGAATTTTCCACAGTTTGTTGTGATCCACACAATCAAAGCTTTAAAGTAGTCAATGAAGCATGAAAGTGAAAGTTACTCAGTCCTTCTTGTCTCTTTGCGACCCCATGGACTGTACAATCCATGGAATTCTCTAGGACAAAATACCAGAGTGGGTATCCTTTCCCTTCTCCAGGGGATCTTCCCAACCCAGGAATCGAACCTAGGTCTCCCACATTGTAGGCAGATTCTTTACCAGCTGAGCCACAAGGGAAGCCCAAGAATACTGGAGTGGGTAGCCTATCCCTTCACTAGCAGATCTTCCCCACCCAGGAATTGAACCAGGATCTCCTGCTTTGCAGGCAGATTCTTTACCAGCTGAGCTATCAAGGAAGCCCCAGTGAAACAGAAGTAGATGTTTTTCTGTAATTCTGTATTTCCCATAATCTAGTGGATATTGGCAATTTGATTCTGGTTTCTCTGCCTTTTCTAAATCCAGCTTGAGCATCTGAAAGTTCCTGGTTGATGTACTGCTGAAGCCTTGCTTGCCGAATTTTGAGCATTATTTTGCTAGTGTGTGAGATGAGTGCAATTTTGTTGTAGTTTAAACATTCTTTGGAATTGCCTTTCTTTGGAATTGGAATGAAAACTGACCTTTTCCAGTCCTGTGGCCACTGCTGTATATTCCAAATTTGCTGGCATATTGCAAAATATGTGTGCAGCACTTTCACAGCATCATCTTTTAGGATTTGAAATAGCTCAGCTGGAATTCCATCACCTTCACTAGCTTTGTTCGTAGTTATGCTTCCTAAAGCCCACTTGACTTTGCACTCCAGGATGTCTGGCTCTAGGCGAGTGAACACACCATCATGATTATCTGGGTCATTAAGATCCTTTTTGTATAGTTTTTCTGTGTATTCTTCCCCTCTCTTCTTAGTATCTTCTGCTTCTCTTAGGTCCATAACGTTTCTGTCCTTTATTGTCCCCATCTTTGCATGAAATGTTCTCTTGGTATCTCTAATTTCTTGAAGAGATTCCCACTGTTTGGAATTTGATGGTTGCACCACTGTGGCATTTAACGCATTGCCTGTATTCCTCATGAAAGGATAATTAGTTCTAGACGCTTGTTGAGGTTCACATTAGCTTTTTTGGTGTGAATACTGCATAAGTGATGTTGAGTATCCCCATTTGAAAGGTAACTTCTGGCCATCTTCTCTCTCTTTTTGTGTTGTTAGCATTAGTTAACCATTGTTGCCTTGATTCATTAATTCACTCTGTGTTGCAATATTGGCTATAATTCTGAATCTGTATTATTTCATCATTTATTAGCTGGAGTTTTTTCCAAAAAGAAAAACCTCCCTTAATGATCACCCTGAGTAGAGTTCATATAGGAAAGGTAGGAAAAGAGCTTATTTATTTTCCTTTATTTACCAGTTTTCAAAATAATTACTTGGCTTCTTTCAAAAAGCCATCAAATGGCATCTTTCAAAGGCAATCACATGGTTTTTTTTGCTAATTTATGGATTTTAAAATGTATGTATTTAAGTCTTTTGTAGATATTATTCTTACTGATGTTCACATTGCCTCATCTTTATTTAAAGTGATTCTTCTCAAATTGGTTTCTGAGTCTTTGACCCAGTGCTGGTAGTTTTGCAGAGTTTCCTTGCTTTATGGTGTAACAAGATGTTCTAGACCCTCTTAAATATCCTTGGCCAGTTATAGAATCAGTAAAAACTTTAACAATATTTTCCAGGATCAGGTAATTTTCAACAAGATTTAGAATGCACATATTGTTTTGTTGTGGTAAATAAAATTACATAAAGTTCAGTACATGAATAAAGCTTTTAGAGTCATGTGGTTAAACTGGGTAAGTCCCACATTCCATGGATAAAAGAGACTCAATAGTCTTGTCTGTCTGGAATAAGGAAGATGATGTGAGGAGACCTGAATTCTTTTTGGAGCCTTGATTTTTATTGTTCATGAAGATCTTTGTTCAGTTCAGTTCAGTCGCTCAGTTGTGTCCAACTCTTTGCAACCCCATGAATCGCAGCACGCCAGGCCTCCTTGTCCATCACCAACTCCCGGAGTTCACTCAGACTCATGTTCGTTGAGTCAGTGATGCCATCCAGCCATCTCATCCTCTGTCGTCCCCTTCTCCTCCTGCCCCCAATCCCTCCCTGCATCGGCTATGAAGAGTTGAAGTAACATGAAAGACACATTTATATACTGGTTTTCCAAATGTTAAATGGAAGAATTAACTTTAAGAAAGACGTTCCCAAAGTGTTCCTCCTCCAAATTCTACATGTGAAGTAATGTGTGAACAACTAAAAATAAAAACACCATTTTCTAAGTTGTATGAGTGGTTACTACTAGCAGACTGGTCTCACATTTGGGAAATTAAGTAAATGTAACTAATATGTGCAAGAAAGCTGGCTGCCCATGTGATTAAGAGGTGAACATGTAATTTCTACAACATTAGTCCCAATAATACACACACAAAAATGATATAACAGAAGGCTGAGGAGGAAAATAACAACTGCTGACTGGAAAACGATAGGAGCCGAAATAGAGCCTCAGCGATGATTGGCTTTTAGGCTCACAGAGACCCACATAGGCTAATCTCACTGAAAACAGACTCAGCCTCTTCAGGAATAATAATGTGAGATAGAGTGTCATAGATCAATAAATATTACTTTTCCATTCTGTACAAGAAAGAATGGAATGTCTTTATTTTGTTAAAGCCAGAGACAGAGAATTCCACAGTCCCAGCGGTCAAGACTTCACCTTCCAGTGCAGAGAATGTGGGTTCAATACGTGGTCAAGGAGCTAAGATTACATATGCCTTGAAGCCAAAAATAACAGAATATAAACAACAGAAGCAATACTGTAACTAATTAAAGACTTTAGAAATGATCCACATTAAAAAAAAAAAAAAAAAAAAACTTAAAGCAAAAACAAGTAACCCAACAACAACAACAAAAAAAAGAGATAGGGAATTCCCAGGCAGTCCAGTGGTTGGGACTGGGCGCTTTTACAGACTGCCAAGGATGCAGTTTCAAACCCTCCTAGGAGAACTAAGATTTCACATGCTGCTCAGTTTGGCAAAACAAGACAAAAAAAAACCCCAAAGTATTAAAAAAAAAAAAAAATCACACCTTGGTACTATTCAGAGGAAAACAGTTGAGAAAAGGAGACTGAAAGAAAGGGGTGTGGTTTTTCCTCAAGCTATGACTCTTTTCATCAAAACAATGGCAGTTAGAGGAAAGAGCCGTTGATGTAAAGTGGAAATAACTGGATGTTGATAAGGATTTTACCTATAGCTTTTTAGAGGTGTCAGTATCCCCTTAATTGCACAAAAATATCAGCCTTCAAAATATACGTGCTGTCAGTTTCCCAGCGCGGTTCTGCAGTTTCCCAGCCTCCTCATCAGGCCCCACGTCTCTCTGCCTTCCTAGGCTTGTCTACCCTGCAGGCCGTGCTGGATTCTGCCGCCGAGAAGAAGTGGCAAGTGACCGCCATCAACGTGGGGAACATTAACAACGACAAGAAAGATGAGACCTACCGCTCCCTCTTCCAGGATCTGGAGCTAAAAAAGGAGCGGCGTGTCATCCTGGACTGTGAGCGGGACAAAGTCAACGACATCGTAGACCAGGTTGGCTCCTCCGTTTCCTAAGGCACCAAATTTAGAGGCTGTGTGCAGTGTCAGCGTTTGCAGAGTGTGTGTGTGAGATGCTGGTGCAGCAGTTTTTGACGGTTTAGGGAGGATACAGCACAGATCATCATTTAGATTATCTCTGGCTTCAGTGAGCGATAACAGGGGGTCCCCAACAATGCAGACACATCACACTAATCATTACATTTATTCAGTACATGGTTCCGGGCTCATGCTATGTATGGTAATTGTTGTCTTATACTTCAGTATTTTGAAATGGAAATTTAAAATCCAGTTCCTTTGAACTTTTTAGAGATAAAGACATAGGCACATGTTAGGTGAAAATAAGTCTGAGTCCTAAGGGAAAAAAAGTAAAATATGAATTCTTTGGCAAGACATGAAGGATCAAACATTTAGGATAATACAACGTGGTGTGCTAAACCTGGATTGTTGTCTGAGTGGGTTTATGTCTTCAGAAAGAGCAGCTGTTTATTTTTCCAAGAAGAAATTTTTTCCTCCTAGTAGGTAGGTTTTGTGTCACTTATGAAAATAAAATACATAGGGGAGATATACTTCATCCTTTCTCTTTGAGAAGTAAACTAGATGTATTAATTTGCAATATTTTAAAGAACAACATGATACCAGAGATATAGGTGCTTTATCTGTGCTCTTCATATGATTTTTCTTTCAAAATTTAAGATCTTTCAGAATGCAACAGCCATGTAGTGATATTCAAGGGATAGAAATAAAGTCATTTATGTTATACAGATAGGGGGATGACCAGGGGTGGTGGTGAAAAGCATCAGGATTTACTGACAGAAGTCTCCTCCACTGGGATCTGCTTCTTTTCCAACAGAAAATGTATATTTATATTTTCCTTACAATTATGCTATATATATATTCATTTATATATGTAAATAACATATATATAATTATTATATATATATATAATTATTCCTTGGAATAATATAGGATTGGAAATAAAATATGCAGTATACCATGCATTTATTCTCTCTCCAGGCTTTGAAGAGAAAATTAGATTCATTAATCTGTATAACACAAAACATTTTGCAAATGCAAATGTTGATGAAGCCTTAATTGATATAGAATAATACAAGGCCTAAGATATACAAAATAGATTTCTCATGAAACATTGACTAAGTGAACAAAACTAGCTTGTTATGAGGAAGAACAAAATGTTGTATGCCAGAGAAGTGAACATATCAGTAGAAAAGTCTTAATCTTATCTCAGGATGTGAGACTGGGATTGTTTTTAACCTGAAGGCCTCTTGTTCAAATGTGACCTCAACAACTCATTTGAATTTCAGAAGAGATTCTCATTAAAACTGAATTTTAATAATAGTCATTAGTCTTTGGTTTTAAAAATTTATGTGTTCATGACTCATCATAATACAGATTGGTGAAAGCCTATAAGAAAATATTTCTTTCAAAACCAGAAGAGAGAAACTATGAGAACAATTGGGAATATAGAGAATGGAACTTCTTAAAATTTATTTTACTGAAGCATAGTTGATTTACAATGTTAGTTCGTTTCTCCTATACAACAAAGTGATTCAGTTATATATACCTTAATCTATCTATCTATATATATATTCTTTCTCATTTTCTTTCCCATGATGGTTTATCAAAGAATATTGAATAGAATTCTCTGTGCTACACAGTAGGACTTTGTTATTTATCCATTCTATATATAATACTTTGAATTTGCTAATCCCCAAATCCCAGTCCTTCACTCCCCATCTCTCCCCCTTGGCAACCAAAAATCTGTTCTCTATGTCTGTGAGACCGTTTCTATTTCACAGGTAAGTTCCTTTGTATCATATTTTAGATCCCACATGTAAATAATATCATATAGTATTTGTCTTTGGCTTATTTCATTTAGTATGATAATCTCTAGATCCATCAGTGTTGCTGCAAATGATGTTCCTTCATGGAATGGAATGTTTTGAAACAAATAATACATGATTGTGATTAAATAAATGTCCATATGGACATCCATTCAAAATGTACACAGTATCTTGGGCATATATTTTATTTGAATGTTCAGTGTGCATTGATTGAGGACATTATATGTGTCTGGAATGAGAAATACAGAGAAAGGAAAGAAAGCCTAGACCACACCCCATGAATTCACTGTTTAGAGGGGAATGAAAGTGTGCACACATAATCATTGCTGCAGTATTGCAAGTTATAATGCAATGTGGTCTAAGAGCGTGGAGGAGGAAGTATCTGTCTTAACAGGAGTTGGAAGATTTATGATAGGTTCACACACGGGTACCACTTGGCTGGCTGGCTTGTGTTCAAGCCTTCAGGTGTTTGTTCAATAAATTTCTCTCAGCATCTAACGTTTGCCAGACAGGCACTGCAGTAGATCCAAAAACATAATGTTAAACAGAACTTGCCTGCCCCATCAAGGTGAACAGTCATGATGTTTTACAGTCCAATAAATATGCAACTATAATAATGCTGTATACTATCAAGGAACAGAACGGGATATTATGAGAAAAAAAGTTGAACATAAAAGTAATTTCAATTGAGAGATCATTGAAGGCCTTTGTTGAATAGAGTTTACTAGGCAAAAGGTAGGTCTGTGGTACATTTAAAGAAAAGGAAACACTATTTGCTTATTCCCTCTGTCAAGAGATTGGAGATGAGATAAAACTTTATATTCTTAATAGCTTAAATTAGTTAGAAATAGAATTAAACAATGTTAGTCTTGAGTACTTTATCACTTAATAAAATCTTAGAAACACCTATTTCTAGTTGTGATTAGGTGGGAAAAGGACTCAGACATCAAAAGCATTTAGAAATTAACAAACTTACTGTTGTTAGTATAATACTAGTGGCTCCATAAAACAGAAATATGATTGTATGGCTGATACTAATTCTTAGGCAGAAGTAGGGCTAGGTCATTTTCATATTTCTTCTTTCTGTCAATGAACACACAAGTCAAGGACTTCTACTTCTGGTAGCATCATTTATACTGTAATTTTTCTTAATTCCCGGAAGGAAGACATGTGTGATTGATACAGTAGGATGACCAGTAAGGATAGTTAATAGATGTCAGTAGGAAATATGAGACATGACCATCTAAATTCAGCTTATGTTAATTAAAATGCATTTCATTTAGGAGGATATCTTTTCTTCAAAATCCTACCTTCAATACAAAGTGTTCTTTTTCTGGGAAAAGGCAATTTAGTTGTGTAACATAAAAAGAAGTTACAAAATAATATAAGCCCAAACTCCCTTCCAAATAGCGATCACTAGCGATCACTTAGAAGCAAAGTCTGCCATATGAGGTAGTGGTGAAATAAGGTGGAATCCTTCTAGGGTTTGGCCCTCCACTTGTTTTCTGATGGGGTTCGATCCCTGGGTTGGGAAGGTCCCCTGGAGAAGGGAAAGGCTACTCACTCCGGTATTCTAGCCTGGAGAATTCCATGGACTGTAGAGTCCATGGGGTTGCAAAGACTCAGAGAAGACTGAGCGACTTTCAGTTGCTCTTTGAGCACCTGACTTTGTCTGGGATGAGGACGTGAATTCAGGAAGGGAATCTTCTAGGAAGTAGCGATTTAGGCTGGGATTCACTGTGCCTCAAGAGACAAAGAAGATGGTGGTGGGGGAACTTTCCAAGCAGAGTCAATGGGATCTATGAAAGCCCTGAGGTGATGGAAAGAAACCTTTTGTGCACAAAGAAGCTGAAAGAGGATTCTAACTCTAGTTAGAGAGGGAGAAGCTGGACCTGGATTTTGCTACATCGGAAGGATTTGGATCATTTTGCTAAAAGCAAAGAGAAGCCCCCTAAATAGTTTAATAAGGGACTGAGCTAATGCTTTCCAATTTTTATTAGCATGTGATGCTTTCTATAGGTATAACTATTTCATTAAAAATAGAAATTACAGTTGAGTATCTAAGTACCACTCTACAGCATGGCTATTTCACCCACTTTTCTTTATAAGTGATTTAGATCGGTGAGGGGTCCAGTTGATTCAGTAATGTCCAAGATTGTTGTGAGCATTACCAACAATTGCTTGTTCCATTCAGTGTTTATCTCGCCATTGATTTTTGACTTGGATTTGTGGAGAAAAATTAGCTTCCCTGATATTTTGCTGCTTCAAACTGGAAATAACAATGTTCATTGTAACTAGGCTAAAATTATTTCAAGAGTCTTAAGATTGGAATATTATTTTACTGTCCTCTGTTAGAATTCTGTTGTGTATTTCTTAATTTTCTTTTAAAATTCATGTACTATTATAAAATACGTGTGTATTTTTTTTAGTTGTTGGCTTCTTGAATGATAAAATTTTAAAGCACTGAAATGTATGTTTAGTTTTTTCTGAGAGAAACAGCCTCTGAATTTGATAATCATGTTTTATCAAATATGACTCTTTGTAGATGATCAAGAAACATAGTAAATAATTCTTTTTAAATTTTCTGAATCAAGTAATAAGTAATTTAACATTTGCATCACTTACATTTTTTTTCTTTGTCAGGTTATTACCATTGGAAAACATGTTAAAGGGTACCATTACATCATTGCAAATCTGGTAGGTGAATTAATTATAGTTATTATTTTAATAGAGATGCCTATAAATTAAAAACAATCAATAGCCAGGATTTATCAATGGTATTTTTAAAAACATATTTTGATTATATTGGTCAGTTAGAAGTGGTGATGTTTTTCTGAATTTGTTATGTTTTAGATTTACTTTCCACTTTATCTTTCCTAATCACTTTCCTATTATTATAAATGATGTGAGAAATGATAGAACAATATTTGACAAGCTTATGCTTTGTGTTACAAGGCATATGCTTTGTGTTAACTGAGGGAAATTTTTCAAAAAGATAAAATTTTATTGTCCAAGTTTCCTCTTGTTTCTGTCACTATAATTTATAAATATTACCCTTTACCCATTTCTTTAAAGTTCTTTGTGTGTAAATGCACATTTGTGAGACTATGTCTTAATGCAAAAGAAAACCTGGAAATATCTAGAATATTGATATGTTATACATTATTTATTTCTGATTTCCTATTTGCTGTATAAGCAACACATTGAAAACTGAATTACTACAGTTGATCACTTTTTCTTTGAGATTCCTCTAAAATTAAGATTATACTGAAACACATGTGTGTATTGCTCAGTTGTGTCTCTTTGCGACCCTATGGACTATAACTCACCAGGCTCCTCTGTCCATGGGATTTCTCAGGCAAGAATATAGGAGTGGGTTTCCACTTCTTCCTCCAGAGGATCTTCCCAACCCGAGGATCGGAACCACATCTCCTGTGCTGGCAGGCAGATTCTTTACCACTGAATCACCTGAGAAGCCCCTGTATTGAAACATCCCAGTGGTTAATTGCATCTCCCTTCCTTCAGTATAGTCAAAGTCAATTTAGAATTATCACTAGATGTTTCCGTTTTTCAAAACAATTTTTAAATCAGCAATAAAATGAGCTCCCGTCTTTAGTGTTCCAAAGGTTTACAATCTTTATTAAATGTGACTCTGTGTAATTGAGGGCTGCCTCTCCCCAACCTGAGAAAAACCGTGATTAGAAGAGAGACAAAAGAGGAGAATGAGAGTGTATTCTCCACAGCATTACCGGACTCTGAGGTTTCCTGTTTATACAAATGAAGATCTGTGTCGTGGCTTCTGGAATATTAGATTGTTATATCACAAGACATTACTTCTAGTAGTCATAGAGAGATTGAAAAAGCCCACAACATTACAAGTGATAAATATTGTTTTCAGCATTGATAAAGAATATTAAACCCTAGACATACATGCTATTGGGAAAAGCTGGTTGTTCAATATAAAATTTCTGTTTGGCAATGAAATAGCTACTCTAAAAATTCCTTAGAACTTACTTACTAGTTGGCTTATAGACCCTAAATGACTCCTGACTAGAGAAGCAAGAGTTAAAATAATGCAGCTCTGTAATCAGCCTTTCCAGAACCATTCTGTGCAAGGAACAGTCTGGAGAGTCAGTCCCCATGTGAATTGTGCCATTTGATGAACGGCATAGAGCCACACTGAAAGCTGTGATCTTTAAAAATGTCCAGATGGAGAAGTTATATCAGAACATGGAGAAATAATGACAGAAGGAGGTATTTGAGAGCTGATATGAAAAAGTAAATATGTGTTTGAATGACCAAGGTAAAAAGAATAAAAAATAAAAGCAACTTCTTGCTGCTGTCATGCTTCTGGGGAAAAGTCTATCTAATATTTTATCTGAATTCTAGTAGTGTTTTTCCTTTTCTAAATACTTTGTATCCTCACCATATGGAACTTCTGGTGAATCAGTAGATTCAAAGAATCTGTAGAGTGCTGCAGTTTCTGAGAATTTCCTAGGGCACTTGAAAATTTCCCTGACATTTAAAATTGAAGAATGCCATCCAAAGTTGAAGGGCTTTCATCTTCTAAACTCTTGATTGGACTTGCACGCTTTCCCTCCCAGTGGCTAATGAGTGTAAGAGGAAGTGGTTGTAATAGATAGAAAAATCCTCAGATATTATTGTTGGCTCATTTCTTCAGGAATTGCTGAAAGCTTGATTAACCTTCCCAACAGGCTGTGGTTCAATTCCCGATATATCATTAAAAGGGATAAAGTGATAAAGAAGTGGTCATAGGGAATGCAATTTTCCTTTCTTCAGCCCTTCATATACAGATTAAAAGCCTTGCCATCCACCCACTTGACTCTCTACAATGAGGCTCACTCATCAAGCAGCCCCACTTGGGCACATACAAATTTCAAGAATCATTTCAGCATCTTCCTCTTAGACTGCCACGCATTACTAGGCATTTGAGAAAAATATTTGCCATGAAGGACACAGTACAAATAAACAAGTAAAGAGAAACAGGGCAGCCAGGAATCAGAACAATGCTTCAAAATTTAAGAATATGTGCATAGAAAGAGGAGAAAATGTTATCCATAAAGAAAAGGATGCTAAAAAAAGGAACAAGAAAGAGCTCTGGGAAATTAACTTTTTTTTTTTTTTTCTAAAATCACATGTAAAGTGAGTAACTTGGAAGATAAATTTGAGCAAATCTTTCAAATTATGTAGCAAAATGACAATACAATATGAAATGGTGTGTGTGGAAAACACTGAGGGACTGAGATATTTAATCTAAGAGTTACATCTTAATAATAAACTTTGTAGAAACACAAATAGTGGGAAAAAAAAAAAAAGAAGAAGGAAGTTATCAAAGAAATGTTCAGAAAAATTCCCGGTATTGAATGACACACAACTGCCTATTGGGTACACACAATAATGAATGACAAAAGGTTTCGGATTTTAAACAAAATATCCTCATGAAATTTTGACAGGTGGGGGCCAGGGAGGAGTATGAAACAGGTCACATCCAAAAAAATGATTAGAAATAATGATATTATAATTTTTAGTGAAAAACAACAGTCTCTGGAACAATGCCTTCAGATTATGAGGATTTAAATTTAAAATTAAAATTTTAAGTTTTGACCAGACAAAATACTGGTCAATTGTCAGAGCAAAATAAAGGTATTTACAAGCATTCAGTGTCTCCAAAAATGTACCTCCATGCATCTCAAAGAACTTTTGCGGACTCTAGCAGAAGGAAGGGGTAAAACAGGAGAGAAAAGTGATACAAAGAATCTGCTCAGAAGAGTGGGGAGGGGCATTTCAGGGGAACGGTGACAGAGCAAATTGAGAGAGGAACTGATCAGGTTGCAGCATTAAGGAGGAAGGCTCCAGGACACAGGAAAGATAGATTACTTGCAATGTTTGAATATTTTATTTGAAAAAAGCTTTACTTGTATAAACATGAAATTTTTTTGTGGAGCAACTGGAAAAAATTAAGGAGAAGTACAGAGAAATGTCTAGTAGTGAAAAAAATGCAGACATCATTAACATTAGAAGGAAATATTATTTAAGAAGGAGAATGAAATCCTAGCACATTGTTTGGCTTTACTCTAAATAACAGAATTTTAAATATGAAAACAGTGAACGTGAAAATGAGACAAGAGATAGATGGTTTGGTTATGAGACTTACTCATCTAGCAGAAGTGTAAACTCATAAGAAAACTTAGCATGGTTAAGTTAGGAAAAAAAGAGCAAAAATGTTTCATGCAGAAATATGGAGGCAAATACATGAGAAACAAAAATTACTGAAATTGATTGTTTTGAAGAGCTTAACTAATGCATGTGTGGGGCAGAACAGAAAATCTATGATTTTTGCTATATATATTTTTCCTTTATTTGAATTATTTTGATAAAAAGAAAAAAACATAATTCACTAACAAAATATAGATAACTATTCTCCACACAAATAATATTAAACTATATTTTTAATATCAGCAACAAAGGAAAGACTCTCTTACATTTTAGAGTCAAAATATTTTCACTTCTTTTGCACAATGATGTGGAATAGTATATAAAGTGAAAATATTTATAATCATGACTTTTTAAAATTGTGATTTCATCATTCAGAGAATGTGCTCCCAAACTGAGGTACAATTTAAATCGGCACAGTATTTGAAGTCAGTGGAAACACCACATGATAGTTTTGGTGATGACTGAATTCATCCTAGTAATACAGTAGAAGTGAATTTTTAAAAATTAAATACATTTTATAAAAACTAAGTTTCATGCTTAATTGTTCTCAAATGATGACAAAGCATTTGGAACCTTTCCTTCTCTTTTAAAAGGTTTTATATTATCTGCGAGAATGAACAATTTAAATAGAAATAACCATCTCACAGTGTTGTAGCTCTTGAAGAACTGGCTTAATGTTTAAATATCTGGTGGGGCTCTGTTGTAGATATAATAAATAAAACCCCATTCTCCTTCTTAGATAAGGATAAATAAGACTCCATTTCAATAATCTGGAGAGCTTTTATGTAAGTAGGACCAGTAGACAATCATTGATTAAGGACCACGATAACCAAGATGATGCTAAGTGCTAAAAAAGAATATTGGCTGATAAAATGCATGAAACATTTACTATAGGCTTTTTATATCTCTTTGGTATCCTTTGAAATTTGCAAAACCACAGTGTATAGAGTTATTTGGTAAATGTCAAAGTTCTATTTGGTTCTTAATAAAAAAATATATGACATAAATGTGTTTTCTGCCCAGGGGTTTACTGATGGAGACCTATTAAAAATTCAGTTTGGAGGAGCAAATGTCTCTGGATTTCAGATAGTGGACTATGATGATTCTCTGGTATCTAAGTTTATAGAAAGATGGTCAACACTGGAAGAAAAAGAATACCCTGGAGCACACACGACTACAATTAAGGTACATGTCTATCAGGATCTGTCTCCACTTGCATCTCCACCTCCACCTCCTTTCCCACTTCTTTCCAGCCTTCGCCTCCACCTCCACCTCTGTCTCTAACTAACTTCTGGTGATTAACCTGTTCTCTGAGACGTCTTGTAAAGAAGAAAAAAATTGTTTGAATAATTAACAAAATAAATATAGTGCCTTATGCAATCAAAGAATCTTTGAATGCTCTGTGGGTTTGGGCACATTTAAGTCTTTACTTGTTTATTCAATGTATTTTATTGTGTGTACACATACAAGCCTATATTTACTTCCAAATATGAATATTTCTGCTGTTGATAGGAAGGTCTTTATTTTTCTTCCATTGGTCACCTTACTGAGAGCAGAGATGAGTAAAACCTAAGGGGGAGTACATGGAAGAGTGAGTGGCCTGAGATTATGTTCACTTGCTTTGTGAAACTAGTGTTATATGACAATTAAAAGTTGCAGAACATTGTCAAATGTGTAGTGATCTGTTTATCTGTGTGTTATAAAGCACACTGTGCAAGAACCAGTCAGGAACAGTGTTATTTCAGATGCCCTCACAGTTATGTTGATACATCCTGGAGAATTTTAGTTGATGCTCTTGTTTTCTGCACAAATGAAAAAAAAAACACAGATATAAATGTTTACCTTTAATTTTGTATCTGGTGTAGATAAAAATTAGAAACTCTGAAGTTTTCTACTTTGGGGTGTGTAAATGGATCCTTTTAATTTTGTGAGAATTTGACACAGAATTAAAGTGTCCCATGGGATGTTAAAGAATAGCCCAGAACTAATTTTTCCTCAAAAGTAGGTGGCTTCTTGTTTGGTGACCTTGACTGAGATTCAGCACATATGCATTTATAACAGGGTTATGGTCTTGTGGGCATGACTTCGTGCAATGGAGCTGCTGAGCGTCAGCAAGGGGACAGCCATCGGTGTCTGTCTTCACCTGCTCTCAGCAGTGATCTGACTGTGGATCCCATCTGGTGGGACTGCAGGCTTCCCTGCACCCAAATATGGTGCCAGTATAGTTCTCTGATGGAGCTGGCATGTGGCACTCACCCTCAGATGGAGCTGACGTGTTCCTCTGAACACTCTGTTAGTCATCCTGTAGCCTCCCACAGCTGCCGGCTGTGAGAGGATGAGAGCAAAGATGATTTTTTTCTCATGGAAGTCATATCATTATTAAAGTTCATGTGCCATACATCAAAGTTCAAGCAGATTTGGGGGATGAGACATTGTTGGCAGGGTGTTCTGCCAACAATATTTGGCAGAAGAAATATTCTGCCAAAAATGTAGCCAAGATTGCCAAGATGTAGCACCAGATTTCACTTCACTGGTGACCTTTCTTGCTGTAGCATTTCCTTCCCTACTGACTCCCTGATGGCTCCTTGTACCATTTCAGAGAGACTGTGATGGCCCTTCCTTGTGAGGCATTCCAGAGAGCCCAGGCTCATAAATATAAAAACACAGGCTCTTCCATTTGTTGGGAGTTTTTGTTCCACAGGAAAGCTTATAGATAAAGTCATGTGTATCCCTTGAAGGGGAACCAGGACCCTGTCCCAAGGCTGCCCTGTTGGCTCTTGTCTGCTCCTTGTCTGTACATCCCCTCCTTTCATGATGATCCACTGTTTGAACCTGCCCTTTGGAACTCAGGGAAGGCCATGAATCCAGATTAAAGGAATGAAGGTGCTTCACATACCCTGATCCTTATCAGAAACCCCACCTTTGAACCGTTGCTATAAAACTCCTCACCAATTTCTCCCAGATTGGGACACACAGTTTTTCAAGGCATGAGCTTGCTGTGTCCGTCTTTGCCTCGCAGAGCAACAAAGCTGTTCTTTTCTACTTCATCCCCCCAAACAAGTAGGCTCTGAGTCACTGTTTGAATCTAGGCTCAAAAATAAAGCAACATTTACAAAGACTTATCAATATTTAGCATAGCTTTGGAAACATAGGTACCAATAGGAGATATAACTTATATGGCCTTTGAATCTTGATAAAAAGTACTGAAAATCCATGTGGAGGATGTGCCTTTGGCTGGGAATTCGTCATAACATGGGCATGTATTGCTCATGTACTGCAGAGCTGGGAACTGAAGGTATTTTTAAAAAATGACCCTTGCCATTGCTAATCCACAGTCAATGGTGGATACAAACATGTCAATAAGCAAATATTATAGAATACAGAGCAATGCATGTAAAATACGGCAGCTCCTACACTTGATTAGGAGAGTATGGTAGGTAGGATAGTAAAGAGGGCTTTCCAGAGGTGGAATGCCTGAGCAGAGCATGGTTGAGCAGGAAAAAAAGTGGAGGAGGATGCTTGGGAAGAAGAACCAGATTGATGAAATAGCATGCATAATCCAGGGAATTTGGGAGGGGTGCAAGTGCCATTGAAGAAGGCAATGGCACCCCACTCCAATACTCTTGCCTGGAAAATCCCATGGACGGAGGAGCCTAGTGGGCTGCAGTCCATGGGGTCGCTGAGAGTTGGATACAACTCAGTGACTTCCCTTTCACTTTTCACTTTCATGCATTAGAGAAGGAAATAGCAACCCACTCCAGTGTTCTTGCCTGGAGAATCCCAAGGACGGGGGAGCCTGGTGGGCTGCGGTCTATGGGGTCGCACAGAGTCGGACATGACTGAAGCGACTTAGCAGCAGTAACAGCAGTGCCAAGAGATCAAGCTCTTCAGTTGTCGACAGATGTGAAGGAGTAAGACAGAACTTTCATGATTGTTCCTCTCATGATTTTCTCATGGGCAGAAGAAAGGAACAAAGTCTAGATAGGGAACAGTATACCATTTCCTAATATAAACAGGTGGCATATATGATCTGTTCAAGGAAAGGGAGTGAAAGTAGTTGCTAATGTGGTTCTTTCTTTGCACATTTTCTTTTGGATCATTGACTGTACCAGGTGCTTTGCCTGATCATTTAAATCATGTTTTATTATATTACAATAAAAACTTATGCTATAGGCAAGAAAACATAAAAATACAGTTCACTGCATCAAATTCTCTCCGTGGTTAGGCATTGGAAATTACATAATTTATATTGTGTTGTGGGACTATTAAATTAATGATTATTTTAAAGTTTTAGTGTTCCTTGAAAGTTAATGCAGCTACTATAGTTTCCTAAGTAAAATCAATCTTATTCAGTCAGTACAAGTAAAATCTTAAATTGTCAATATTTCACATATTTTAATAAAGACCAAATATTAATTATGAATGTTAAATTTCTTCATTTTTATATCCTGTATGAAAAAGTAATTCTAGAGTTGCGGCACTGAGATTTTAAATCTGATTCTCTTTCACTAATTTGCTAATGTTCAATGATCGTTCATCAATTCAGTATACGTTTACTGAGTTTTTACTTTGCAAGTGGGCACTGTTACAGATCTCAGAGAAGACAAACTTCTAGTCTTCATGGTATCAGTTGTCTTCAGGCTAGAAACCATCAATGACCTTATAACTTTGGAGGAAAATATCTTACTAATGTGTGGAAATCANTTTGACACAGAATTAAAGTGTCCCATGGGATGTTAAAGAATAGCCCAGAACTAATTTTTCCTCAAAAGTAGGTGGCTTCTTGTTTGGTGACCTTGACTGAGATTCAGCACATATGCATTTATAACAGGGTTATGGTCTTGTGGGCATGACTTCGTGCAATGGAGCTGCTGAGCGTCAGCAAGGGGACAGCCATCGGTGTCTGTCTTCACCTGCTCTCAGCAGTGATCTGACTGTGGATCCCATCTGGTGGGACTGCAGGCTTCCCTGCACCCAAATATGGTGCCAGTATAGTTCTCTGATGGAGCTGGCATGTGGCACTCACCCTCAGATGGAGCTGACGTGTTCCTCTGAACACTCTGTTAGTCATCCTGTAGCCTCCCACAGCTGCCGGCTGTGAGAGGATGAGAGCAAAGATGATTTTTTTCTCATGGAAGTCATATCATTATTAAAGTTCATGTGCCATACATCAAAGTTCAAGCAGATTTGGGGGATGAGACATTGTTGGCAGGGTGTTCTGCCAACAATATTTGGCAGAAGAAATATTCTGCCAAAAATGTAGCCAAGATTGCCAAGATGTAGCACCAGATTTCACTTCACTGGTGACCTTTCTTGCTGTAGCATTTCCTTCCCTACTGACTCCCTGATGGCTCCTTGTACCAAGTTTCAGAGAGACTGTGATGGCCCTTCCTTGTGAGGCATTCCAGAGAGCCCAGGCTCATAAATATAAACACACAGGCTCTTCCATTTGTTGGGAGTTTTTGTTCCACAGGAAAGCTTATAGATAAAGTCATGTGTATCCCTTGAAGGGGAACCAGGACCCTGTCCCAAGGCTGCCCTGTTGGCTCTTGTCTGCTCCTTGTCTGTACATCCCCTCCTTTCATGATGATCCACTGTTTGAACCTGCCCTTTGGAACTCAGGGAAGGCCATGAATCCAGATTAAAGGAATGAAGGTGCTTCACATACCCTGATCCTTATCAGAAACCCCACCTTTGAACCGTTGCTATAAAACTCCTCACCAATTTCTCCCAGATTGGGACACACAGTTTTTCAAGGCATGAGCTTGCTGTGTCCGTCTTTGCCTCGCAGAGCAACAAAGCTGTTCTTTTCTACTTCATCCCCCCAAACAAGTAGGCTCTGAGTCACTGTTTGAATCTAGGCTCAAAAATAAAGCAACATTTACAAAGACTTATCAATATTTAGCATAGCTTTGGAAACATAGGTACCAATAGGAGATATAACTTATATGGCCTTTGAATCTTGATAAAAAGTACTGAAAATCCATGTGGAGGATGTGCCTTTGGCTGGGAATTCGTCATAACATGGGCATGTATTGCTCATGTACTGCAGAGCTGGGAACTGAAGGTATTTTTAAAAAATGACCCTTGCCATTGCTAATCCACAGTCAATGGTGGATACAAACATGTCAATAAGCAAATATTATAGAATACAGAGCAATGCATGTAAAATACGGCAGCTCCTACACTTGATTAGGAGAGTATGGTAGGTAGGATAGTAAAGAGGGCTTTCCAGAGGTGGAATGCCTGAGCAGAGCATGGTTGAGCAGGAAAAAAAGTGGAGGAGGATGCTTGGGAAGAAGAACCAGATTGATGAAATAGCATGCATAATCCAGGGAATTTGGGAGGGGTGCAAGTGCCATTGAAGAAGGCAATGGCACCCCACTCCAATACTCTTGCCTGGAAAATCCCATGGACGGAGGAGCCTAGTGGGCTGCAGTCCATGGGGTCGCTGAGAGTTGGATACAACTCAGTGACTTCCCTTTCACTTTTCACTTTCATGCATTAGAGAAGGAAATAGCAACCCACTCCAGTGTTCTTGCCTGGAGAATCCCAAGGACGGGGGAGCCTGGTGGGCTGCGGTCTATGGGGTCGCACAGAGTCGGACATGACTGAAGCGACTTAGCAGCAGTAACAGCAGTGCCAAGAGATCAAGCTCTTCAGTTGTCGACAGATGTGAAGGAGTAAGACAGAACTTTCATGATTGTTCCTCTCATGATTTTCTCATGGGCAGAAGAAAGGAACAAAGTCTAGATAGGGAACAGTATACCATTTCCTAATATAAACAGGTGGCATATATGATCTGTTCAAGGAAAGGGAGTGAAAGTAGTTGCTAATGTGGTTCTTTCTTTGCACATTTTCTTTTGGATCATTGACTGTACCAGGTGCTTTGCCTGATCATTTAAATCATGTTTTATTATATTACAATAAAAACTTATGCTATAGGCAAGAAAACATAAAAATACAGTTCACTGCATCAAATTCTCTCCGTGGTTAGGCATTGGAAATTACATAATTTATATTGTGTTGTGGGACTATTAAATTAATGATTATTTTAAAGTTTTAGTGTTCCTTGAAAGTTAATGCAGCTACTATAGTTTCCTAAGTAAAATCAATCTTATTCAGTCAGTACAAGTAAAATCTTAAATTGTCAATATTTCACATATTTTAATAAAGACCAAATATTAATTATGAATGTTAAATTTCTTCATTTTTATATCCTGTATGAAAAAGTAATTCTAGAGTTGCGGCACTGAGATTTTAAATCTGATTCTCTTTCACTAATTTGCTAATGTTCAATGATCGTTCATCAATTCAGTATACGTTTACTGAGTTTTTACTTTGCAAGTGGGCACTGTTACAGATCTCAGAGAAGACAAACTTCTAGTCTTCATGGTATCAGTTGTCTTCAGGCTAGAAACCATCAATGACCTTATAACTTTGGAGGAAAATATCTTACTAATGTGTGGAAATCAGCACACTCTGAAACTTCTGATTTCTACCCCTGCTGCCTCTTCATCTGTTACAGATCTCAGAGAAGACAAACTTCTAGTCTTCATGGTATCAGTTGTCTTCAGGCTAGAAACCATCAATGACCTTATAACTTTGGAGGAAAATATCTTACTAATGTGTGGAAATCAACACACTCTGAAACTTCTGATTTCTACCCCTGCTGCCTCTTCAGCCCCTGAAAGATTATTCCTGTAACAGTCTTCCACTGTCAGTTGATAGCAACCTTGTCTTCACAGTTATCCTTTCAATCAAGGAACTGACTTCTCTCGCATCCTGTAGCCCACAACCAATCCATCAGCACATCCTACTTCTTCTGCACCCCCTTATATCCAGCCACCATGGCCTTGCTGCTGGGGATATTGCAATGATTTCCCAGACTGGATTCCCTTGCTCTACATTTGTCCTTCTATCTTCCAGGCTTGTGGTCTTTGTAAAACTTAAATTGTATTATGCTGCTAACACTGTGTAACTCAGACTGGGACTTGAACCCTTGGTTTTTTNCACCCCCTTATATCCAGCCACCATGGCCTTGCTGCTGGGGATATTGCAATGATTTCCCAGACTGGATTCCCTTGCTCTACATTTGTCCTTCTATCTTCCAGGCTTGTGGTCTTTGTAAAACTTAAATTGTATTATGCTGCTAACACTGTGTAACTCAGACTGGGACTTGAACCCTTGGTTTTTTAACTGAAATCTCACCTGGTCTCAAGACTTAATGAAGCTCAGATTCTTGATGTCTCAGCTCAGAAAGAGTTCAGTGAGAGAGTGAGAGACAATCAGATAGGTAAGAAGTGGATTTATTTAGCAAGAAACACACTCCACAGACAGAGTGTGGGCCATCTCAAAAGGTGAGGATGGTCCCAAGGTATGGGGTTGGCAGTTTTTATAGGGGCAGTTAATTTCATTGGCTAATGAGTGGGAGAAGTATTCTAGATATTTTGGGAGAAGGGGTGGGGATTTCCAGGAATGGGGCCTCCACCCACTTTTTGGTCTTTGATCTTCAGCCTTGGAACTGTCATGGCCCCTGAGGTTATGTCACTTAGCTTCCTGATGTGTTACAGTGAGTATGTATACTGAGGGAGGCTCAAGGTCTAATGGGAGTTGACTCATCTACCATCTTGGATCCAGTTCAGTTCAGTCACTGAATCACAGCACAGCAGGCCTCCCTGTTCATCACCATCTCTCGGAGTTCACTCAGACTCACGTCCATTGAGTCCGTGATGCCATCCAGCCATCTCATCCTCGATCGTCCCCTTCTCCTCCAGCCCCCAATGCCTCCCAGCATCAGAGTCTTTTCCAATGAGTCAACTCTTCGCATGAGGTGGCCAAAGTACTGGAGTTTCAGCTTTAGCATCATTCCTTCCAAAGAAACCCCAGGGTTGATCTCCTTCAGAATGGACTGGTTGGATCTCCTTGCAGTCCAAGGGACTCTCAAGAGTCTTCTCCAACACCACAGTTCAAAAGCATCAATTCTTCGGCACTCAGCTTTCTTCACAGTCCAACTTTCACATCCATACATGACCACAGGAAAAACCATAGCCTTGACTAG
>SJYX01012111.1:279369-305523 GCA_006410675.1 Oreotragus oreotragus
CTATTCCCAGATCTGTAAGCAAGAACGGCTTCCTTTTTTGAGGGAATCATATGGAATTTAAAGCCTGAGGGAGAGATAAGTATTAGAAGAAGGAAGGGAACATCACTCCCCACAATGTCCCCAGTCCACGGAAAATATAAATATTTCTGTAAGGCTGGAAGTTGAACAGAGGAGTTTTGAGGGAATTCTGAGAAAGAATACTTTATAGACATATATGTGCCTTGTTGACCTCTAAGAAATTATTTGTCTTATTTTGAGGGTTTCCCAGGTGATGTTAGTGGTAAAGAACCCATCTGCTTAATGCAAGAGATATCAAAGACTCAAGTTTGATAGCTGGGTCAGGAAGATCTTCTGCAAGAGGGCATGGCAACCCACTCCAATATTCTTGCCTGAAGAATCCACATGGACCAGCCTGATGGGCTATGGTTTCATAGGGTCACAAAGAGCTGGACACAACTGAAGCAACTTAGCATGCATGAGAACAGCCAGAACGGCCTAGAGGAGAACGATGGCTATAGGTTTGATACACAAAGATTATGGGCTGCCCGGGTGACAACAGATCTCGGTGACAGGAGGTTTTAGGAAGGTTTCAGGAGCAATCCAGACAATAACTGGTAGTTGTCTGAATGGTGGTTGTGGCATGAGGAGGGAGGGAAATAAATTGATTTGTTACACTTGCCAGTTCTCTCCATTTTATTAGAAATAATAATTGCAAAAATCACAACCCTACATTTGTAATATATGAATATAAATTCAGTTGAGAGGTATTTGTGGATTGAAAACAAGATTCAGAAAGACACTCTGCATCCTTTTATCTTATTAGCCCCACAGCTCATGCTTGGATTTGCACAGAGTAGGCACATAAGAGAGATTTGTAGAAATGAAGAGGAATGAAGTGAAAAAATAAGTCAATATTTTGAATATATCAAGACAGGGGGAAAGGAAAAAATAGATAATTATCATTGCTATAAGATGGGGTTTAAATTTTTGTCCTGATCATCTGTTGTGTTCTTTTACTCAGCTGTGGCAGAAAAGTAGTGTTATTTTGCTGGCTGAAATATAAAATTCTATAATAATCAGATCTGAACTATCATGGCACCTGGGTTTAAATGGGACAGTTGCAGTGAGCATTTTAACTTTCTCAAAAAAAAAAAAAATGTTCACAAAGAGACAGATGATTCAGATGATTTGACACTATCTTAAAACTAATTTGCATACATTTCTGTTTTGAGATAGATTTTTTTGGTGTTTTCAGGGTCTTCATTGACTTGCAATATATAGCCATCCATTCTACCTTGTCATGTGGACAGTTTGGACCTAGTTTGAATTTGTCTGTTGGGACCTGCAGGTGTCAAGGAATTCAACCATAATATAGGACTGGCATTGTGTGTCATCTTGCTGCTGCTGCTGCTAAGTCACTTCAGTCGTGTCTGACTCTGTGTGACCCCATAGACGGCAGCCTAAAAAAAAAAAAATGTTCACAAAGAGACAGATGATTCAGATGATTTGACACTATCTTAAAACTAATTTGCATACATTTCTGTTTTGAGATAGATTTTTTTGGTGTTTTCAGGGTCTTCATTGACTTGCAATATATAGCCATCCATTCTACCTTGTCATGTGGACAGTTTGGACCTAGTTTGAATTTGTCTGTTGGGACCTGCAGGTGTCAAGGAATTCAACCATAATATAGGACTGGCATTGTGTGTCATCTTGCTGCTGCTGCTGCTAAGTCACTTCAGTCGTGTCTGACTCTGTGTGACCCCATAGACGGCAGCCCACCAGGCTCCCCCGTCCCTGGGATTCTCCAGGCAAAAATACTGGAGTGGGTTGCCATTTCCTTCTCCAATGCATGAAAGAGAAAAGTGAAAGTGAAGTCGCTCAGTCTGTCCGACTGTTAGCGACCCCATGGACTGCAGCCCACCAGGCTCCTCCGTCCATTGGATTTTCCAGGCAAGAGTACCGGGGTGGGGTGCCATTGCCTTCCCTGGTGTGTCATCTTAAATAATGGCTTTCCTCCAAGAATCCCATTTTACTCAGAAAAAGACTTAAAACAGGAATTCAAACTTTCTTAATTGTGAGGTCTGTTGAAAAATAGTATAATCACTTTGAGTTCAGTAATTAGCATCGTGCATTAAATGTGCTGTGGTGGCTTCATGAAAATGATTCTGCTCCTTGAATGTTTTAACTGACCAGACTCACTGCTGGCACATTGTCATCCCCTACAATGAATATTAAAGTATTTTTGACATGCAACAAAAAAGTTGCTTGACAAGATTTATCTCTTATGTTTTGTGGTTTAGGTTTAAAAAGTTTATATAACTGTTTATAAAAAGTTTATATATTTCAGTTTATATAACTGAAATAAACTCAAATTAAAAATATGATATTGATAAATCACATATTTTATAAAAAGTAATGGAAATGATATATTAAACTATGGAGATACACATATTATACCAAGAAAAGTGAAAATGCATTATCACTGTTTGAATTATAATGATATAATATATGCATGATATCTGGGTTCATCTCATGTCCATATTTTTTCATCTGAAAAGGAAATAAATGTCCATGATTGCTGAGATTTCTCCCAAATTTAATACCATGATTATGTGATATACAAATTTAGGCACTTAAACCCATATGCTAATATTTGTAATTTTTGCCAAATTTATGACCCCCAAATAGCTCCTCCTTCTATCAAAGATTGTAGTGACTTGTAGCTGGTCACCTCTGCTGAAATCAGTTCTTAAATAACCCTGGAAAATATTGTTTTTATTGTTCAGACTACAAAAATAAGGAAATTTCAACTGTTAGAAGATTCCTAAGAAGTGAACAAAGTAAAATATCAGCCTCTAAGGAAAGTCTTTACCTACCAGTGGGTGAATCAAAACCAGACAATGTGCTGATTTGAGTATGTTGTTTTCAATATATTCTTTTTACTTTCAAGAGTCTTTCTTCCCAGTGAATTAAAAACTTATTTTTATTATTCAAAGAAAATAATAATAGAAAAGATGTTCATTTTGGTTTCTTACCAATGGAGCTGTCTTTTCACTCTTGGAAATGTGATACATCTTCTGTGCTTATAAAGATGTTGCATTTTTATTAGTTTTCTAATTAAGACTTAAGGATAAATTAAAAAAACAAACAAACCTTTGACTGTGTGGATCACACAAACTGGAAAACTCTTAAAGAGATAAGAATACCAGACCACCTTAACTGCTTCCTGAGAAACCTGTATGCAGGTCAAGAAGCAACATTTAGAACCAGACTTGAAACAATGCACTGGTTCAAAATTGGGAAAAGAGTGTGTCAAGGCTGTATATTGTCACTCTGATTATTTAACCTGTATGCAGAGTACATCATGCAAAATACTGGGCCAGATGAAACACAAGCTGGAATCAGGATTGCTGGGAGAAACAGCAATAACCCCAGATATGCAGATGACACCACCCTTATGGCAGAAAGCAACAAGAAACTAAAGAGCTTCTTGATGATAGTGAAAGAGGAGAGTGAAAAAAAAAAGCTGACTTAAAACTCAACAAAGAACTAAGGTCATGTAATCCGGTCCCATCATTTCATGGCAAATAGATGTGGAAATCATGGAACAGTGAAAGATTTTTTTATTGGGCAAAATCACTGCAGATGTGACTGAAGCCATGAAATTAAAAGACGCTTGCTCCTTGGAAGAAAAGCTGTGACAAACCTAGACAAAGTGTTAAAAATCAAAAACATTAGACTTTATACTGACAAAGGTCTGTCTAGTCAAAGCTATAGTTTTTCCAGTAGTCATGCATTGATGTAAGAGTTGGACCATAACGACGCCTAAGTGCTGAAGAATTGATGCTTTTGAACTGTGGTGTTGGAGAAGACTCTTGAGAGTCCCTTGGACTGCAAGGAGATCCAACCAGTCAATCCTAAAGGAGATCAGTCCTGAATACTAAAGGACTGATGCTGAAGCTGAAGCTCCAACTCACTGGCCATCTGATACAAGGAGCTTGTTGCTTGGAAGAGACCCTGATACTGGGAAATATTGAAGGCAGTAGGAGAAGGAGATGACAGAGGATGAGATGATTGTATGACATCATTGACTCAGTGACATGAGTTTGAGCAAACTCTGGGAGACAGGGAAGAACAGGGAAGCCTGGCATGCTGCAGTCCATGGGGTAGCAAAGAGTCCACCACAACTGAGCAACTAAACAACAATTAAGACACTTTTTTAAGAGCAGGTTTAGGTTCACAGCAAAATTGAGCAGAAAGTAGAGATTTCCTATATGTACCCTGTTCCTATACCTCACAGCGTCTTCCAATATCAACTTCCCTGTTGGAACTGAGGAGCCTATGTTGACACATGGCTTGTAATTACCCAAGGTCCATAGTTTATGTTACCATTCACCTTTTTTTTTCAGTTTTGTTTGTTTGTTTGTTTTGTTCAGGCTTTTCTCTACCACATTTCACAAGACTTAGTCTCAAAATGACTTTTGGCTATCTCCAAATAAAATCTACCCTTAGAGATGAAAATTCTTCCATCGTTGGCTTTTTCTTTTTTCTAAAGTATGTAATCTGTGCCAATCTCAAAGGAGTGAGCAAGTTTCATAAATGCTTTTTTCTGTGCCATGTTTTATATATGCTGATATATGGAAGTGAATAAAATTAAAATCCAATATAAAATAATCAAACAAACAAAAGAAAAGCCCACTCACTGTCAGCCTTGTGCATTCTACAGGTTTGGATAAACAGATAATAGCATGCTTTCATTGTTATTGTTTCATACAGAGCATTTCCATGGCTCTAAAAGCCCTTTGCATTTCATTTATTTATCCCTCCTCCCACCACCAACACCTGGCCACCACTGACTGATCGTTTTACTATCTCCATAGTTACACCTTTTCAAGAAAGTCATACAGTTGGAATTATATAATGTGTACCCTTTTTTTGATTGGCTTCTTACACTTAGTCATTTACATTTAAAATTCCTCTGTGTCTTTTGGTGGTTTGGTAGCTCACTCCTTTTTAACTCTGATAATATTCTTTTGTCTTCACGTACCTCACATTATTTATCTTTTATTTATTGAAGACTATCTTGGTTGCTTCCAAGTTTTGGCAATTATAAATAAAGCTGCTGTTAACATGTGTGGTGATTTTTGAGTGGGCTTCATGTCTCAACTCCTTTGGGTAAACACCAAGGAGTGTGTTGGCTCGATTACATATAAGTATGTTTAATTTTGCAAGAAATAATCTGTCTCCCAAAGTAACTGTACTATTTTGCATTTCCACTGACAATGCGTGAGAGTTCCTTTTGTTCCAGTGATGTTGGGTCTTAATGAAGATTCTGTGATTTTATTCAGTGAAGCTACAAAGGGCATGTATTTAAAAGGCTTTAGAGGAAAGTAGAGATGACCTTATCACAGACAGCTCTTTCCCAGAGGGTAGACTTCACTTGAATTCGAAATTAAGAGAAGTGAATAATTTTAAGTTTATAATGTAGTTTTTTCTTTTCTATGGCATTAGTTGATTTCAGGCCATTGCCAAGAAGCTTAAAGAAAAGAGAGACTTTGTAAACTTTCTTATAGGCTTAATTATCATTCCTAGAGCTCATAATTTTTGACAATGTTGATAATTTTGTGATAAAGAAATTGAGAGTAATTATATTATGTGATTCTCTAGGAAGATATCATTTAGTTTATAGTGAAAGTGAAGTTGCTCAGTCGTGTCTGACTCTTTGCGATCCTATGGACTGCAGTCTACCAGCCTTCTCTGTCCATGGAATTTTCCAGGCAAGAATACTGGAGTGGGTTGCCATTTCCTTCTCCAAGGGATCTTCCTGACCCAGGGATCAAACCCAGGTCTCCTGCATTGCAGGCAGACGCTTTACCCTCTGAGCCAAAGCATCTGCCTAGTTTATAATAATTTTAACTGAATAAAGGATGTTATTTTTTTAAATGGCTGTATAAAATATATCAGACTATAAAACTTTTGACAGCCCAAAGTATGTTATACAAATGCTGTATTTATAGAAATTAATTGATGTTAAGGAAAAATTTTAAATGGTTATTAGTTTGGGCAATGCTGACCAATCAAAGTAATTGGAATTGTTACTGCAGGATTTCTCAGGGCCTTTAATATGCCAACATGAAAATTATTTTCTGAACTTATTGGATCATAGTCTTATATGGTGGTTTTCAAAACAGTTGTAAAGACAAGCTAATATGTAAGAAGATAGTAATAAAAGGAAAAGAGGAGACAAACATGCAGGTCAATAACTCTGATTTTTAGTGTATTTTAAAACACAAAATCCAACAGTCCTAGTGTGCCTGGACTCCAAACTTTCAGATCTAAAACTGGGACAGGCCAAGGCAAACCAGGACAGCCGTCACCTCATTATCCTTGAAATGAAGAGATCAGGATTCAGATTCCATCTTTGCCATATATTTTTGTGACCCTGAGAAAAATATAACTTGATAACTTGTAATCTTCACCTGTACCATTGGAATAAAAGTATTTGTTGCATAGAGGTTTTTTTTTTTTTTTTTTTAAGGTCTTTCTAGGAAACTACCCAGCTCATGTTTGACCCATAGAGAACTAAGTCAACATGAATTCTTCCCTTTTCCCTCACTTACCTTTCCAACTCCACCATGACATAGAAGAAACATTGTTCTGCTTATCTCACTGATAAGAAACTTTGCACACAGACACTTTAGTTAACTTGCTGAAGGCAACAGAATAGTAAATGCTATAATCAGAGCTTGAGGCAGCTCTGATAGAGATCAGAAGGTGCTGTATTAAATGCTTTCTAAACTATACTCAATTCAGTTTCAGGTGTCAAGGAAGATATGGAAATACCCATTCATAGGAAATTTTGACAGTTTCATAATACTAAAGCCTAGTACTTCGTTTTCTAATGATGTTTTGATTTTTTTTCCCTATTTTTAAAGCACCATGCAGATAACATATGTTTCAGAATAGGTGCTGTCATTATGACCCATAAAATTTTATATTACAGCCTAGTTACCCTCTGTATATTTGTTGCATTTTAAATGTATACAGAACTTCTTTTCATCTCATTTTATTTTTTGACTATAAGTTTAACATTTTCTGTTATCAGTGATTAGAGAAATGTGTTATTGAATAATATCTTATAACTATTGGGCAAAATAAACATGTTAAAAATGCATAGATCATTTTACTTTTGAAAAATGAGTCTCAATAAAGATACACTTAAAAATGAAATAAAAAGTGCATTTAGAAAATGGGCCATAAAAATGTTTCCCCAGATTTCTTCTTCAAGTGTGGATAGGAGTGATTGTGGCAGAGCACCATGGCATATAATGGCACCCCACTGAAATATAAATTTCCAAGTCAGCTGAGGAATTTCACAGAACATAAACATCAGTACAGAGATGATGCATTTGTTTTCAAGGAAGGAGATTGTTCCGTCGCCGTCATGTTCCCTTCAAATTAATTTCCATCTAGTTTAGTGAATGGTAGAATAAAATTGAAATATTTAACTATACAATAAAAAATGTGAACATATTTGTTGAGGAAAATAAATGAGCCACATATGCAGAACATAAACCAGAAGGAGCTCTGGATACAGAGGCTGTTGATTTTCTCTCAGCCCAGAATTGAGTCTATGATTGTGACTATTAATTTACAATGATAATAAGCTTGAGACTTGATTAGAGTTGAACATTTGGTAAAGGTTGGAAGGACTTTTCTTCTTAGTGAGCTCATGCCCTGAATCATAATGGTAACATGCTGCGTGTACTTAAATGCTTTTAGTTGATTCAGTCTCATCTTATTTTTTAATGTAGTTCACCAGCATTTATAGACTCTGAAACATTTAGCAGATGACTTTGTAGATTTCTCCTAGTAGTATAAGCAGGGTGACTCAAGGAAGAGTTTGCCTTTTAAATATGATCGTAATTCCTGAATACAAACTACAATACTGGCTTCTGTTTCTGATTCAGTGACCTAAACTTCATCATAAGAATTAAACTAGCAATAGACAGATTGCTGTATAAGAAAACAAACTAATCAGTTTTTTTCCTCTAGGAGAATAGAGATATGTGAGGCAGATAAAAGCTGTCATGATATTTCTATTTCTCCAGGAAGTCTTTTCTTAGATATGATTTAAAGCAATGCTTTTGATATAATACAGATTTTTTGAAAGCTAAATGGATATTGTAGAGTACTTGGCAAGAAAATATCATCATGTATGTTTCCTCCCTCTTATTTTATTCTAATCATTTGTTTATTTTTCTTTCCTTTTTATTGTGGAAGGGATGTAATTATTTCTATTCTAATTTTCTGTTGAAAAATATTTAGTTGTAATGTTGTTTTTCACTTATTTTATAGCTTGTATTGTTAGTATTGCTACATAACCATTATTTTATTTTCTTAAATATAAATTTATTTATTTTAATTGGAGGGTAATTACTTTACAATATTGTATTGGTTTTGCCATACATCAACATGAATCTGCCATGGGTGTACACGTGTTCCCCATCTTGAAATCCCCTTCCACCTCCCTCCCCATACCATCCCTCAGGGTCATCCCAGTGCACCAGCCCCAAGCATCCTGTATCCTGCATTGAACCTGGACTGGCGATTCATTTCATATATGATATTATACATGTTTCAATGCCATTCTCCCAAATTATCCCACCCTCTCCCTCTCCTACAGAGTCCAAAAGACTGTTCTATACATCTGTGTCTCTTTTGCTGTGTCTCATACAGGGTTATCATTACCATCTTTCTAAATTCCATATATATGCGTTAGTATACTGTATTGGTGTTTTTCTTTCTGGCTTACTTCACTCTGTATAATCGGCTCCAGCTTCATCCACTTCATTAGAACTGAGTCAAATGTATTCTTTTTAATGGCTGAGTAATACTCCATTGTGTATATGTACCACAGTTTTCTTATCCATTCGTCTGTGATGGACATCTAGGTTGCTTCCATGTCCCGGTTATTATAAACAGTACTGCGATGAACATAACCATTATTAATAGAACTTTTTATTGTTTGCATAGTGAAAGTGAAAGTCACTCAGTCATGTGGGGTCACCTCTTTATGACCCCATGGACTATACAGTCCACGGAATTCTCTAGGTCAGAATATTGGAGTGGATAGCTATTCACTTCTACAGGGGATATTCCCAACCCAGGGATCAAACCCAGATCTCCTTCATTGCAGATGGATTCTTCACCATCTGAGTCACCAGGGAAGCTAATGTTCACATAATGCTTCCACATATATGTTTCCACACGTATGTTCACATATGCTTTCCACAGAAAGCATAGCTTTTAAACATTCTTTTATTCTCATAGATTCCTTATAATTTTTGCACATTATGAATGATGTTGAAATTAATATCTTTGTATGAAAGTTCTCTGTATCTTAGAATGTTTTCTTAGGAGAGGCTCCCAGAAATTACATTTTCAATCCAGGAATACAGATGGCCTACATGGAAGGGCTTTCCTGATAGCTCAGTTGCTATAGAATCCACCTCCAATGCATGAGACACTGGTTTGATTTCTGGGTTGGGAAGATCTCCTGGAGAAGGGATAGGCTACCCACTCCAGTATTGTTGGGTTTCCCTGGTGGCTCAGCTGGTAAAGAATATGCCTGCAATGCAGGAGACCTGGTATCCCTGGGTTGGGAAGATCCCTGGAAAAGGGAAAGACTACTCACTCCAGTATTCTGGCCTGGATAATTCCATGGACTGTATGGTCCATGGGGTAGCCAAGAGTTGGACACAACTGATCTTCACTTTCACATGGATATATAACGCAGTGTATTTTACTAATTTCTTGCTTGTACAGTTTGAGGGAAAAGGTTGCAGAAGGGTTTGATTTAGGTCCATCTAGGAGGAATTGGGGGCAGGAGGAAAAGGGGACGACGGAGGATGAGTTGGCTGGATGACATCACTGACTCGATGGACATGAATCTGAGTGAACTCCAGGAGTTGGTGATGGACAGGGAGGCCTGGCATGCTGCGATTCACGGGGTCAAAAAGAGTCGGACACGACTGAGCAACTGAACTGAACTGAAGTAGGGTTATTTCCAGGAAAGTAAAATGCGGCCACCCAAGACATAATGTAGATTTGTGAAGAAGGGCTCACGTATATCCCTGCAGTGACACTGCTTAAGAAAATTTAGCAACAAATGTGTATATCTTACAGTTAACAGCATCAGTCACAGTCCTGTGGTCTCAAAGTCATTTTCTTTTTCTTCTTTCCTCCTATCACTTTCCGATCAAATTTGATTTATTCATGTGATAAAATGAAACTGATTCACCTAACCTATTCATGAAAAAATTATAACTTCACACTCCTTTTTTAACACTAAAGATGTGGTATATTAAACAATTTCTAGATTCAGGGAGGTAGTAATTTATACTACATAAGTTACTTTCTCATTTGCCTTATTTTAACATCTCTCATATTAAAAAATAAGCAAGAAAAATATCTATCAACCATTGGATCAATTTATAACACTAAATGATATATTAGATTTTACACATGGACATCACCAGATGGTCAATACTGAAATAATTGATTATATTCTTTGTAGCCAAAGATGGAGAAGCTCTGTACAGTCAGCAAAAACAAGACCGGGAGCTGACTGTGGCTCAGATAATGAACTCCTTATTGCCAAATTGACTTAAATTGAAAAAAGTAGGGAACACCACTAGACCATTCAGGTATGACCTAAATCAAATCCTGCGATTATGCTGATTATATTCTTTGTAGCCAAAGATGGAGAAGCTCTGTACAGTCAGCAAAAACAAGACCGGGAGCTGACTGTGGCTCAGATAATGAACTCCTTATTGCCAAATTGACTTAAATTGAAAAAAGTAGGGAACACCACTAGACCATTCAGGTATGACCTAAATCAAATCCTGCGATTATGCAATGGAACTGACAAATAGATTCAAGGGATTAGATCTGATAGAGTGCCTGAAGAACTGTAGATGGAGGTTCATGACATTGTACAGGAAGCAGTGATCAAGACTATCCCCAAGAAAAAGAAGTGCAAAAGGCAAAATGGTTGTCTGATAAGGCCTTACAAATAGCTGAGAAACGAAGAGAAACTAAAGGCAAAGGGAAAAAGGAAAGGTATATCCATTTGAATGCAGAGTTCCAAAGAATAGCCAGGAGAGATAAGAAAGCCTTTCTCAATGATCAATGCAAAGAAATAGAGGAAAACACTAGAATGGGAAAGACTAGAATCACTTCAAAAAAATTAGAGATACCAAGGGAATATTTCATGCAAAGATGGGCACAATAAAGGACAGAAATGGCATGGACCTAACAGAAGCAGAAGACATTAAGAAGAGGTAGCAGAAATACACAGAAGAACTATACAAAAAAGATCTTCATGACCCAGATACCACGATGGTGTGATCACTCACCTAGACATCCTGGAATGCGAAGTGAGTCTGAGAAAGCATCACTACGAACAAAGCTAATGGAGGTGATGGAATTACAGTTGACCTATTTCAAATCTTAAACGATTATGCTGTAAAAGTGCTGCATTCAATATGCCAGCAAATTTGGAAAACTCAGTAGTGGCCACAGGATTCGAAAAGGTCATTTTTCATTTCAATCTCAAAGAAAGGCAGTGCCAAGAATGTTCAAACTGCAGCACAATTGCACTCAGCTCACACGCTAGCAAAGTAATTCTCAAAATTCTTCAAGCTAGACTTCAACAGTACTTGAACCGTGAACTTCCAGACGTTCCAGCTGTATTTAGAGAAAGCAGAAGAACCAAAGATCAAATTGCCAATATCCACTGGATCATCAAAAAAGCAAGAGAATACCAGAAAACATCTACATCTGCTTTTTTGATTATGCCAAAGCCTTTGATTGTGTGGATCACAACAAACTGTGGAAAATTCTTCAGAGATGGGAATACCAGACCACTTGACCTGCCTCCTGAGAAATCTGTATGCAGATCAAGAAACAATAGTTAGAACTAGACATGGAACAATAGACTGGTTCCAAATAGGGAAAGGAGTACGTCAAAGCTATATACTGTCACCTTGTTTATTTAACTTATATGAAGCATATATCATGCAAAATGCCAGGCTGCATGAAGCACAAGCTAGAATCAAGATTGCCAGGAGAAATACCAATAACCTCAGATATGCAGATGACACCACCTTTATGGCAGAAAGTGAAGAAGAGCTAAAGAGCTTCTTGATGAAAGTGAAAGAGGCGAGTGAAAAAGCTAGCTTAAAACTCAACATTCAAAAAGGAAGATCATGGCATCCAGTCCCATCACTTCATGCCAAATAGATGGGGAAATAGTGAGAAACTGTATTTTGGGGGGCTTCAAAATCACTGCAGATGGTGATTTCAGCCATTAAATTAAAAGACACTTTCTCCTTGGAAGAAAAGCAATGACCACCCTAGACAGCATGTTAAAAAGCAGGGACATTACTTTGCTGACAAAGGTCCATCTAGTCAAAGCTATGGTTCTTCCAGTAGTCACGTGTGGATGTGAGTTGGACTATAAAGAAAGCTGAGCGCTGAAGAATTGATGCTTTGAATTGTGGTGTTGGAGAAGACTCTTGAGAGTCCCTTGGACTGCAAGGAGATCCAACCAGTCCTTCCTAAAGGAAATCAGTCTTGAATATTCATTGAAAGGACTGATGTTGAAGCTGAAACTCCAGTACTTTGGCCACCTGATGAGAACTGATTCCTTGGAAAAGACCCTGATGCTTGGATAGATTCAAGGCAGGAGGAGAAGGTGATGACAGAGGATGAGATGGTTGAACAACTCGATGGACATGAGTTTGAGCAAGCTCTGGGAGTTGTTGATGGACAGGGAAGCCTGGCATGCTGAAATCCATGGGGTCGCAAAGAGTTGGACACAACTGATCAACTGAACTGAACTGAATGGTATATTGCAATTTTCTGTTAATATATCTTTTCACTGAACTGGGAGGGAATGTGAATCCTGTAAAGATAGAATCTGTATGAAGATTTGTGACTTGCTTTCTTTCCTTCCTCCCTCTCTCTGTTTTTTCTTCCCTCCTTCCCTTTTTCCTTCCTTCTTCCCTGCTTCGCTTTCCTTCTAAGTCTCTTAAGTGAGCCCAGTGTGCTCTGAGCTCTGAGAATTCAATGGTCACAAATAAGTTTTCTGCTTCCTTAGTGTAACTGTTCTAGTGGGGAGAATTAGACAAAGGATACATGAAGCAGATACTCAGATACTGGTGGTGAATATGAAGATAATACACAAGGTCACATGAAGGAAAGTGATCGAGGGTGGGCTAGGCATGAAGGGTACTGCTGAGGAAGTCATGTTTGAGCACTTGGATGTAATTTAAAGCCATAGAATGAATGACATCACAGAGAGAGAGCAAGGAGGGTTGTTGTGAAAATTTAGAAAATTTGTCTTAACAAATGTTCCTGTGAAAGAAACAGAAAAAAGATGATGGAAATTGAAGGGGTATAGGAACCTAATAAGCAGTTATCTATTACCTTTCATCATCGTCATCATTATTATCATCACCACCCACCTATCTATTTAATCTACCTACCTATGTATCTCTTTCCTCCTTATTGGTAGTAGGAGATATTGGAACAGTGGATTTGCTATTAGAGATATCCAGTAGAGAAAAAAGGCTGATGTGAGGTGTTGACAGTATATCTGCAGAAAAAAAAAAAAAAGTCCTCAAGAGGATGAGAGAGGTGGGGTCAGTGTGATACTGTAGTTTTCCCCCCAGCTTCACTGTACTTGTTACCTAAAGATTAAAATAATACTGAATAAAGAAATTTTCTCAGTAGTCAGTAAGGCTTTTATGTTAAAATGTGATTTATCATTACTGGCAGCAGCATCAGACATTGATACGTGGTAGTATATACACAGGGGGCTTCCCTGGTAGCTCAGCTGGTAAAGAATCTTCCTGCAATGCAGGAGACCCCAATTCAATTCCTGGGTCAGGAAGATCCCCTGGAGAAGGGATAGGCTACCCATTCCAGTATTCTTGGGCTTCCCTGGTGGCTCAGATGGTAAAAGTCTGCCTGCAATGCAGGAGACATGAGTTTGAACCCTGGGTTGGAATACTTAGCCAGCCCATGATGGTGCTTAGTTATTTTCTGTGGTAGTTATTTCATGTAGTATTTATTTTCTGTTTGACCCTCAGCTCCTAAAATAATCCTGCTGCCCCACTGAGATCTGAATATCATAAGCCTGGAACCAGTATTATCATAGATTATTGAAGCATGAGGGGACATAGAAATCATGAAGTGTGGTGGTTCTGCTCATTGATTATCATGATCACCTAGGGAAGTTTAAAAACAAACACCCCAAAGATAGAACACTGCAGATCTATTTGAGCATCACTAGGATGGAATTGGAGAGTAAATATCCTGAAATTAATCAGTATTCTTCCCATATTTCCAGCTGAATCTCTCTTCAGACGGTGGAGAAATATTGTTTTGTTAAGTTCATAATGCCGTGTATCACCAAATCAGGCCATAAAGTGATACTGCAATGAGAAACTAGTTGGAAAAATGAAAACACAACTAGAGAACATCAACCTGAAATAGATGAGAGGTTAATATAATTGAAATGTTTAGAATCAAGGGGACAATCCATAGTTCCAATATTCTATACTACTCCTCTTAGATTCTGAGGGTTCTAGAGCAGAAACTGTGTCTAAACTCTTGGACTCTGATATGGCATGTATGGTGGGCAACTGGAATTCTGTTAGCCAGTGCACAGGAAGTCATTGAATTTTCTCCCATTCTTATGAAATGTGTGATACTTTTCAGTATACTTCTGCTCTGACATATGATGCTGTTCAAGTGATGACTGAAGCGTTTCGAAACTTACGGAAGCAGAGAATTGAAATCTCCAGAAGGGGAAATGCAGGAGACTGTCTGGCAAACCCAGCGGTGCCCTGGGGACAAGGTGTAGAAATAGAAAGGGCCCTCAAACAGGTCAGTCACTCAAAATGATTGCAATGCAACTTAAGGGCGGCCACTATTTGTTTTCCTGCTGAATTAGTCATTCTTATCTTATACCTTCTGTTTTATATAGAGGGAATATTATTTCCTACCTACACAAAGGTAGGTTGAAGAAAAAAAAGAAAACTAATGAGTGTCATTTTCTTGACTTGCATCCTAGGAGAGTCCTCTGGTCAACCAGTTTGTGTCTGGCTAAAGTGAATTTATAACTGTATCCTTTCCCATTTCCTCATTAGGTGCAAGTTGAAGGTCTTTCAGGAAATATCAAGTTTGACCAGAACGGAAAAAGAATAAATTATACAATTAACATCATGGAGCTTAAAACGAATGGGCCCCGGAAGGTAAATCATTAGTGAATTGAGGGCTTTCTGTCTGTATGAGGAGGTGGGTTAGTGGACCCACCACCTCATCTTCCAGAGTCCTGGAGACATGTAGTCACATAGATGGACTCCACAACTCCAGAAACATATATTTTAAAATCTTTTTTCTAAATAAAATCTATTTCTGGTAAGTAATACTGAAACAATTTTAAAATAACTATGAATAAAACAATTATACATTTTCTTTAGACAGAGGTAGAAAGAGTTTAATGAGAAGAAAAAGAACTATAGCTGAAAGATTATGGTTCTGGAGACCAGACATAGCTGGTGAAATGTGCATGTAACTTTCAAGTCAACATTTTTTTTTCTTCTGTTATGGCTAAAATGCCATTGTTTGAATTTTATATTTTATTATTTTATTTTATTCTATATGATCACTCCCATGAAAATTACCCTTGGGGAATATGAAAAATGAACATGAAGAGACAATCTGTTTTTAGGAATGGTTTTTGCAGTGCCTTTCTAGTCTTATTTGATTCACATACCTAAAAGATGTATGTCTTTTTTCTTCTCTAATTGCCGTGGCTAGGATTTTTAATGCTATGTGTTTAGGACAAGTCTAGTTAGGATAGGTGTAATTTCAGATTCAGACACGGGTTTGAAAATAACTCGGTGCTTTGGTAATAGAAAGGCTGTGTATCCAAGTGCACTCTTTCTGTGTCTTTTCAGATCGGATACTGGAGCGAAGTTGACAAAATGGTTGTTACCCTCACCGAACTCCCTTCTGGAAATGATACCTCTGGGCTTGAGAATAAGACAGTTGTTGTCACTACTATTTTGGTAATTAGCTACATATGCCTCTGTGTGACATTATTTTTTCTTAAGAAAAACATCTGCCAACTATTTTTTCTGCTTCAGTTCAGTTCAGTTCAGTTCAGTCGCTCAGTCGTGTCTGACTCTTTGTGACCCCATGAATCGCAGCATGCCAGGCCTCCCTGTCCATCACCAGTTCCCGGAGTTCACTCAGACGCACGTCCATCGAGTCAGTGATGCCATCCAGCCATCTCATCCTCTGTTGTCTCCTTCTCCTCCTGCCCCCAATCCCTCCCAGCATCAGAGTCTTTTATGCTTATATTTTAGGATAATAACTGATATAGTGATGCTTTTGAATGTTTCAGTCATTCATTGCATGTTATTCTGTTTAAAGGGATCACAAACGAGCTAAAGCATTTAAAATATTTCCTCCCCACTTCAAGAATGAACTTTAGCTTTATAGATAATTCATAACCTGGTGTTTGGGGCTTCCCAGATAGCTCAGTAGAAAAGAATCTGCTTGCCAGGAGTTTCAGGAGATATGAGTTTGATCCCTGGGTGGGAAAGATTCCCTAGAGGAGGAAATGGCAACCCACTCCAGTATCCTTGCCAGGATATAATCCCGTGAAC
The DNA here is from genome assembly GCA_006410675.1 of Oreotragus oreotragus. NCBI lineage: Eukaryota > Metazoa > Chordata > Mammalia > Artiodactyla > Bovidae > Oreotragus > Oreotragus oreotragus. The sequence continues at coordinate 296,121 of SJYX01012111.1, forward strand.
AGAGGAGCTTGGCGGGCTACATGCTCATGGGCTCACAAAGAGTCAGACAGGACTGAGCGATTGAGCATGGATGCAATGTCATGCTTACACATGTGAACATCTGGGGAAAGTCTGGAAGAGCCTTCCTTGTATTCCATCAATGTTTCACCTTTCCACTTCCACACTATTCTGGGTCCATTCTGTCCTTACATTTGTTACATGGTTTAATAATGGTATCAGTTCTGTCCTTACATTTGTTATTAATACATGGTTTAATGTCAGCTTCTCTATCTTCCTATGGAAAGGGGAACTTCGGAAAGACAAGGGTGATCTCCTTTGTTTTAACCTCAAGTCTCCACATAGTAATTGGCACGTAGCTAGTGCTAAGTAACAGCATTGAACTGGATCTTGAACACTGAGGCTCTGGATAGATGGTTGGGAGATGTAGGTCATCATGACAAGCTGTTGATATAATAAAATGGAGGAAATGAAATGGGGTTCACTAATAGTGTAGGATTTTGCAAAAAAAAAAAAAAATAGCCTTATTTTGTTTTACTAATCCCCAATGCAGTGAATTGGTGGGATTCATTATGGTAACAATATTGAGAAGAAAATATAGTTAGGCTAGTAAGGGATTTAAATAAGAACATTGGTTGGCACTTTGAAAGTCTTAATAAATGTAAGCTAGGTATTTGAGGATTTTTGTCTTAATCATGCTATTGAGAACTATCTCACTGGGCCCCACATATGCTTAGTGTCACTTTCCAGTGGAGAAAATTAGGCTGGTATTATGACATTTTTTCACGCTTCTTCTTTATAGTGTTTGCAGAGGAATGCTACTCTCTAGCTATCTGTGTAGCATAATTCTCAGATATTACCTCATAAAGGAAATTTGATCTCAAGTCTGAGAGGGTAGCATCTGTAATCACCATGGCAACAACTTTTTCAGTCTGTACATCACTGGCCACGGACCTGATTAGAACATGAATCTTGTCCTTGAACTAGTAGTGATACAGGGTTTTGGGTGAATCATGGTTCTTTGGAGTCAAGGTAGCCCTAATTTAGAACAAAACAGTGGTGAATCCAGAGTTAACTGAAACAGATGTTGAACTACATTATTTTTCAGCAAGCCCTAAGAATTACAAACATGACATGGGGATATACCAACTTTTGAATCTCTTGTTTACTTGGTATGACCAGGTACAAGCCATATTAATGAAATATAAATTAAATATAATGAAAGATATATAAGAATCTTTGTTCAGAAATGTCATTATTAATTTTCCTTTTATTTTCCACTATCTGTATTTTACAATGTATCTAGCTAACAGGTAATAATTAAAAATAATTAAACCAGATTTGAATCAATGAGAGCAGATAATTAATATGACTGTTTTGATCACCTAAAGCACTTTCTTTCTGTATAGGAATCCCCCTATGTTATGATGAAGAAAAATCATGAGATGCTTGAAGGCAATGAGCGATATGAGGGCTATTGTGTTGACCTGGCTGCAGAAATCGCCAAACACTGTGGGTTCAAATACAAGTTGACCATTGTTGGGGATGGCAAGTATGGGGCCAGGGATGCAGACACGAAAATTTGGAATGGGATGGTTGGAGAACTTGTGTATGGGGTAAGTACCACTCTTCTTACAGATAAAACCATTCCATTTGAACTCTTGTTGAGGGAATGCTTGACTTCCATGCAAAGTACCAACATCTGAGGTTGTTGGTTTCCCACATTACTCTAGGAATACTGTCTTGTTTCCTTGTAAACATTTGAAGATGAAGGATGAAGTCAGAAGCAAACATGCAAATGGAGACAGGCTTCATCTGTTTTGAAGCCTATGGGCCATATGCATTTTTCAAAGATCGCAAAAGCATGGATATAGATGTAGTTCTCATAATCAAGCCAGAAGGGTGTTCTCTGTATTTATTGAAAAGGAGGCATATTTGGGGAACAAATTGCTTTTCTTCTGTTTATTATTTCCTGGGATTCCACCAGGGAAATATTCATTCCTATATCCTGATTTCCTGTCCTACCCCTTGATCCAATAGCATAACTGTGATTCCTTCCTGACTGGGAGTCCTGGTTCTATTACTATCCTTTGTTTCCCTTGCAGAAAGCTGATATTGCAATCGCTCCATTAACCATCACCCTTGTGCGAGAGGAGGTGATCGATTTCTCAAAGCCCTTTATGAGCCTCGGGATCTCTATCATGATCAAGAAGCCTCAGAAGTCCAAACCAGGAGTGTTTTCATTTCTTGATCCTTTAGCCTATGAGATCTGGATGTGCATTGTTTTTGCCTACATTGGGGTCAGTGTAGTTTTATTCCTGGTCAGCAGATTTAGCCCCTACGAGTGGCACACTGAGGAATTTGAAGATGGAAGAGAAACACAAAGTAGTGAATCAACTAATGAATTTGGGATTTTTAATAGTCTCTGGTTTTCCTTGGGTGCCTTTATGCAGCAAGGATGCGATATTTCGCCAAGGTTGGTTACTCGCCTGCTTCAACTTTGTGCATTTTAGGTCTCGAGTGGACATTCATGGTGTTTATGAATTCACTGTAAAGAAGTTAGCAGCTGCCGGCTGTCTGTCCGAGCAGTGTAAGACTCTCAAGGACAGACTTTTACCATCGGCGTAAGCCTGTGAAATATTTGAGCAACGTTCTTTGAATGTTGTTCCTGTATTTCCCTGGTGAAATTGTACACACCATGGAGAGGCTATAAAATGCATAAGGTTCCTATCATTACATGCCTTCTTGGAGGGGTACCGTGTTTTTGCTGCATATTCTCATTTTACAGTCATCTGTGTGTTGATCCACAGACCTGTATTTGGGAAAATGGGCAACATTACTAACTAAAAAGTGACAAAACTTCATTTCACACATCCCATCTTTTTGTTTTGTTGTTGTTATTAGCTCATGGAAATGATATGGGAAAAATATTTACAAAATTTGTTTTTTAAAGGTTAGGTTGCTGAGTTGAAAAGAATGTATGATAAAATATTTTCCAAGTATCTAAAAATAAATAGTTGGAATTATGACTGATTCATTACAAATATTTGTGCCATATTAAATAGTAGTGCACACAGGATGGAATAAATTCATACACCTCCAGTTACATGATGTTTTAATTCCTGTCCTACAATGCCTAAATAGAATAAATATATCACAAAACACACATTGCCTTTGTGCATGTTGCATATATAAGTCAGAATAATAGCCATGTCTCGTTCTTTAGAGGTACTTTTCCTGATGTGATTAGTTTTCACATTTAAAGCCTAAATGATTATTGATCTGCTGGCGCATTTTAATTTAGGTTCAATTACCCTCCTTTGATTCTATGGAATATCTTAATAACTAGTAGAGGCAGTGGCTTTTTAAATGCTATTTCATTACTGTTGGTTTTTGAGCATTTGGGGGCTGAGAATAATTAAATTCAAAAAACTATATGTGAAACTCAAAAAACATTTTGTGTCTTTTGCAGTCTTTTTGTTTACTCCCCCAGTGAGGTAAAGGAAATATATCATGTTTGCAGAAAGTATCAATAACTTACTTTTCCAATAGTATGGAATGTCTTTATGAACTTTGTGAATCTGAAACTCTTAATTCCATCAAGCTTTCTGTGGCCTCTGTATGGAACTGCACTATATTAGAACCAAACCAAGGATATTTGAACTGCATATAGAGACATAATTTTCACACATAATGTATGATAATAATTATCATATATCATATGATTGTGATGACCTCTGATAAAACAAGATTCATAGTTCTGTCTCTATATTTAGTTTATCTGATTTACATTAAAGACATAAAGAGAAGTTTCTAATGCTGAAAAAGAAAAATACTAACCAGATTGGAATCTCAGAGAACATTCAGGTTCATAAATAATAAAGAAATGATTCATCTTTGGAAAGAAGGTTACTGAAGTTTGATGTTACCATAGCCCTGAGATAAAAGGCAATTATCCTAGAGTTCCACAAACTATCCTCTGCCTTGTGAATAAGCAGGAGAAACTTATGAAGTTTCATTATGACATAGGACATACTGACCTAGGTTCTGATCGATGAACTCTCAGGTTTGTTTGCCTTGCTCCTTATGTATCGGGTCTCTGAAGGTCACTCTTTTGGGTGTCCAGTGCTTGTCGAGGAGCAGAAAACACACTTATACATAGGGGCTGGAGTACAAGCCACATTTAACAATCTGTGTTTTTCCAGGGTTCACCGTGACATATTGACATTCAAATTTTAACAAAGCCTGCTTCCTAAAATATGACCATTTTTATTTGCTTATGTTTCATTCATGAATCATGACTCACTACACTTTCACATGTAATAATTTTTATTTCCTGGTAAGATATATCAATTTTAGATAACATGGTTTTCCTTGTTATCTTTTATTTGCCATGGGATATATATGTATAGACATACATATGTAAGGAGAATTCACTTTATTAAAATTTTTCAGCGTATACACCTTTCAATTTATGGCTATATGTGCATTTGATAATTGAACATGCTGCCTAATATTGGAAAATTTAAGGATTTTTTAAAGGAGCCAAGCTATCATGTTTTAGAATGCAATGATGATAATTCTAGGAAAGGACAGAGCAGCTTAGTATCTAAAAGAATATTAATAGTAATGCATGAAATGCACAGATAACTTTATATATGCTCTTTAAATATTTTTAAAGATATCATCTTTTTCTCAATAAAATATGATAAAGAACTATTTTATTTATATGAATAGAACACATTGAAATTTTAATCTAGAATGATTACATGAAGTGAATTGATCTTTGCCTGAAATTAGGTTTAGAGTATAACCATAGTTTTGTGAAGACTACAACCACAGAATTATGAGAGCAAAAAGATGCAAAGTTGACTCTTATTCTCTGGCTTACTTCTGTTTTCTCTCCCAATATCCTTAAGTGATTCAAATGATTAAAAGATTTCATTGTTAAACTAGTTATTTAATAGAGATTAGAAAAATGATAGAATATGCATATATATTTGCTGCTTTAGTGAAGACACTGAGAGATTAAAGTTTTATTTTTATTAAGAGAAACCATTTTTATCTGTCACCATAAAATATAACGTTTAATTTGCCCCTCTACTTAAAATTTCTCTGGAACTCATTCAGAAGGGTTAGTTCATCCCTGGAAAACACAAGTANTGATAGAATATGCATATATATTTGCTGCTTTAGTGAAGACACTGAGAGATTAAAGTTTTATTTTTATTAAGAGAAACCATTTTTATCTGTCACCATAAAATATAACGTTTAATTTGCCCCTCTACTTAAAATTTCTCTGGAACTCATTCAGAAACGTTAGTTCATCCCTGGAAAACACTTACAAGTAAATAATTAATTGCTCAATAATTTTCTGTTTTGAATGATGCACAAGTTATATAAGCTTTGGGGGTTATCTTGCATACTTCAAAAAATGAGCATATATAATTAAATATGACATAAATTCTGAATTAGGGAGCAACATTATGTCTTTAACTTCTTACAACTGAAACAGAATGATTTATAAAAATGATTCTAAAATATATTGCAAGTAAACCTGCAATGTATACTGTCCAAGGCAATAAGATTCATTTTAAGGGCTTAGGCCAAGTCTGCCCTCTTAAATACAAGTTACATGAGACAACAGTTATGCATTCTGTTGTGATGGAATAAATAGTGAACGTTTTGAGAGTGGCTTTGTCTACATAAAGTTTCTCCAAATCTATGATGTACTTAATATCCTTTTCAGAATGTGTGAGAATTAACTTTTTCCATTCTGTCATAGTTGTTTAATTTTTTGCATCTCTTAGATACTGGTAAAGGATCTTCATCATATTGTTTTTAGTTTTCATTGATTGTGCAGTTTCTTTTTCTCTTTTATTTTAGCAGCAGATGATTTTATTTAAAAAATCTTTACTTTTAGCTTCACTGCTTTTCTTCACTTCTCGAGTAGTTTATTATACAGATGTAACCTGATAATTGATATAGTATCTGTGTTTCATCAAAAGGTGTATTTCTTATTATTAATTGTGAGGAAATTTAATTTAGGTCATAAATTGGCACATTTTCATAATTTAAAGTTTTAGAAGTGTTACCTCTTCACTATAGAAGGATTTATTGTTAGACATAATAGAGTTATTAACAAAAGAGAAAAAATATTGTTTTTTTTTTCAGAATGTGTGAGAATTAACTTTTTCCATTCTGTCATAGTTGTTTAATTTTTTGCATCTCTTAGATACTGGTAAAGGATCTTCATCATATTGTTTTTAGTTTTCATTGATTGTGCAGTTTCTTTTTCTCTTTTATTTTAGCAGCAGATGATTTTATTTAAAAAATCTTTACTTTTAGCTTCACTGCTTTTCTTCACTTCTCGAGTAGTTTATTATACAGATGTTACCTGATAATTGATATAGTATCTGTGTTTCATCAAAAGGTGTATTTCTTATTATTAATTGTGAGGAAATTTAATTTAGGTCATAAATTGGCACATTTTCATAATTTAAAGTTTTAGAAGTGTTACCTCTTCACTATAGAAGGATTTATTGTTAGACATAATAGAGTTATTAACAAAAGAGAAAAAATATTGTTTTTTAAAAATATTACTCAAATACCTTTCTATGTGGAACCTCACCAAATCTTACCAAATAAAACCCTATATATTTACTTCTATATCTACATATTTATACTTATGTATTTCTATATCTATATATCTATACTTACCTATATAGGGTTCAAAGTAAATCAAGCTTTTGAAAAGTATTTTATGTAAGAATTTATGGTCACAGAAATATTTTTGTTATTTTTGAAACTAAGAATTTATATTTTGGCTAACTTTTAAATGTCTGGTTTGTTTTCCTTCAGTTTTCTTTTTTCCTTAAGTAGGAGGCACAAAGGAACAGGGATATAACAGTTTGTGCCTGAAGCATCAGCTTTTTATTTGTTAAGAATTATATTCTGTGTCATACTCTGTAGTATCATTTTTTTTCCATTTCTATCTTGTACTATTTCTAAAATCTACGTTTCTACACATACAAAATCCTAATGAAATTTTAGACCTTTTTTGAGGGTTTTGAAACTTCATTGGATGGATTAAATGGAGGGTATCTTTGGTGTTTAAAGCCATACCATGGCAGATTCATGTTGATGTATGGCAAAACCAATACAATATTGTAAAGTAAATAATAATAATAATAATAAATAATAAAAGAGAAAAAAAGAAACAATAAGATAGAAAAAGCCATACTTATGGTGCATACTTTTATTTTTGATATTTGATTTTGTTTGTCAGCATTTTTCAGAGTTTTGCTGTTGATCTTAGATTCTCTTCTTTGTTTACTTATATCATGAGTAGATAAAATATTGTAAGCATTGGATAGATTTTTTGCACATTTCCTGAAACTGCTTGTTTCAAGATTACACATGTAGCCATGATAACTGTGAAAGAATTTCAGGAATCTAAAGTTTTGCCTCTGGATAGTTCATCAGATCTAGTGAATCTGTAATCCTTGCCCAGAAGGTTTAATAATTTTAAGTTTCATGAACTAGCTGATATATTGAAAAATATGAAATCAAATATTTCCCTATAAATCAACATTTGCATAATACTGCTAACTTGTTTCCTTATGAAATCATTCATTTCACTTTACAAATCCATTTCGTACTTATCAGATCCCTGTCTGGGCGCATTGTTGGAGGAGTGTGGTGGTTCTTTACCCTGATCATAATCTCCTCCTACACGGCTAACCTAGCTGCCTTCCTGACTGTAGAGAGGATGGTGTCTCCCATCGAAAGTGCCGAGGATCTTTCTAAGCAAACAGAAATTGCTTATGGAACATTAGACTCTGGCTCCACCAAGGAATTTTTCAGGGTAAGAGATTCTGCTTCATAAGTTCTTGTTTTGGTCTTACAATTGAACCAACCCAAACTCTGTGCCTCCTTGCCTTTCCCGTGGTCTATACAAAGGTGCTATGTGAAGGGTACTTCCATCTCTGTCTCTAACTCTACTTTTGTTCCTCTTTTTTTATTTTTATTTTATGTTGGAGTGTAGTTGATTTACATGTTGTGTTAGTTTCAGGTTTATAGCAAAGTGATTCAGTTGTACATATACATGTATTTATTCTTTTTCAAATTCTTTTCCCATTTAGGTAATTAAAGAATACTTGAGTGAAGTTCCCTGTGCTAAACTGAACTGTAGGTTCTTGTTGTTTATCAAATTTATGTATAGTAATATGTATCTATAAATCCCCAAATCCCGATTTATCCCTCCTCTCCACCTTACCCTTTAGTAACCATAAGTTTGTTTCCTATTTCTTTTGTTAACCTTTTCTCTACCTTCTACCCTCCCTACCTCTATATTTGGCACTATCTATTTTTTTTGATTCCTGACTCTTTCGGAGAAAAACACTATGTTGTAAAGAAATTTAGTTTTTATAGAAATTGATTTTCCTTTTGGGACAAGATTGAAGCAAAATCTAGTTAAAATTAAATTATTATTTTTAAAAGAAAATGGTGTTATAGTTTGATTTATGTTAAATAAGCTTGACTGTCAATTATCTTACATAATTTACAGTTGAGAACTGACTGTCAAATCAGTTATGTTAATTCTGTGTCAGGAAATCGATTATGTTCATGTGTGGAAATTCTGAGTTTTCTGTTAAATCCTCCAAGAAAATGCTAACAAAGGCCTTCAGCTTCCTAATTTTTAAAATGGGAATAATAATTATGTATCTATTAAGTGTATTTTAGCTTTTAAAAGATTTGTGGCCCTATGTTTTCTGTCTAAAGGAACCAGCCCAATAGGCTGATGGTATAATTTTCTTTCCTTATACTCTTAATGGGATTCCCTGGTGGCTCAGATGGTAAAGCGTCTGCCCACAGTGTGGGAGACCCGAGTTTGATCCCTGAGTTGGGAAGATCCCCTGGAGAAGGAAATGGGAACCCATTCCAGTACTTTTGCCTAGAAAATTCCATGAATGGAGGAGCCTGGTGGGCTACAGTCCATGGGGTCGCAAAGAGTTGGACACAACTGAGCGACTTCACTTCTTTTATATTCTTATCTCTCTGAAAGAGCTCTATTAAAATGTTGAAATAAAGCAGATAAACCTTGGCATTAAGCCAAATAGATGGCATATGCTGCTGCTGCTGCTAAGTCACTTCAGTCGTGTCTGACTCTGTGTGACCCCATAGACGGCAGCCCACCAGGCTCCCCCATCCCTGGGATTCTCCAGGCAAGAATACTGGAGTGGGTTGCCATTTCCTTCTCCAATGCATGAAAGAGAAAAGTGAAAGTGAAGTCGCTCAGTCTGTCCGACTGTTAGCGACCCCATGGACTGCAGCCCACCAGGCTCCTCCGTCCATTGGATTTTCCAGGCAAGAGTACTGGGGTGGGGTGCCATTGCCTTCCCCG
>SJYX01012111.1:307735-331253 GCA_006410675.1 Oreotragus oreotragus
GGCAGCCCACCAGGCTCCCCCATCCCTGGGATTCTCCAGGCAAGAATACTGGAGTGGGTTGCCATTTCCTTCTCCAATGCATGAAAGAGAAAAGTGAAAGTGAAGTCGCTCAGTCTGTCCGACTGTTAGCGACCCCATGGACTGCAGCCCACCAGGCTACTCCGTCCATTGGATTTTCCAGGCAAGAGTACCGGGGTGGGGTGCCGTTGCCTTCCCCGAGATGGCATATGATGCTCTCTAATAATCCACATGTATCTTTGAGTGTATCTGAGATTCAGTGAAGATTGGGGTTTTCAACTTCCAGCTGAAGTAGTACATTGTGGTTTGAGGACCATCTCATCCTGCATTACCATTGGTATCTTTTCCAAATAACATCAATTGAGCTCCAGATGTGATGGGAGAAAAGGTGGTTCTGTCAGACAGCTGACAACAGATAGTAATTTGGATGTGAGTGGGGCAGCAGGACTTTGGCACTTCCACTAGGCACTGCAGTGTAAGCCAAGACTGTAGTCCTTCTTTCAACTTCCAGCTGAAGTAGTAGTGGTTTGAGGACCGTCTCATCCTGCATTACCATTGGTATCTTTTCCAAATAACATCAGTTGAGCTCCAGATGTGATGGGAGAAAAGGTGGTTCTGTCAGACTGCTGACAACAGATAGTAATTTAGATGTGAGTGGGGCAGCAGGACTTTGGCACTTCCACTAGGCACTGCAGTGTAAGCCAAGACTGTAGTCCTTTTGTCAGCAACTTTACTTTGACTTTAATACTACCTGTGAATATTGCAATGCAGTTTTGCTGCTACCGACAGTTTACTCCTGCTGCTGAAAATAGTGGCAATGTGTGTATATTGTAATGCTTAACATAATGTGCTCTCTAGCCTGATCAGGACAGTGGAGCTATTAAATAAATTAGAATATTGCATGGGCTTCCCTGGTGGCTCAGACGGTAAAGCGTCTATCTGCAGTGCAGGAGACCTGGGTTCGATCCCTGGATTGGGTAGATCCCCTGGAGAAGGAAATGGCAGCTCACTCCAGTATGACTGATTCTCAATTAGTATATTTTGAAACATTTAAATGTTATTTGTATTCCAATATGGCTTGCTCTTATTTTATTGATATATTTTATTGATATTCCTCCCTCTCTAAGTAAATGAGATCTATGAAGGGACTTGTTATATCATGGTTTACTTACTGTTACTTATGTTGATTAAAATAACCTTGTTTCCAGACACTGTCTGTTGAGAGTTACTCTCATTAGCTTCTTTGGGACCAGCTATTCTCAATAACTGCACATTCAAAATCTCAGAGCTTTTCAGTATACCTTAACTCAACCATAGAAACATATGCCTTATCAGCACATGGCCAAGATTTCATGATTAGAATATGTAAATTTCCCAGGAGACAGGATGAAAAGGCTAGATAACTGTGGGCAAAGGAAACTTCAACCCTTGTGTTTCAGCTCAGTAACCCCACAGATATATATTGTGGTTCCCACGTGCAGTACACACACTCATACACAAACAATGCTGAGATATCTGCAGTGTGTCGTTTGCCTATATAGGATTGTGTAACTTACTTTCTCTGGGGTAATAGAGAAGTGAGGTTTATTATCTTATTGTTCTTGTTATTGCTCAGTCCCTCCATCACGTCTGATTCTTTGCAACACCGTGGACTACAGCACACAAGGCTTCCGTGTCCTTCACCGTCTCCCAGCGTTTCCTCAAATCCATGTCCATTGAGTTGGTGATGCCGTCCAACCAACTCATCTTCTGTCGTCCCCTTCTCCTCCTGCCCTCAATCTTTCCCAACATTAGGGTCTTTTCTAATGAGTGAACTCTTCACATCAGGTGGCCAAAGTATTGGAGTTTCAGCTTCAGCACAGTCCTTCCAAGGAATATTCAGGATTGATTTCCTTAAGGTTTGAATGGTTTGATCTCTTTGTAGTCCAAGGGACTCTCAAGAGTCTTCTCCAACACCACAGTTCAAAAGCACCAATTCTTCAGTGCTCAGCTTTCTTTAGAGTCCAACTCAGCCTTCTTTATGGCCCAACATCAATATATGACTACTGGAAAAACCATAGCTTTGACTAGACAGACCTTTGTTGGCAAAGTAATGTCTTTGCTTTAATATGGTATCTAGGTTGGTCAAAGCATTTCTTTTAAGAAGCAAGTGTCTTTTAGTTTCGTGGCTGCAGTCAACATCTGCAGTAATTTTGGAGTCCAAGAAAATAAAGTTTGTCACTGTTTCCATGCTTTGACTAGACAGACCTTTGTTGGCAAAGTAATGTCTTTGCTTTAATATGGTATCTAGGTTGGTCAAAGCATTTCTTTTAAGAAGCAAGTGTCTTTTAGTTTCGTGGCTGCAGTCAACATCTGCAGTAATTTTGGAGTCCAAGAAAATAAAGTTTGTCACTGTTTCCATTGTTTCCCTATCTATTTGCCATGAAATAATGGGACCAGATGCCATTATCTTTGTTTTTTGAATCTTGAGTTTTAAGCTAGCTTTTTCACTTTTCTCTTTCATTTTCATCAAGAGCTCCTTCAGTTCCTGTTCACTTTCTGCCATAAGGGTGGTGTCATCTGCATATCAGAGGTTATTGCTGTTTCTTCCAGCAATCTTGATTCTAGCTGTGCTTCATACAGCCCAGCATTTCACATGATGTGCTCTGCATAGAAGTTAAATAAGCAGGGTGACAATATACAGCCTCGAAGTACTCCTTTCCCAATTTGGAACAAGTCCATTGTTCCATTACCATTTCTAACTGTTGTTTCTTGACCTACGTACAGGTTTCTCATTAGGCAGGTAATATGGTCTGGTATTCCCATCTCTTGAAGAATTTTCCACAGTTTGGTGTGATCCACACAGTCAAAGGCTTTAGCATAGTCAATGAAGAAGTAGATGTTTTTCTGGAATGCTCTTGCTTTTTCTATGATCCAGTGGATGTTGGCAATTTGATCTCTGGTTCCTCTGCCTTTTCTTAATGCAGCTTGAATATCTGGAAGTTCTTGGTTCATGTACTGTTGAAACCTAACTTGGAGAATTTTGAGCATTACTTGTGCAGAAGTTTGTATATTCTTTGACATTGCATTTTTTGGGGGACTTGAATGAAAACTAACCTATTCCAGTCCTGTGACCACTGCTCAGTTTTCCAAATTTGGTGGCATATTGACTGCAGCACTTTCATAGCATCATCTTTTTGAATTTGAAATACCTCAACTGGAATTCTGTCACCTCAACTAGCTGTGTTCATAGAGATGCTTCCTAAGACCCACTTGATTTGCACTCCAGGATGTCTGGCTCTAGGTGAGTGATCACACCTTCACGGTTATCTGGGTCATTAAGATATTTTTCATATAGATCTTCTGTGTATTCTTGCCACCTCTTCTTCATATCTTCTGCTTTTGTTAGGTCCATACCATTTCTGTCCTTTATTGTGCCCATCTTTGCATGAAATGTTTCCTTGGTATCTCTAATTTTCTTCAAAATATCTCTAATCTTTCCCATTCTATTGTTTTCCTCTATTTCTTTGTAATGTTCACTTAAGAAGACTTTCTTATCTCTTCTTTCTATTCTTTGAAATTCTGCTTTCAGATGAGTATATCTTTCCTGTTTCCCTTTCACTTCTCTTCTTTACTCAGCTATTTGTAAGGCCTCCTCAGACAACCATTTTGCTTTTTTGCATTTCTTTTCTTGGGGATGGTCTTTATCACTGCCTCCTGTACAATGTTATGATCCTCTGTCCATTGTTCTAGACAACCTGACAACTTTTATTAGTTTAGCTTCCCAAGTCAGAGTATTATGCATTGTCTCTGAATCTCACAGTATTTCTCTCTGATAGTCAGAGTGGTCATTTTTATTTGCATGTTGCACATTATTAAACTAAATGTGAGGATTTGACCAAATTCTAGCAGAAGTCCTTTACTGAAGTCCTTTACTCCTAAAGCATTCTTCCCGTACACTGTTTTTCCTTGTGGAGAAGTCTCTGGATTTACTTCCCTGCCTTCATGCTCTATTTCAATCCCCTCTATGTTTGTTTTGTCAAGTTAGAGGATTATGTTGGTAGAAATGCAATCAGTGCCCCACAGTTCTTCTCGATATACCTGCAAAAGGAGCTATGATGAATCAAAGTGACTAGGGCTCAGTGCATAAAGCATTAGTAGTCAGCTTCTTTATCTTGAGAAGGAGGTATATGTACTCACAAGTACTTAAAAGCCACACTATTCTGTTTGTAGCAGTAAAGGAAGGCTAACAGAACAGCACACATCAGCCAAGTGAACAGGAGTTTGCCATGTTAAATATTCTCCATGAAAACAGGGCGTGGTTGTCATTTGAGAAAGTAGTACACAGAATATGTTGTTGTTCAGTCACTAAGTCATGTTCAACTCTTTGCAACCCCATGGACTGTAGCACACCAGGCCTCCCTGCCCCTCATCATCTCCCTGAGTTTGCCCAAGTTCATGTCCGTTGAATCCATGGTGTCATCCAGCCATCTCATCCTCTGCTGCCCTCTTTTCCTCTTGCCTTTGATCTTTCCCAGCATCAGGGTGTTTTCTGGTGAGTGGGCTATTTGTATTGGGTGGCCAAATTATCGGAGCTTTAGCTTCATCGTCAGTCCTTCCAATGAGTACTCAGGGTTGATTTCCCTTAGGATTGACTGGTTTGATCTTGCTGTCAAAGGGACTCTCAAGAGTCTTCTCCAGTATCACAATTTAAAAGCATCAGTTCTTTTGTGTTCAGCCTTCCTTATGGTCCAGCTCTTACGACTATACATGATTACTTGAAAGACCATAGTGACAGCTTATGGTGAACAATGCCTGATTTGTGATCTCCGAAGAAGAAGGTTTAGTTTCGGGACCAGGGACCAGGTTTGATCATTCAAGAGCTTTTGTATATCAGAGTTTTATTAAAGTGAAAAAGGGACAGAGAAAGCTTCTGATATAGACATCAGAAGGGGACGGAGAGTAACCCCCTCACTAGTCTTAGAAAAGTTATATACTTTTTCAATTGGTTATTACAGTAAATCAAAAGAATGTCTCAAGATTATAAAGATCTTACTAGACCCACTCCCACAATTTACATTTTAAGATGACAGGATTAGAACTAAAAATAGAAAGATCTTACCAGACCCACTCCCATAATATACATTTTAAAATAACGGGATTTTAGTCATAAGGTTTTCAAGAAGGAGAAACTGTACTCAAGCAAGATACATTGTTGTTATGTAATCCTTACTATGTAATTCAGACTTAAATTGAAGAAAGTAGGGAAAAACCACTAGACCATTCAGGTATGACCTAAATCAAATCCCTTATGATTATACAGTGGAAGCGAGAAATAGATTTAAGGGACTAGATCTGATAGATAGAGTGCCTGATGAACTATGGACGGAGGTTCGTGACATTGTAAAGGAAACAGGGATCAAGAACATCCCCATGGAAAAGAAATGCAAAAGAAGCAAAACGGCTGTCTGAGGAGGCCTTACAAATAGCTGTGAAAAGAAGAGAGGCAAAAAGCAAAGGAGAAAAGGAAAGATATAAGCATCTGAAAGCAGAGTTCCAAAGAAAAGCGAGAAGAGATAAGAAAGTCTTCCTCAGCAATCAATGCAAAGAAATAGAGGAAAACAACAGAATGGGAAAGACTAGAGATCTCTTCAAGAAAATTAGAGACACCAAGGGAACATTTCATGCAAAGATGGGATGGGCTTGATAAAGGACAGAAAAGGTATGGCCCTAACAGAAGCAGAAGATATTAAGAAGAGGTGGCAAGAATACACAGAAGAACTGTACAGAAAAGATCTTCATGACAAAGATAATCATGATGGTGTGGTCACTCACCTAAAGCCAGACATCCTGGAATGTGAAGTCAAGTGGNAACAGAATGGGAAAGACTAGAGATCTCTTCAAGAAAATTAGAGATACCAAGGGAACATTTCGTAAAAAGATGGACTCAATAAAGGACAGAAATCGTATGGACTTAACAGAAGCAGAAGATATTAAGAAGAGGTGGCAAGAATACACAAAAGAACTATACAAAAAAGATCTTCATGACTCAGATAATCATGATGGTGTGATTACTCAGCTAGAGCTAGACATCCTGGAGTGTGAAGTCAAGTGGGCCTTAGGAAGCATCACTACAAGCAAAGCTAGTGGAAGTGATGGAATTCCAGTTGAGCTATTTCAAATCCTAAAAGATGCTGCTTCGAAAGTGCTGCACTCGATATGCCAGCAAATTTGGAAAACTCAGCAGTGGCCACAGGACTGGAAAATGTCAGTTTTCATTCCAATCCCAAAGAAAGGCAATGCCAAAGAATGCTCAAACTACCACACAATTGCACTCATCTCACATGCTAGTAAAGTAATGCTCAAAATTCTCCAAGCCAAGCTTCAGCAGTATGTGAACTGTGAACTTTCTGATGTTCAAGCTGGATTTAGAAAAGGCAGGGGAACCAGAGATCAAATTGCCAACATCCGTTGGATCATCAAAAGAGCAAGAGAGTTCCAGAAAAACATCTACTTCTGCTTTATTTGACTGTGTGGATCACAACAAACTGGAAAGTTCTTAAGGAGATGGGAATACCAGATCAGCTCATCTGCCTCCTGAAAACTCTGTATGCAGGTCAAGGAGCAACAGTTAGAACTGGACATGGAACAACAGACTGGTTCCAAATCAGGAAAGGAGTACATCAAGGCTGTAAATTGTCACCCTGCTTATTTAACTTATATGCAGAGTACATCATGAGAAATGCTAGGCTGGATGAAGCACAGGCTGGAATTAAGATTGCCAGGAGAAATATCAGTAACCTCAGATGAGAGCACCCTATGGCAGAAAGTGGAGAACAAGTAAGAGCCTTTTGATGAATGTGAAAGAGGAGAGTGAAAAAGTTTGTTTAAAACTCAACATTCAGAACACTAAGATCATGGCATCTGGTCCAATCACTTCATGGCAAATAGATGGGAAAACAGTGGAAACAGTGACAAATTTTATTTTCTGGGGCTCTAAAATCACTGCAGATGGTGACTATAGCCATGAAATTAAAAGACGCTTGATCCTTGGAAGAAAAGTTATGACTAACCTAGACAGCATATTAAAAAGCAGATACATTACTTTGTCAACAAAGGTCCGCGTAGTCAAAGCTATGGTTTCTCCAGTAGTCATGTATGGATGTGAGAGTTGGACTAGAAAGAACGCTGAGCACCGAAGAATTGATGCTTTTGAACTGTGATGTTAAAGACTCTTGAGAGTCCCTTGGACTGCAAGGAGATCCAACCAGTCCATCCTAAAGGAAATCAGCCCTTTATGTTCTTTGGAAGGACTGATGCTGAAGCTGAAACTCCAATCCTTTGGCCACCTGATCTGAAGAACTGCCTCATTGGAAAAGATTCTGATGCTGGGAAAGATTGAAGGTGGGAGAAGGGGATGACAGAGGATGAGATGGTTGGATGGACATGAGTTTTAGTAAACTCCAGGAGTTGGTGATGGACAAGGAAGCCTAGGTGCTTCAGTCCATGGGGTCACAAAGAGTCGGACACAACCGAGTGACTGAATGATTATGTATATTATACATAGACATTTTATATAATGTTATGATAAATATTAGAATATGTATAATATATATCTTCTTCCACTACTCATTGCTTCATCCTATATTCCCTTTGCCTTCAAGGTAGGGTGACCCAACCCTTCATTCCTGAAGAGTTTGGGCCATTCATAGTCTTGCCTGGATTGGGTAGCTGTCATTTTCCATTGATTTTAATCACAGTGCATGGTAATATTTTAAAATACCTTAAGGAATCCCCCATAGTCCCTACATATTCCTCTTTACAGGCGTTGTGGAGTCACTGTCCAATTTCTCCTTGGCACAAGCCAAGTCAGGTAAGCAAGCACAGTAATTCCCTTCTCTGCCTGTTGATTCAGAGGCACAAGGAGCTCAAAGTGACTGAGTGGCAGTCTTAACTCCCAGTTCAATGAAATCATTGTTGTGTCTTCTGGGGGAAGCATTCTTCCCTTTGGAACTAAGACCTCTATGCCAGCAGAGCATAAGATCATGGGAAGAGGAAGCAAAAGTTTTGCTAGTGGGTCACTGAGGGTCTTTGTGAGCAGTGCCACTTCCATTCCCACCCCTGGTTTCTGGATCTGTGAATCTGGACAATGGAAGGGAAAGCACAGTATATCGGGTGCTGACTCGGAGTCTACTGTAGCTTTCTGGAGACCCATGGCCTGGTTCTGCAACATACCGTCCCCTGGTGGGCACCAAAATTGAGTCTTCAAGAAGCCATTCCAGTGTGGTATGGAGCCAGTTGCTCCAGGGTGCGAGCGAACATGACAGGACCAGTGAACTCCACAGGCATGCGCCCGCTGCCGCACCACCTCCCGCCTGCTGCTGCTGCTGCTAAGTTGCTTCAGTCGTGTCCAACTCTGTGCGACCCCATAGACGGCAGCCTGCCTGACTGCCTTCAAAGTGGGACGTTAGTGTTTTCCTGCCTTCAGACTCGAACTGAAACATCAGCTCATCCTGGTTCCTGAGACTGCAGCCTTCACACAGGGTCTACACCGTCAGCTCTCCTGGGGCTCCAGCCTGACAACTACGGGTGCAGGTCTTCTCAGCCTCCATGACCGCATGAGCCAGTCTCTCACAATAAACGAGTGTGTAGGCGGAAGGGGGGACAGACAGGGAGACAGACACATAGACAGAACGAGAGAGGCACACAGAGACGTGGATATAGGTGCCGCCTGTTGTCTCTGTTTTTCTGGAGAACTAATGCAGATTTTGTACTGGGAGCAGTGTTTGACCAAGCATCTGAGCACCCTATGACCCACTATAGTTGATATACAAAATTAATCATCACAACACGTTTTCCTTCCTTTAGATCTTTTCAGCACCACTATATTCCCAAACCAAACCAGAAAACTTGAAATTATCCTCTAGTCTGTCTCTTTGTCATCCTTCATACTACATTGGTTGAAATCATGGATCTACTGCTTACTGGCTATGCAACCTTAGGGAAGTTACCTAATGTCTCTGGGCCTCAGTCTCCTCATATGAAGAGACACTTAATAATACCTACCTAATAGGTTTTTTTTTTTTTGAGATTTAAATTAGTTAATATTCAAAAAGCTTAAAAATATCTGTGCCGTGCTTAGTCACTCAGTTGTGTCCAATTCTGCAACCCCAAGGACTGTAGCCTGCCAGACTCCTCTGTTGATGGGATTCTCCACTCCATGGAGTGGGTTGCCATGCCCTACTCCAGGGGATCCTCCCAACTCAGGGATCGAACCCAGGTCTCCCACATTGCAGGCAGATTCTTTACCAGCTGAGCCACCAGGGAAGCCCTAAAAATATCTAATACATAGTAAAAGGCTAAATGTTTATTAAATAAAATACATTAAAAAAAATAAATCCATGGGATTTCCCTGGTGCTCCAGGGACTAGGACCCCACACTCCCAATGCAGGGAGACAGGGTTCAGTCCCTGGTCGGGGAACTAGATCTCTCACGTCACAGCCAAGCGTTCTCATGCTACTGCGACAACAGCAGCAACGTGATCACATTCTGCTATGAAGAGCAAAGACGCCAAGTGCTGCAACTAAGACCCAACGCGGCCAAATGAATAAGTTAAAAATATGTCTTAATCCACATGAACACTATAGAACACCAAAGGAAAAAATCTTCAAAGCAGAGAAAAGAGAAATGGGCTATAAAAATTGACAGCTAAACAGATAACTCTTTACTCAGATAATAATGAACAACAGAACATAAGGGAGTTCTATCTTCAATTTGCTGAGAGGAAAAATAACTAGTAGTATATAACAATGAAAATATTTTTCAGATACAAAGATTTTTTAAAAAGATGAATTAAATTAACTTTTCAGTTCAGTTCAGTCNCTGTGGTGTTGGAGAAGACTCTTGAGAGTCCCTTGAACTGCAAGGAGATCCAACCAGTCCATTCTGAAGGAGATCAGCCCTGGGATTTCTTTGGAAGGAATGATGCTAAAGCTGAAACTCCAGTACTTTGGCCACCTCATGTGAAGAGTTGACTCATTGGAAAAGACTCTGATGCTGGGAGGGACTGGGGGCAGGAGGAGAAGGACGACAGAGGATGAGATGGCTGGATGGCATCACTGACTCAATGGACGTGAGTCTGAGTGAACTCTGGGAGTTGGTGATGAACAGGGAGGCCTGGCGTGCTGCGACTCATGGTGTTGCAAAGAGTCAGACACGACTGAGCGACCGAACTGAACTGAACTGAATCCTTACTGAGGAAGGTAGAAAAGAAAGTTTGTCCTTTCCTCCTCCTTGAGAATTCCAGGCCCCTATATCCTCCTTGACAGGCCCAGAACCCTCTCTCCTCCTTGAGGACCCTGGACTTCTTGTCCATTGACTAGAAATTGACTAGGAATTGACTCTCTCAATAGCTTTGACTATATGGACAAAGTATATGTTTCTTAAAGTAAGTATACTTTGTCCGTATAGTTAAATTAAAAGGTGCTTCTAATTCATGAGTGATCCCTTCTCCGGGAGATCTTTCCAACCCAGGCATCAAACCCTGGTCCCAGGCACTGCAAGTGGGTTCTTAGCCACCAGGGAAGCCCATAACTGAATTAGTGTTGGGTAATTGGGTACCATCGTGACCATAGTGAGAATAGTCTTCATTTTGCTTCTGACTCTAAAGATATTTTCAGGCATGGTCTGTCTTTGTAGCAGTACCCATCACATCTCATCCCTTTCTCACGGAGTTTGTTGCATTCGGATATGAAGATTGACTGCAGATCCCATTTAAAAAAAGAATTCTGTTTATAGAGTGTAACTCCAAATGCATTGAAAGAGATGAAGGTAATTTATAGACATTACAAGGGCAAAATATAGTTGTTTTCCTTGACATCTTTTTTTTCCCCTTTAATTGATAGGTTATACCACAATGTATTAGCAGTAGTCTGGTCAAATTTCTAAGCTTAAGATGAAAGGTGTTACAAAGGAAATTTCCTTGCATGCACACCACACTCCATGCATTCCTAAAATTAACATTCATCACATACCTGGGACATCCTCTCTCTCAACTGCCCTTTATCTTTAGGGGCATTTGGGGCTCCTGTAAACTGGGTGCAGGATAAGTGGAAAGCTGGGAGAGTGACATCATGGCACCCAGACTGCCAGAAGCAAACATGCAGATGGAATGGGCACGTCCCACATTGAAGACACATGCTTGCTTTTCGTTCCCTGTCTGCCACTTGTACTTACTTTCATGCCTGAGACATGAAACTGGTCTCAGGTATTGGTATTTAAGGTTCTAAAAGTTATTTTATGTTTCCTTATATGACTTAATTCGGTTTTAGTGGTAGCTTTTTTCTTTGTAATGCTGTTTATGAAGTGGGGTCTTATTATTTATGTTATTTTAAATTTTCTACTATCTCAGTGTTTATCAAGTCAACTTTTGTTTCTTGTCACAGCAAGAGCTCTGAATTTAGCCACTGAAGAAATTGATTTGAAAACTTAGGTTTTTGTCTAAAGTTTAAAGTTATATGAGTAGCTAAAAGATGGAAAATAACTTGTTTAAGACCATTTAGATTAAAGGGCCAGTTTTAGAACAGAATTCAGAATGATAGTCTTCAGTCTCAATATTAACTAAAGATATGTCTTTGAAGGGATGAAAGCATCTTATATCAAATTAAAAGGTAACTGTTTCATCTCATTTATAAGAATCTGTTTTGTTGTCATAAGGTGATGACAAATGTTCAGTTTAGCTCTAAAATATTTTCATATTTCAGTTACATAATTTAATAATTTTGGGTTACATTAATATTGCTTTAATGAAGTCAGTATGTGTGCCTTATATTTAGAATTCCAATTTAAGCTGCAAATTTTCCAAATTAAAAATCTATATGTTCTTTCAGTTATAATCAGTGAAACTAACTTGAGTGAAATATTTGTTTTTTGCTACTAGAGAAAGTAAATAGAGGGCGATCTTGTAATCAACAAGAGATGTGAGAAAATAGACCCTACACCTTACTTTTCCAGAGTTATCTGTGCTTAGAACCCATATACATCCTTGTACCGAGTGAATGATAAAGTCTGAGTTATTTTAAGGCTGTCAATCCTCCCTAATTATAGCACCACCGTAACACACCTATAATTAAGAAAGATTATAAACCACTATTTTTAGACGTTCACATTTTGATAATTTCTTCTTTCAGTAAAAGAGGACAGATCTTGAATTAGATGAGTGTGTGTAGAGGAGGATTCTGTAAGAACTATGTGCATTATGTTCCTACAGAAACTTAGATGTGGGGGATAGAAAATGGCTTGATAAATAAACCAATCATAGGCCTGTCAATCCATGAAGCAAAAAGTATTAACTTGCAGAGAGGAAATACTGCATGCCTATCTTAAATCCCCACACTGCAGTCTGTTTGTTTCCTCTGGGAGGATGAAGGACAGCGTGTTTCTGAGTAAGTGGTCTCCTTTAATCATGCTGGTGTCACAATGAACAGATTTTAAAACATTGTTAAAATAAAGGTGTCCCCTTGGTGTTCAACTAAGTTAATTACACCACTTTCAGAAGATCGATTTGATCTGATAAGAATCCATAGAAGTATTTTGTCGTTACCCAGCACTGTAGACTTTTCATGTAGTTTACAAATAGTATAAATGATAGCTAAATAGATAATGTTATGCAGGTCTGCCTTACCTGAGTGAAAGGACTGGTTTGAAAGTTTTCTTTACTATATAATAATTACAAATACAAGAGAATTATAGTAATTTATTATTTTAAAGGCTGTGACATGTTTTTAATTCCTTCCCTAGCATAAGACACACTTATGTTTATGTTTATATATAAAACATTGATTGAAATATATTTATAAATAAAAATATTTGAACCATTATAGCAGCTTCCTATAGAACTACACTAAGTTCTCTTTCATTATAGTTACACTTTTTCCCACTTACCACTTGTGTTTAACAGGAATACAAGCATGATTCCTTTATTTATATTTTATAGAACAGATTTCACTAATTTGTGGTAGTTCTCCATACTTATTTCATTATTTCTGGTATACCTAAAGATTTTTCAACCATAGTTTCTTGTATATCACCTATTTCTATGTGAGTAGAATATACATCCTTCTAGCTTTGTTTATATAAATATATATATTTATTTCCAGCTTTGTGTATATGAATATATCTACTTCATTTTCATATTATTTGAAAGAATATTATGAAGATGAAATGGATGTAGTCACATGTATTTTACTAATATCAAAATGAACCCTTTATAAGTCTTTCAGTTATACTTAACTCTTTAAATAGTTTCAAAATACTCAGGACTAAATAAATGCTGAATGTGAATACATTAGCAACAAAAAGCATTATATGACTATGTTGTAAGTCACTCATGGCATGGTTAGTCATAACGTTACAGATTTTTCTTCCTTAGGGTTTTTTTTTTTTCTTGTTGTTGAAGAGCTTGATTAGTCATAAAAAATCTTTACAGCTGACAACTCTGCATGTTCAAAGTTTCTCTAGATAATATAGGACTGGTTGAAATCATTTCCTCTCTAGCTGGCATTTTGATTCTCTGACATTTTAAATGTTCTCACCATTCCACAAAATATCTGAGAACAAGATTGAGTTCTTAAAGACTTTAAGGCTACTTTTAGCCTAAGCTGCCTGGGGAAAGCCTGTGTTCTCTTATTCAGCTAAAGGCGGTGGTTTAACTGTGAAGGAAAGGTCAACATTTTATAAGATTGACTCACATTTCTTTTAAGATCTAATGTTCAGTTTAAAGGCCTGCATTTCATTAAATAGTTTACAAATTATGGCAAGACCATATTGAATGGTGCTTTGGGGAAGGAAAAACTATGGAAGAAAAAAGAAAAGGGTATGTCTACTTGCTGAATTACAATTATCAGAAAATGACAGCTTCTCCAAGACTAACTGTCATTTTGGTCCTTTTCTTCTTTCCTTAGCAATTCTCAGCAAATCAGTGTGCTTCTGATCATTTCATTTGAGACCACCTTTGTGACTCAAAAGGGAGTTGAAAGCTCACATTATCCTTTGGATAGATAATCTGACTCTTACCAAATTATAGGAGGCTTTCTATCATTGTCCATATTAAAGAGAAAATGCTCCTGTCACACCACTATCAAATCATGAGGTTAATTATTCTAGCCAAAAAGGTCCAAACAACAGAGAAAATTTGAGACTAATCTCTTATCTCAAAACTGTTCTAAAATTCCTGCTTAGATGCCTAAGAGAAGATAAATATCAGTGTATACCTGTGTGGGTACTTTAGATGACTTGGTTTTTAATTCACTCTTTGTGTTTAAGTAAACGAATCATCATACTTGTCTCATTGGATAGTCTGAACTAGTTGCCATGGTAACACAGTTCAAAAGTTATACAGAGAAAAGAAATAGAAATTTTGCAATTATTTAAATATACTGGAAGCAAAATCTGGACTAGATATAAATATTGTTGATAAAATTTTGAAAATTCTTGAATTGGACTTTTGATATTTGAAGGAAAACTTGATACTAAAGTAATTTTTACTTCATGCTTCCAACATACAATTTTGCCCTAGATCATCGTGAATGATGATCCAACCCAAGGTGCTAGTGAATGTGATTACTTACGTTTATAGAATAATGAGATTTTAGAAATAAAATGTCAGTTGGGAAAATCAAGCAAAGTCAGATATTGTCAGGTTACCCAAATTGATATTGCATCTAAGGGGACTTCCCTGGTGGTTCAGGGGTTAAGACTCCGGGCTCTCAATGCAGGGGGCTTAGGTTCAATCCTTGGTCAAAGAGCTAGATCCCACGTGTGTCTCTGTGTGTGTGTTAGTTGCTCAGTCATGTCTGACTCTTTGCAACCACATGGACTATAGACCACCAGGCTCCTCTGTCCATGTAATTCTCTAGACAAGTACTGAAGTGAGGTTGACATTCCCTTCTCCAGAAGATCTTACCAACCCAGGGATCAAACCCTGGTCTCCTGCATTGCAGACAGATTCATTATCATCTGAGTCACCAGGGAAGCCCCAGATTCCACATGCCACAACCAAAGAGTCTACATGCCACAACTTAATATCCTGCATGCTGCCACAAAGATCTCAAGTGCTGCAACCAAATAAATAAGTTAAAATTTTTTAAGTATTTCTTCTAAGGAAACGAAGATACAAGGAGGTGATGTCAGAAGATATTTGCCTCGAAAAATCCAGATCCTTCCTTCTTCTCCCAGATACACAGACTCAACAGCAATACATCGACTTGGTGAAAAAACAGTTAGGCTCTTGCAAACCAAGTTGAATGTGAAACCAGCCAGTCAAAACCTGTAGGAACCTGTAGGAAAATTCATGGCCGTACTGGCTGCAGTGACTTCCCTGGCACAACATGTCAGCATTAAGAAGAAACACGTAGCTCTTGGTTTCTTTCTAGGGAGAGAGAGACTACTTGACTATTTTCCATGTTATGACTTTTCAGAGGAACTGGTTTCTTTCTGTCTTGCCTGAATCTAAGCACTAAAAAGGGCATCAGGTTGGTGACTTCTGAGAATAAAGTTGAAAGTTTGGCCTGGCTTCCCTGGCGGTTCAGATGATAAAAAACCCACCTGCAATACAGGAGACCCATGTTTGATTCCTGAGTTGAGACGAACCCCTGGAGAAGGGAAAGAATGGCAACCCACTCTGGTATTCTTGCTTGGAGAATTCCATGGAGAGAGAATCCTGACAGGCTACAGTCCATGGTATCACAAATAGTCAGACATGACTGAGTGACTTTCCCTTTGACCTGGCACATACTTACTCAGCATAGACCTTCCCTTCCAGCTCAATGTGGTAAAATGGGGAAAACCCCTAATTCAAGCTTCCATTAGGGAAGGAACAAACAAGTTGAAGTGTGGGTCTATTTCTTGGACTTTTCAAGGAACTGGTTCTGTCTTGCCTGCTTGGAACACTGCTGGGACCTGGCACGTGCTAGATGCCCGGGGGCTGCTGAGAACAGGAGGGAGCTGATAGTTTGCTGCTGCTTCAGAGACCTGTGGTCCAGCACACAGAGACCAGTGCAGCTTGGTGGCCACTTGCCTTTGGAAGAAGAATGGTGTGTGCCTGCAGTGTTCTGACCTTCCATGGGGTGCTTTGGAGACTGCATTTCCTGACTTGGGCCTAGCATACTCTATAAGCCTAGAGGCTACAGATAATAAAACAGAGCTGGATGGCTTATTCTAGCTCTAAAGAACCTGCATTACTGCAGACAGACATCAAAGGAGCAAGAGATTATGAACTCTGGAAAAAAGCTTCCTACAAATCCATCTGATTGGACATTTACACATACAAGTCCAAAGAAGACATATCCACAGAAAATGTTTAAGAGGCCTTTGGGATATTTAACCAAGGTGATTGGTGAAGTTCTATCCCTATATGAAGTCAATCCATGAAGACTGGGAGAGGTGGCTGTTTTTAAAAAAGGCACAGATCCCAACATTAACTTATAAGGCACATAGGAAAAAACAACAAAAATGTGGCTCAAAGGAAAAACATTAATCACCAGAAATCAAACTTTAAAAAAAAAAAATGGAGGTACCTGGATAACTTGGCAAAGAATTCCAAATATCTGTTACAAAAATGCTCAAAGAGCTCAGAAAAATGATGCATGAACAAAATGAGAACATTAACAGAAGTAAAAAATATTTAAAAAAAACCCAAATGTTGAAAATAACTACAATGACTGANAAAAAAATGGAGGTACCTGGATAACTTGGCAAAGAATTCCAAATATCTGTTACAAAAATGCTCAAAGAGCTCAGAAAAATGATGCATGAACAAAATGAGAACATTAACAGAAGTAAAAAATATTTAAAAAAAACCCAAATGTTGAAAATAACTACAATGACTGAATTAAAAAATTCACTATACTGATTCAACATCAGACTTGATCAAGCAGAAGAAAGAATCAGCAAATTTAAGTCATTTCAAAGTGTCCAGAGTATCAATAAGGAAAAAAAAAAACCAATGAAAACAACATGAAGAAAGCCTAAGGGACTTGTGTGTGGAATAAACACATTATGGGAATTCCAGAATGAAAAGAGAGAAAGGGGTAGAAAACTTATTTAAATAAAAATGGTTTTATAAATTTTTTCTAAATCTGGTGGGGGAGGGCAGGGAGATAGACATCCAGATTTATGAAACCCAAAGAATCTTCAATAGGAAGAATTCAAGAAAAGTGTACTCAAAGAAACATTATAATCAAATTGTCAAATGTCAAAGACAATTTTGAAAACAGCAAGACAAATATGCCTTGCCACGTACACATGAGGACCCATAAGACTCCTAATGGACTTATCAGCAGAAAGCTTGTAGGTCAGAGGGAGTGAGAGGATATATTCAAAGAACTGGAAAAAGATAGTGCTAACTAAGAATGATGTATCTAGAAAGACATTCATTCAAAAATTAGGGAGAAATAAAGACATTCTAAGATAAACTAAAGTTGAGAGAGATAATCAGCACTACACCTGCTTTGCGAGAAGTGTTAAAAGAGGTCCTTCCTGTTGAAATGAAAGGATGCTAGATAGTAACACAAAGCATATGCAAGTACAAAGCTCATTGGTAAAGGTACATCTGTAGATGAATACAGAATACTATGATGCTGTAATAGTGATGCATAAGTGTCTTTTAATTCAAGAGGTTAAAATATAACTATAAAATAACTATAACTATAAAATATGTTAATGGGTATACAATATAATTTGTGGCTTCCATAACATAAAGTGCAAAGGAAGTAAAAGAGTAGAAAATAACTAAGAACATAGAAAAGATTCAATAAAATCAGAAATGAAAGCAAAGACATTACAACTAATACACAGACTTTTCTAAATTATGAGACTACTGTGAATAATTATATGCTAAAAAATTAATCTAGAAGATATGGATAAATTTCTGGAAATATACCATATACTAAGATATACTAAGATTAAGTCCTGAAGACATAGAAAATCTGGATAGATCTACAACTAGTAAGTAGAGTGAATCAATAATAATAAAAACTTCCAATAAAGAAAAGCACATGACCACCCTTGTGGCTCAGCTGGTAAAGTATCTGCCTGCAATGCGGGAGATCAATGGGTCAGTCCCTGAGTTGGGAAGATCCTCTGGAGAAGGAAAAGGCTACACACTCTGGTAATCTGGCCTGGAGAATTCCAAGGACTGTATAGTCCATGGGGTCACAAAGAGTCAGACATGACTGAGCAATTCTCATTTTCACTTTCAGACAGCTTCACTAGAAAATTTTACCATTTAAAGAAGAATTAATGACAATTTTCAAATTCCTCCAAAAGACAGAAGAGGAGGGAACACTTCTTCAGTTTACACTGCCAGGTATGCCAAAAACAACAAAAAAAGAGAGAACTTCAAGCAAATATCCCCAATAAATATAGGTGCAAAAATCTTCATCAAAATAGTAGCAAAGCGAATTCAACAGAAAGTTAAAAAGATCACACACCATGACCAACTGGGATTTATTATGAGATGCAAAGAAATTTCATCCTATGAAAATCAATTAGAGTGATTTTATCACAATAACAAAATAAAGAATAAAAATCACATGATGATCTAAGTACAAGCAGAAAAAGCATTTGACATAATTGAACACACTTTCATGATAAAAACACTCAGTAAACTAAGAATAGAAAGAAATTATCTCTACATAATAAAGTTCATAAATGAAGCCCATGGATGACATAATAATCAGTGCTGTGCTTGAAGTAGTTTCTCCCAAATCAGTAGCAAGACAAGGGTACCCACTCTTATCACTCTTTTTCAATGTAATACTGAAACTTCTAACCAGAGAAATTAAGCAAGAAAAAGAAATAAAAGGCACCCAAATTGGAAAACAAGTAAAATGATCTCTGTTCACAGATGATTTGATCTTATATACAGAAAACCTAAAGAATTACACACACACACACACACACACACACACACACACACACACAAGTTTAGAAGTAATAAATAAGTTGAATAAATTTTCAGAACACAAAATCAATATACAGACATCAGTTGTATTTCTGTATACTAACAATGAATGATCTGAAAAGAAAATTAAGGGGAAAGTCCCATTTACAATAGTATCAGAAAGAATAAAATACTTAAAATAAACTTAAACAAGGAAATAAAGACTTGTATGCCAAAAACTCTAAAGATTGCTGAAATAAAGAACACACAAATAATTGGAAAGACATCTTTTGTTCATGGATTGAGAGACCTAACATTGTTAAAATGTCCATACTACACAAAGTATCTAAAGATTACGATCAATCCCTATCAGAATCCCAATGTCAGTTGTTGCTGTTTTTTTTACAGAAATAGAAAAAGATTTCTAAAATTCATATGGAAACACAAAGAATCAGAAATAGTTAAACCAATTTTCATAAACAAGAACAAAGCTAGAAGTCTTACACTCCCTGACTTCAAAACATTTTACAAAGGTATAGTAATCAAAACATTATGGCGCTGGCATAAAGACACATTTAGAGGCCAATGGAAGAGAAGAGAGATCCCAGAAATAAACCCATACATGTACATTTAAGTGATCTTTGACAAAGGCATCAAGACCTAACCAATTTTCATAAACAAGAACAAAGCTAGAAGTCTTACACTCCCTGACTTCAAAACATTTTACAAAGGTATAGTAATCAAAACATTATGGCGCTGGCATAAAGACACATTTAGAGGCCAATGGAAGAGAAGAGAGATCCCAGAAATAAACCCATACATGTACATTTAAGTGATCTTTGACAAAGGCATCAAGACCTCACAGTGGGGAAAGATAGTTTCCTCACAACAGTGTTGATATAACTGGATATTCTTATGCACAAGAATAAAATAAGAACTTTATACAATACACAAAAACCAACTCAAAATGGATTAACTATTTAAAAGATTTATTGCTTCAGTAAGATATGAAGCAATAAATCTCTTTTAAGAAAACAAAGGAGATAAGCTTCATGGCTTACAAGCAACAAAAGCAAAATTAGACCAGTAGACTACATTAATTTTAAAAGCTTTTGTGCAGCAAAGAACAAAAGACTGAAAAGGCAATCTATCGAATGGCAGAAAATAATTGCAAATCCGATACAAGTTAATATGCAAAACATCTAAAGCGCTCCTACAAGTCAATAGCAAAAACTAATAACCTCATTTAAAAACTGGAAAAGGACTTGAATGGACATTTCTCCAAAGAAGAGCAACAAATAAATGGTCAGCAGGTAATATGAAAAGGTACTCAATATCATTAATCATTATGGACATGCAAATCAACACCACAAATAAGATCCCACCTCATACTGGTTAGATTGACCATTAGAAAAAAGAAGAAAAAAGTTGGTGGGGTTGTATAGAAATTCAAGCTCTTGACCGGGATGCAAAACTGTGCGGCCCCTATATTAAAAAGAATGGCATTTTTTCAATAAGTTAAAATAGAGCCATCGCATAGTCCAGCAATTAATTAAAATCAGCAGACTGAAGAGATATCTGCAGTCCCACATTCATTGCAATGCTATTCTCAGTAGCCGAGTGATAGAAACAACTTACATGTCCATCAAAAGATGAAATAAATGAAAAAATGTGGTATATTACCCAATGGAATATTCTTCAGCCTAAAGAAAGCTTCAGCATGATTGAAACTTGAGGACATAATGCTAAGTGAAATAAGCCAGTCACAGAAAGACAAATACCGAAAGATGCCTCATGATGAGGTATCTGAAGTAACTGCACCCACTGAAGCAAAAGGGAGACTGGTAGTCACAGAGGCTGGAGGTGGGGGAAATGGGGAGCCTGATCAATGGGTATAGTTTCAGTTGTGCAAAATGAGAAATTTCTAGAAATCTTCTGTTCAACAATGTGCGTGTACTTAAACAATACTGTATTATACACTCACAGACTTGTTACAAAGATAGATTTCATATGTATTTTTTCTTACCACAATTGAAAGGAAAAAAAAAACAAAACCCTGCCTTGAGATAAGACATACACTCACACACACACAAAATAAAACAAGCAAAAACTAAGGAAAGAAACTGTCTTAGTAGGAAATATTCTGTAGTATTTAAGATTTATAAGATCTCTCTCATCTTATGGTTGATGTTGCTTCTTAAAAATGTTGCCCAAGATTAAAAATAAAATTTTCATATTAGTGTTAAAATAAAATTAGAGGCAGGCATAAATATTTATGCCAATCATTAAAATGATGAGATATATAAATGCATAGTGATTTTAAGGTGGCTAGTATAATACCGTATAGAGTTGGCTCTTGAACAATTCAGGGGGTTAATGGTCCCAGCTCCATGCAGTTGAAAATCCACTTTTAATTTTACAGTCTGTCCTCTGAATATATGGTTCGTCATCTGCAGGTTCAGTCAACTTTGAATCCTATAGTACTGTGCGTGCGTGTTCAGTTGCTCAGTTGTGTCCAACTCTTTGTGCCCCGTGGTACTATAGAATGCATTTAATGAAAAATATCCACTAAGTGGACCTTCATAGTTCAAACCCATGTTGGTCAAGGTTCAACTGTATTTAATGTTGTATAATATAGTTCACATTTAATATGGCTAGTATCCTCATACATATATGAAGTTAACTATGTATAAAGTCATTGTCCTATATTATGCTACTTCAACTAGTTTTTTCTTGCTAGTCTTTCATTCTTGACATGGCCAAAGAATGGGGACTTAAGCTAAATCCTTTAATAGGGAAGGCAATTCTTTAATAATGAAGTAAAATTGTTAGTTGCTCAGTCATGTTTGACTCTTTTCAACCCCATGGACTGTAGCCTGTCAGGCTTCTATGTACATGAAATTCTCCAGGCAAGACCATTGGAATGGGTTGCCATTCCCTTCTCCAGGGGATCTTCCCAACCCAGGGACTAAACTCGGGTCTCCCTCATTGCAGATAGATTCTTTACCATCTGAGCCACCAGGGAAGCCCAGTGATGAAATAACTGATCTTTTTTCTCTGAATAATTTATAATAGTGTCAATACAGTAAAGTTCTTGTGGCTCAGCTGGTAAAAAATCCTCCTGCAATGTGGGAGACCTGGGTTTGATTCCTGGGTTGGGAAGATCCCCTGGAGAAAGGAAAGTCTACCCACTCCAGTATTCTGGCCTGGAAAATTCCATGAACTGTATAGTCCATGGGGTTGCAAAGAGTCAGACACAACTGAGCGACTTTCAATTCATTTTTCCCAAGTTGGGTTAGTAGTGTGATATTCGAAGCTAAGCAAGGTAGAAAATACTATATCTTTGACTTACTAAAGAAACTCGTACTGATAAGCTAATGGACCCAACATTTCTTGTGTATGTGAAATATATTTTTGTGTGTACTCTGTAACTTTTGCTACCGTATCTTTTATGTTACTTCCTTTTATTTCCAAAACTTTTTGTTCATTTACAAATTAAAATCAGTGAGTTTATCCTCCTGAGTTTTCCAAAGGTTAACTGTACAAACTATATTATAAAATACTACCCACATTAAATGTCCCCCATAAAATCAAATTTTCTTAAATAAAATTATTAGAAGAAATTTAGTCTTTGTATAGGGGCTTCTTTATTTTCCTTTTAGAACCTCAGAGTGTTGAAACAACACTCTGAAACCTGGCAGTGGGACATATAGGAATATTTGCTAAAGTAATAACTTGTTATAAGGCACAGTGTGAACAGTTTAGTGGTATTTTTCAAAACAACTGTGCACCCCTAAAAATGTGTTCATTTAAAACAAAAAAGAATTGCAAATCCTTTTCGATTAAATTAGTTAGCCAACAGCAAAAACCTGCCCCATAATTGCATACATCTTTCAATTGCTTTAAAAACTCCACACTTAAAATATTATATTTTTGTTGTTAAGGTTGAATAAGGAAGTTCAATCAAGGTGTTTTAGGATCAAATCCCACATTGCAGGAAAAGTTATATCTGTTACATGGTGAACTCAGATGGAATCAGCATTCTTGTCTTTAGCTACAGGGCGTAGGTTATACATTTTATTCTTATTTGAAATAACACAACATTGGAGAAGGCAATGGCACCCCACTCCAGTACTCTTGCCAGGAAAATCCCATGGACAGAGGAGCCTGGTAGGCTGGAGTCCATGAGGTCGCTAAGAGTCGGACACAACTGAGCAACTTCACTTTCACTTTTCACTTTCACGCATTTGAGAAGGAAATGGCAACCCATTCCAGTGTTCTTCCCTGGAGAATCCTAGGGACGGCAGAGCCTGGTAGGCTGCCATCTATGGGGTCGCACAGAGTTGGACATGACTGAAGCGACTTAGCAGCAGCAGCAGCAGCAACACTTATAAAGAGTTGAATAATTGATGTTTTTGAACTGTGGTGTTGGAGAAGACTCTTGAGAGTCCCTTGGACTGCAAGGAGATCCAACCAGTCCATTCTGAAGGAGATCAGCCCTGGGATTTCTTTGGAAGGAATGATGCTAAAGCTGAAACTCCAGTACTTTGGCCAGCTCATGCGAAGAGTTGACTCATTGG
>SJYX01012111.1:334044-354044 GCA_006410675.1 Oreotragus oreotragus
TGATATTTCTCCCAGCAATCTTGATTCCAGCTTGTGCTTCTTCCAGCCCAGCGTTTCTCATGATGTACTCTGCATAGAAGTTAAATAAGCAGAGTGACAATATACAGCCTTGACGTACTCCTTTTCCTACTTGGAATCAGTCTGTTGTTCCACCCCCAGTTCTAACTGTTTCTTCCTGACCTGCATACAGGTTTCTCAAGAGGCAGGTCAGCTGGTCTGGTATTCCCATCTCTTTCAGAATTTTCCACGGTTTATTGTGATCCACACAGTCAATAGGCTTTGGCGTAGTCAATAAAGCAGAAACAGATGTTTTTCTGGAACTCTCTTGCTTTTTCCATAATCCAGTGGATGTTGGCAATTTGATCTCTGGTTCCTCTGCCTTTTCTAAAACCAGCTTAAACATCAGGGAGTTCACGCTTCATGTATTGCTGAAGCCTGGCTTGGAGAATTTTGAGCATTACTTTACTAGCATGTGAGATGAGTGCAATTGTGTGATCATTTGAGCATTCTTTGGCATTGCCTTTCTTTGGGATTGGAATGAATACTGACCTTTTCCAGTCATTGATATTTCAATTATTCTAAGTCGCTTCAGTCATGTCTGACCCTTTGCAATGTTATGGACTGTAGCCTGCCAGGCTCCTTTGTCTATGGGATTCTCCAGGCAAGAATACTGGAGTGGGTTGCCATTCCCTTCTCCAGAGCATCTTCCCAACCCAGGTATCGAACCTCATCTCTTATGCCTTCTCCTTTGGCAGGCTGGTTCTTTAACACTAGTGCCACCTGGAAAGCTAGTTTAATTATAAGCCTAATTATGATAACCATAGATCTCCATCTAATCCACATGAATAATATGAGCTATTTTATTAAATACATTGATGGCATTCAAGATGTTCTCTGTTCACGATAGACCTTAGATGGGTCAATAAGTAACCCTATTAAAAAATAAGAGTTATGACTCTAGGGGATCATTTGTTGTGTCTCTTGCTTTATCAATTCGCATTATATGCCTGGGTGCATATATGGGTAATAAATAAGCTGTATAAGTAAGACAGGCTTCCCTGGTGGCTCAGTGGTAAAGAATGCACCTGCCAGTGCAGGAGACATAAGAGATGTGGGTTCTATCTCTGATTCAGGAAAATACCCTGGAGTAGGGTATGGCAACCCACTCCAGTCTTCTTGCCTAGAGAATCCTACAGACAGAGGAGCCTGGTGAGCCTGGTGAGCTAGAATCACAAAGAGTCTAGGCCAAATGACTTTGCACGTGTGCACATTAGTTAGACACTTCATTAATGACATGATTTACTGTTTGTAAAGGAATGAAAATATATGGAAATACCAGTTACATTTTAAAATTTAAAGACATTGTTTTCTAAGCAGAGATTATTAGAAGGTTATGAGTCTGTGAACAATACAGGCTATGAATTAACCTGACTATATATTTTTCACATTTGAAAGATCCCGGTTCGATTACTGGGTTGGGAAGATCCGCTGGAGAGGGGAATGGCAACCCACTCCAGTATTCTTGCCTGGAGGATTCCATGGTCAGAGGAGCCAGGTGAACTATAGTCCATGAGGTCACAAAGAGTTGGACAAAATTGAGTGACTTTCTCTTCACTTCAGTTCACTTCCAAATGCCAATGAGAACACTGAGGCATAATTTAGTGTTGCTTTTGGTTGATTAAAATTCTTCCATAAATCCAATTTATTTAAGCCTGTTTGTATTTTATTAAATCNGTCGGGAAGATCCCCTGGAGAAGGAAACGGCAACCCACTCCAGTGTTCTTGCCTGGAGAATCCCATGGAGGGAGGAGCCTGGTGGGCTACAGTCCATTGGGTTGCAAAGGGTCGGACACGACTGAGCGACTTCACTTCACTTCAATCACATGCTAAGCATGATACATACCTACTGCTACCACATTTTTGGAAGCGTGTATATGTTACCATGGATGTATATTTTTATTATGTAAAATATAATAAAAATTATTCAATAGAAATTTTGTGATCAAAACATAATTATAAGATTAACAGTGACAAACCCATACAGATGTGACAATATGTCCTAAATTGCACTCTATCTCTTCAAACAAAATGTAACCTCTAGTTACCTTCCTTCCCAATGAAGTGTATTCTTGTGTATCTCCAAAAATGTGAAGAAATTTAGATAAGACACAGTTTGTTATAAAAGACCTTTGGGAACAGGTGCGAAGAAGGCAATGGCAACCCACTCCAGTGTTCTCGCCTGGAAAATCCCAGGGACAGGGCAGCCTGATGGGCTGCCTTCAATGGGGTCACACAGAGTCAGACATGACTGAAGCGACTTAGCAGCAGCAGCAGCAGGAGGAGGTGATAAAGAACATACAGAGATCTCTACCTCCACCGTTTTTCTATGATTCAAAATTGATAGAAAGGCGTTTGGGGCTTGGAATGTAACCTGGATTGGAAACAGGATCATTGTAGATGTCTTGTCTTATGATTAGGTCATACTGGAGTTGGGTGTGTCCCTAATCCAATATAAAGAATGTCCTTATAAATAGGGAAACTAGGGCACACACATACACACATGTACGCACAGAATATCATGTGAACATTAAGGCAGAAATAGGAATGATATGTCTACAAGCCAAGGAATGTCAAAGATTTCTATCAAGCCACCAGAGGAGGGGCATAGAACAGATTCTCCCTCACAGCCCTGAAATGAACCAGTCCAGAAACTCCTTGATTTCAGACTTCTAGGCCCAAGACTGTGATGCAATACATTTCTGATGTTTAAGCCACCCAGTGTGTGGTACTTTGTCACGGTGGCTGTAGGAAACTAACACAGGAGGTTCCATCATTATGGGTTTTTGAGTCTACTTTCCAAAGACACATAAATATAATAATAGAGCATAATGGCAAACTGGAGCTTCACAAAGGGTCTTCTTCCCCATTAGTGTATGAGAGGTGAGTGTAAACAATGTGGTAGACATCCAAAGGAGCAATTAAAGAAAATTATCTTGAGCTAGGGGGAGCCCCTATGATGATAGGACAAAGATCAGAAGGGAAATGTTGGGAATATTATTTGCTTGTTTATCTGTTTGTTTACTTTTCTTAGGGTTTTTGTTGATATAAGGAGCAAGAGTAACTACACACATCAGAAGTAGAATTCCAAGTTTTTCACCTGGGGAGGACAGAACTCATGCTTGAGTATTTAATAAATATTTGTTAAATGAGTGAGTGAATGAACAAACAATATCCATCAAAGCTTCAGCGAGGAGGTAAAACTTTAGGTATCATTTGTCATGAATGGGTAAGAAATCATTTTACACAAAGTCAAATCAAAGTAAAAATAACATTTTCTCCAAACATGGTGATTGAGGTATATTTCTGAGTAGGAAAAAGAAGAAAAATGTAGGAGAATTTCACAACCTTTGGATCCAAGTAGTTTTCTAATATTATACAAGGGGTAAAATGTGTTGTCAAAGTTCACAATATACTGTGGCATAAATACATATTGTTAATTATTTTAAAGTTTCATAAAACATTATAATCATGAATCAAAATTTAGAATACTGAATGACTTTGAATCTTGGAATGATTCTCAGTACTAGTATAACATGAGGCAGGTAGGATTTTTAAAATGAATGTGTTCTCTGGAAGGAAGAATATTGATCACACCAGATGAGTAGTAATAACTGATTTTCCTTCCGAGTCTTACTGTCTTTGATTTCTTTATAAGGTAATTTGTTTATATATGATACACTCACATGCACACACATAATTAGGTATCCATCTATATGGACACAGGCAATATGTCTGAATAGTCTGACACTGGCTGAGAATAAAAAGATGTTGTTGAGGACCAATCTAGAGTGTTCTCCTCACCCCCAAGCAGCCTTCTAAGGAAGAAGAAAATTGAGTTCTTCCTGTTTTTACTCCACTAAAGCATGGCAAAAGACTACATATAGTTATTAACAGGATCAACATTCTGTTTCCCTTCTTGCCTTTCTCCTTTAAGGTCATTATAGATAAAGCAAAGCAAAATAAATCAACCCCTCTCTTTAATTATATAATGGGATATAAGAAGCTCCTTGAAGAGAAGTATTATAATAAGTGGTTTGAGGTGGGATAGGATTCATGACTTAGATAAATGTTTCCACTCATTTGAGTGTGCTACGTTCCATCCTCTACAAGATCATGCAGGAAATTTAATCATAGAGATAAACCAGGAAGCAGCTATAGTACCTCCATACAACATAAAACATTCATATATTATAAATAAATGATATATGATATAAATATGATTGCTTAGTAACTAATGGCTTACACTCAAGCTTAGTCTATGTATGACCTATGTAAAAGATTTCTGGCTTTTAATACAAAACACACACAAGAGCATTCCCTTGCTTTAAAGCTTAGGTGTATGCTCATTAAAGTAGAAACATCAAAATAAAGTTCAGACAAAAGTCAGAAGAATGTCATTCTACCTCAGATTTTACTTGGATTAAAATAGTGCAGCTGTACCTATAAAGATAGACACTGAAGTTTTCTAAAACAGAGAAAGGGAGAAGAGAATGCTTGCAAGAATGACAAAAATACCTTGCATAAATACATATATAGTTAATTCATACACTGCCCCCCTCCACACACACACACATTCAGTGAGTCTCTAACTTTGAAGCTCTCTCAGTTAACTCCCAGGATAAACTAGTAGCAAATTTGCTCAAAAAAAAAAAAAAAAAAAAGGAAAAAAAAAATTATACAAATGATAAAAGATTAATAGAATATTGCTTAACTTTAATCTTAAATATATTATTCACTTTGGGAATAGTGTCAGCAATATCAATACACCATAAATATTAAAGCTTTGTCGTTCTACTACTTACACCTACTTATGAGTTTATTTTTNAAAAAAAAAAAAAAAAAAAAGGAAAAAAATAATTATACAAATGATAAAAGATTAATAGAATATTGCTTAACTTTAATCTTAAATATATTATTCACTTTGGGAATAGTGTCAGCAATATCAATACACCATAAATATTAAAGCTTTGTCGTTCTATCACTTACACCTACTTATGAGTTTATTTTTCCAGCTCTCTAGAATTACAGAAGATAAACCTTTATGAAAACAACTTTTTGCTTTTTTGTTTCATGGTAGCATTTGAACCACCAACTTAATTCAATTGATCTTAACAACCATAAATAGAATACCTATTTATTTTCCTTATGCAAATCCTTTACACGTCTCTATGTGCCAAAAAAGAGAAATAGGACCATGGACATTCAAACTGAAGGAAAGCATTATTTCATTCATCCTACATGAGATCAACCCAAAGGAGGAGGACTCATCAAGGACCCACCCCACCTAAAGATCTGTCCTCAATTGTTATTTATACATAATTAAAATAAAAATGTCTTCCATACGTGAATTAAGAAAACTTCTGAAGTATGTCATCCACTTGAGTTTCAAAACTTGCAATCTGAAAGAATGATGATTAGTTCATTTATTTTTTTTTTCTTAAAAAAAATGAATTTGACAAGGTACACTTAAAAAGAAATTCTGAAATTTAAGATATTTTCCCCAAAACATACATTTGACATCAGTGAAAATCAGGATTGTCCACACACTGGACAATTGCCCATACACTGTAATTTGTAGTATAAAATGTTTGGTAAACTCTACCACTTCTTATCAAAAGGACAGAGACTGTGCTTTATCTTAGACTAGGAGGATATGGAGAATGCATCTTCATTTTTTCTCACTGCAAGCTAGTAGCACTCACTGGGGGAAAAAAAATGTGTTTGGATGGCTTAGCGGAAAATAGCTTCGAACAAAATATCTGCCTTCATCTCTGTCCTTATGAGATTTGAGATTGGGAGAGGGGTGAAACAGTGGCAGCAAAAGTAGATTCAAAGTACTAATAATTTATAATAAAGCCTCCAGAAGAATATCGTTATTTCCAACAATTACTTGATTCCCTTTTCTCTTTCCTTTTGCTAAGTGTTGTATACTCAGGCTTCAACTAGTAGCCCTCAGCCTTACCTACATATTACAATTACCTTTAGAATTAATAAACTAATGATAAGCAAGGTGGGGCTTAGGTCTGTTATTGTTGAGTTGCTAAGCAATGACCAACTCCTTGCAATCCCATGGGTTGCAACATGCCAGGCTTCCCTGTCCATCACCAACTCCCAGAGCTTGCTCAAACTCATGTCCATCGAGTCAGTGATGCCACCCACCCATCTCATCCTCTGTCATCCCCTTCTCCACCTGCCTTCAATCTTTCCCAGCATTAGGGACACTTTCAATGAGTAGGCTCTTTGCATTAGGTGGCCAAAGTATTGGAGCTTCAGCCTCAGCATCAGTCCTTCCAATGTATATTCAAGACTGATTTCCTTTAGGATTGACTAGTTTGACCTCCTTGCTATCCAAGGGACTCTCAGGTCTCCTCCAGGACCACAGTTCAAAAACATTAATTCCTCAGCACTCAGACTTCTTTATGGTATGACTCTCACATCAGTACATGACTACTGGAAAAGCCGTTATCTTTGACTATATGGACCTTGGTCAGCAAAGTGATGTCTCTAATTTTTAATATGCTGTCTAGATTTGTCATAGCTTTTTTTTAAAGGAACAAGCACCTTTTAATTTCATGGCTGCTGTCACCATCTGCAGTGATTTTGGAGACAAAGAAAATAAAGTATGTCACTGTTTCCATTTTTTCCTCATCTATTTCCCATGAAGTAATCAGACTGGATGCCATGACTCTACTTTTTGAATGGGTCTGAGGTCTGGGTAGCTT
The DNA here is from genome assembly GCA_006410675.1 of Oreotragus oreotragus. NCBI lineage: Eukaryota > Metazoa > Chordata > Mammalia > Artiodactyla > Bovidae > Oreotragus > Oreotragus oreotragus. Next base: position 340,827 of record SJYX01012111.1, read on the forward strand.
TTAAAGGGCCTCAGGTAATTCCAGTGTTCAGTCAGGGAGGAGAACAGATATATTAATGGTTTCTAGACCTTGCTGATAACCAGAAACACCTAAGGACTTTGTAAAATTATGGCTCCTTGTGCTGCTCCATGCTCACCTTTGTTCTTATCTATGAAATTGAATTGGAATTCTCAGAGTATCTTGATTTGTTTTTATTAGCATCTCCTCTATTTTTCTGATGAATCACCACCTTTGGGAATCACTAACTACAAATTATAATTCAACCAAAAAAGTAGTTCTGACAATATAAATCTATTTATATTGCATCAGAATAGCATAACATTTGATCTAAATTTCAAGGTGAAATAATCTATGTTCTTATGCATCCACTTAATATGGAGTTTATACCACGTCCTGAACCTCCATTGGCTTCAGGAGTCCTCTTTTCAGGATCCCTTTGTGACCTCCCCACACTGAGTTGGTTGGTTTCTTTTCTCTGTTCCAGTTGGTAGCTGTCTTACAGAACATACCACCCATGGATTATTTGCAATCCAATCTGTATAAATTCTTGAAGAGAGGTCCTCTACTTTATGTAAAATAGCAGGCTATTATGTAAAGGGTTGTAAAATGAGTGTTTACATGCATTATCTCAATGATTTTTTTCAGAACCTTAATTTCCTCATACATAAAATGGGCAGAGTGATATCTCTTTTGCCAATATAAGCAAGCAAGATCCACATTGACAGGAGACTTTTCTGCCATCACTAAAATATTATCCACAAACTAAGGCCCTACAACCTCTAAGGTTGGGGGATTTGAGAATAAGAAAACAATGGGATAAATCACTCAAGGCTCTCCTGTCCTCTGTGCCCTTGGGAAAAGTCTAAACACTGCATATCAGAAAAGGTGTAAGGAGAGAATTTTATCAACTTAAAATAGAAAGGTTCCCACTTTTTCTCAAACTCAACTCAAATTCATACTACAGTTGTGTGCCTTGGAATTTGGGGCATGAATAGCTCAAGGTAGCCAAGGAGCCAGTTCATTCAAGAGAAAAAGAGAGTTCACTTAGAGAATTTGTTTTCTTCATGGAAGTATCTAATTTACTTGTAATTTTATTATTCATGCTCACTAATCATCTTTTCTATAAAATGTCCATTTAGAAACATTGCTTTGATCTCAGGCTCACAAGTCACGGAACGATTGTATTCAGATTCCCTGTGTGATTCATTTATCGCAATATCTTCTTCACAACCAGTACCACTTTCAGAAAAACTTAGTTTTCCAAAGCAACCCATCTCCATGTCCATCTGAGAGGCTTAAGACACAGCAGTTTTGAATCTGTGTAATACTGTCACTGGATGTGTTATACTAACCACAAGGACCCATTGGAACAACATTCAACCGTTTGGGCACTTTACTTTCCAGAGTATGAGGTCAAATAAGAATAAGAAGGCCTAGGCCTTATTTTCTGAAATTCTGGTTAAGCCTACATTTTTCAGTTGAAGATGGGATGTATGTTGGCTGGAGAAAGGACAGGAGAGTGAAATTTGGTCAATAGGAAAATGATCACTGGGGAAAAGGTCAGAAGCCAGTGTCTCTAAAAGTAAGATTTCCAGTCCCTTAAAACTTTAAGAAAAAGTGCAGAAACTTACCTACATGAGCCCAGTTTGATCAAAACATTCCAAGAAAATGCTGCTTATAGATGCTTACAATAATTCCTTAATTATATGGGACTATCTGGGCACTTGTATTTCTGATTCATCTAATTCTAAAAGAAGCCTCAAATGTTTTTTGCCACAATAGGGCAATGTCAAAGTCAGTGACTCTCGTACTGAAGCTGCAACTTCTGTGTCACCTGGGAATTTTTTAGAGATGAAAATTCACCTGGGAATTTTCTAGAGATGAAAATTACCAAGCCCACTCTAAACCTACTGAATCAGAATTTCTGTGGGTGGGGCCCAGACATTTGTCTTTTAATGAGATCTCTGGGTGTTTTCCATTCTTGAATTTTTATAAACTCTGTTATAAGTTATTTGGGGCAGATAGCATCTTTCCCAACTTAAAAGAAATGAAGCAGAAGAAAAAGGCATAACTTCCTTCGCATGGTGAATGCATTTTAGCACCCCCAGCTCAGGAAGGATCAGAGAGGAGCATGAAGTGAGAAACCACCACTAGTCTATTGCAGGAAGCCCAGCAGGATTCCAGCGCACAACTACCTGAGGGTCTGCTCTCACAGGTGCAATCAATATGCATGGAACCATCAGACTCCTTACACCTAATCTAAATCCTCTTTCTGCAAATTAAGCTTTTCTCTTTGTTTAATTTGCAGTGGAAAAGAACAGCTGGTGGGTAAAATTAGTATGAAAAATGTTTATATACTTAAGGTCCATGATTTAAGTCATTTCTGACTTTTTTCCTCAAAGTAAAAAACACTTTCTCCCCTTACTTTCAAACTTTCTCTTGAACTATCATCCTAGTACTTGTTAGGCATATCTAAATTAATTGCTTTTAAACTTCAGATTTTGAAAGAATAAAACCATCTAGTCTTGCTACACTTAAAAACTGTTACATGCTCAAGAGATAAGCACAGACAGAATCTCTCCACGGGAGCTCAGATGACTTCCAAAATGTGCCTACTTTTCATCAGTCCCCACTGTATCATTAACATTACATCAAGATTATAGTTTAATATACTCACCCTTTAATTTTTTTATGTATATTTTACTAATGTTTAGGAAAAAAATTTTTAAATGCACATTCTTGGAATATCCTGCTGACATCCACTTTGTTGGTAAAGCACCCCAATTTCTGTGCTATTAACATTTCACAATTCTCCTTGTGCCTTTAGTGGGATTGAGTGCAGCCCTATTCCAGGTGTGGATAGTAATTCAGACTGGCCAATCAGATCACTGCCTCCTCCCACCCATGCCACTTGGATCAGGGGTTAGCACTTGACTTACTTCAGACCAAACAGAGACAAGGAGAGAAGTTAGAATCTCAGATTCTTTGCTTAAAACTTGAGGAAGAGGTACGTTTTTTCAGCTGCAGTTGCTGAGAGGATGGAACATGAGTCTAGAGCTGTCAGCAGCCTTCTGTCTACCTAACTGGAGAACCTACCCTAAGTAGAAACAACACAGAGAGAAGCAGAGCTAAGAGATGGAAAGACTCCTGAGAAGGCCCCAAAACAGATTTTAAACCACAGAGTGGAAATTTTCAGGTAAATGAACCAATGTTTTTTTCCTTTTATTTTTTTTTTCTTAAGGAAATTTATGTTGTGTTTTCATTCACTTTAACCTAATGTGCAGAACACTGTGGCTATTTGGTTTATGAAAAACAAAGGAGGAGAATCAGCAATGAATCTATAAATGGTTGAAATGGGCAACTGGGTAGATGGTGTTTTTCTCTGAAATTTTGACAAAATAAAGACGAGAACAGGTTTGATGAATGTTGAATAGAGCTGGATGGTATGAGGAAAAGTATGGTTTTGCGTGTTTTTCGTTAGCTGCAAAGAAACATTTATAAGAAAATATCTTGTAGGTCACTGATTATGCAAGTCTATATCTCTTGAAAGTCTAGATGTGGGGATTGGGACTAATAAGAGACATAGATGAAAGCCGGTGTAAGAAAACACCAAAGATTGTAAAAGCTTCCCAACATTTATTAAGCCATTTTTATTTTGCACGCATAACAAAAAGTGGCTCAGGTTAAAGTAAGATAACAACAGAAAATCTCAACTTGAAAACTGCTGCTGCTGCTGCTAAGTCGCTTCAGTCGTGTCCGACTCTTAGTGACCCATAGACTGCAGCCTACTAGGCTCAACTTGAAAACTCAGTTCCGTTCAGTTCGGTAGCTCAGTCGTGTCCGACTCTTTGCGACTCCATGAATACTCCTCTGTCCATGGGATTTTCCTGGCAAGAGTACTGGAGTGGGTTGCTGTTTCCTTCTTCAGAGGATCTTCCCAACCCAGGGATTGAACCTGGGTCTTCTGCATTGTAGGCAGACGCTTTACCGTCTGAGCTACCAGGAAGTTCTTTATGCATGGTAGTGTATCTCAATTCACCCCACCCTCTCTACCCGTCTGTGTCCACAAGTCTGTTTCTTGTGTGTGTGTCTCTAGTCCTGCTCTGCAAATAGTTATCAGTATCACACTGTTTGTATTAGAATTTATGTTCTGTAAAATGTTCTCAGCTCATAGCTTCAAAATGAATCTACATATGGAAATAGAAATACAATATTTCTTTGATATGGAGTATACCTACCAAAGCAGGTGTTACTGTGGGAGCATATCAACCAAAATGTGACATTATGGTTACCAATTAAAATCCATGAGTTGAGGAAGAGTTGGATTTATCTCTTAGGTATTTTACTGTCTTATAAATAACCTAAATCAAATACTAGTCTAGTATGTTGAGGAAATAAAGTTTTACTTCAAAATTTTCATTATTGGAATTGATCTTTATTGGGAGAATCACATGAAAGCAAAGCTACTTTCAGTGATGGACAAAGGCATAAAAGGAGATTTAGATCTTTTATTTGCCAATGTAATATATTCTTCATGTTTTTATTCCACCAGTCAGAGGAATAATCATACCTTTGCCAGTAAAGCTAATCTGGGTCTTTGAAAACATGTCTCTGTAACTATGAAAGAAGTTGCTCTAAAATTTATACCTTAATAATGTTTTTGGAGCTTCCCAGGTGGCACTAGTGGTAAAGAACCTGCTTGCCTATACAGGAGACTCAAGAGATGTGGGTTCAATAACTGGGTCGGAAAGCTCCCCCAGTGGAGGGGTGGCCACGCACTCCAGTATTCTTGCCTGGAGAATCCCATGGACAAAGAAGGCTGGCGGGCTACAGTCCTTAGGGACACAAACAGTCAGACACTACTGAAACGACTTAGCGTTCACGCAGTAATATCTTTAGTCTTTTTATCTCCACCAGGGCACTTCTCCTTGACCTTCGATCTATGTTTAGATGTTGTGAAATGTGTAGAGTCCCTCTTGGGACACTGATTTTCTTTGTCTTCAATGTCTCTGTTCATTTCCTTCAGGTGACAAATTTGTAGGTTTATTTCTTTAGAGCCTATTTTCCTATTCTAGCCACTTTCTGCTTCATTGTTTCAAATAGGACCTCCCTTAGAACTTTGAAAATAACCCTCCTAAAAGAGTCTCTTAATAACATTCTTGCTGAAATGAACTATTTTGTGTGTGTTTCCTGCCTTGTATAAATGATGCCCTGTTTAGTGAAAGTGTTAGTCTGGCAGTCCTATCTGACTCTTTACAACCAAATGGACTGTAGCTCACCAGGCTCCTTTGTCCAGGAATTCTCCAGGCAAAAATACTGGAGTGGGTAGCTATCGCTTTCTCTAGGGGATCTTCCCGACCCAGGGATCAAACCCTCATCTGCGTCTTCTGCATTGTAGGCGAATTCTTTACCACGGAGTTACTGGGGAAGCCCATTGATTTTATACTTAGTATCAATAACCCTCAATGACTTAAGTTTTCTCCAGGACGGTGTTACCAAGGCTACATGTCTTTCTCCTAGATTTGTTTTGTAACAGTTACGCAAAAATAATTTTATAATCTTTTATGTTAACACACCATTCACATTTATTGTACACGTGTGTGTATGCTAAGTCACTTCAGTTGTGTCAGACTGTATGCAGCCCTATGGATTGCACACCCGTCTTCTTTGTCTATGGGATTTTCTGGCAAGAATACTGGAGTAGGATGCTATGTCCTCCTCCAGGGAATCTTCCTGACCCAGGGATTGAACCCGGATCTCCATTTCCTGCATTGGCAGGCAGATTTTTTTTACCACTAGTGCCACCTGGTAAGTCCTTATTATACATAGTAAAGCAAGCTATTGAAAGATGAAGTTTTCCAAGTCAGTATTATTTTAGCTTCACCTGAGACATACTGAGATATGAAGACTTCTAATGATACACAACACAGAAAGTGACAAGAGACATTCAGTTCAAAATATTAAGGTTTTTCTTGATTCAATCTGACTATATTTTGTTTACATTGGAAATTATATCTGGAAAATAAGTGAACAGCAGATGCATTCTACTCAGGAGGAAACCCAGTAGAGAAAATTAAAATTCTAGGGTATGTTAGTAGATTTTAAAAGCATTGATCTCAAATAAGTGACTATAATTCAAACATAGACAAGTTTGTTCAGGGACTGCAGACTTGTAAATGGCAGAGGATAACAGAATGAGACTTACAGATATATATACTTTTTTGCCTGATAAAAGTAGTGGTTGCCAGGGACAGCATGAATTCCTGATGACATCTAGAATGGAAAAGTGGGCCCTGCTTATGAGTTCCACAGGAAAGTTAGATCAGGCAAAACACTGAAATCCTAAAAGAAAATGCAGTTCTTTTGTCTCAAATACACATTTTTTATAGACTGTCAACCAAATGGACTAGAAAATATAGGTAATTAACTTGCATGGTGACTCTTTAATCTTTACATTCAGAAGGTTCTAGGTCAAGGTTTTTTACCCTTATTATTTGTTATGCTTCTTCAGACATTGTAATCTTTCTAGAAAGAAAAGAGGATTTCCATGAAAAGTATATGTATTTACTTTGAAGTGAAAGTGAGATTGAGAAATTATCGTAATGTGGAATATTTAACAACTCTGTAAACTCACCCTGCCATTCAGGAGTCTCTGTTTAGAACTTTTGGACATCATTCATATTTGGGAATCATTTAGAACTCCCATGCTAGCAAAAAATATTCTGCTGACATGTTGAGACATGTTCAATATTTTATCAGAAATTAGTGGGTAAATAGGTTTTGTTTTTGTTTTTTGGAAAGTGGACTGTGTCAGAGTTAATAGATAAACAGTGAAGAGTGTTTGCAAGGCAGTGCCTGTATTTCCTACTAATTCTCAAATAAATCTGTATGTTTCATAAAGATAATAACTATTTCCTTTCAACGGTCACTTTTTCCTGACAGGAAAAAGGCTTATTTAACTGGTAGAAGAGCTAATGCCTCTATTACTGAATAAGAAGAGGAAATTAAACTAGATTAAAATGACTGTTGGCTTCTATCACCAGAAAAGGAAGCTGGCTTTTTCTTAGATATAATTGTATCAATTGTGTTTATATAGAACTTTTCCTCAGCAGTACTAGAAAATGGTCATGTTTTCTAAGTAAATATTAAATTTATTTTCTTTGAAATATTAGTCAAATTGATATCCTTATTACTAACATCAGACCATGAAAAGGGATTTGAATAGCCATGTGCAAAGAGCCTTGACTCCTTAAGAAACACAGGGTAATCAGGATCAGTTTCCTGACCAAGCTGTGATTAATCTCCTTATCTCTTCATCAAAATGTGATGGCAAATACCATCCTAAAGGAATTCATTTCACTTTCTCATACTTCCTAAAAGAGTAGTTCACTTGATTTAATATGTAAACTTAGTGCCGTATTCTTTGGCTTAGTAGTGATTGAGACTTAAATTTGGGATGGGGAAGGGAATTGTCATGATCCCTGATAAAGACTTAGAACTTTTACCTAGGGCAATCTTGGAAGTGGCTATCTTGGAAATAGAGATTGGGAACCATCCTTCCAGCCCACTTTCTTCCTTCATTGCAGCATTCTCCTCTCCAGATTGGAACTCTGATTAGTATTATGAATGGTAGGAGAGTAGGTACTTTACATAAAAATTCAGTATGATTTGCTTGTGTCATCTTCTACTTGCCCAAATTTAAACACTGCTTACAAGGGTGGGTAGTTATCATGGCCCATTGTTCATTTTTGAAGTCCACACTGAGAGGCTGATTAAATCAACCTGATCAGTATTTGACTTGTATTTTTTGACTGTTGCCTAAATTTTATGGATGCTTTTGATGTAGAATAATGTCTGTAACATGAATTGATGAAATATGGAATTTAAATAGGAAGTACTATGTATATGTATTACCTTAGTTGACCACATAGAATTTTTTTTCTTCTTTTTAGTCTGCTTGTAAATATATTCTAATAAATGAGTGGTCAAGAGGTTGGAACTGTAGTATCTTTTTCAGTGTATAAGACCATTGAACTTATAAATTAAGCTAAATTAAACATTCTCACTTAAATTGTCCTGGCACTAAAAAATAATGATGATGATGAACTGTCATTCAGGTTAAAGGATGGAAAGCCTAAGGGAGAATTTCACTTTGCCTTTGGATTGATGGTTTTCTTGATGATTACTTTTTTGATTGCTGTAGTTTTGGAGAAGAACAGGATTTCAAGGCATCACCTGCTTAGCTATTTAGTTCAGACTAACAACTTTTATGATATTGTCAATAGAAGCTATGCACAGATCCCTTGAATTGTCTCTAAGTATAATATTTAATCAGCTTTTTTTTCTGGTCTTTTTCTGAAGGCAACTAGAAAATTCAAATTAATAAGTTCTTTGTCCTAATTAATAATATTTTTCAACATAACAGAATTCTATTGTCCATGAATTGCTTGCACACCTTTAACCAAACCTATTCAAACAAATACTCTTGAAAATACATGGTTATGAATATATTTCATTAATTTGTTAAGGAAATAAACAGTAAACTAACACCTGGGAGACAAATGAATTAACACACTGTGAGAAAATGTGAAGTATATATCTTCTGCTCTATGAAAAAAAATTATTTTCACATTTATGCAAAGAAGCAATGTGCATTTTAAGATCTTAGATTATTTGTAGATTTTATTAGTCCAAAATTACATCATAAACTACTGCTTAATTAAAAAATATCATGTTATACTACATGTAAAACCTGATCATAAAAAGTGACTGACTTTTCAACATAACAGAATTGAGCCTTGTATTTTTTATGTCTAGGTTAACATGGCAGAACATCTTTCAAGTGAGGCAGGACCACAAAGACAGGGATGGAATAACTTAATCAAAACACTATATAGCTGTGTGCATTTTCCCCCTAGATTGCATGTTACAATCCTTTAATATTTCAAAAGAATATTCTATCCATACATAGAGAAATATCTTTAACTAGAAACCACTTATGAATGAAACAGGAAACTTCACCACACTCAGTGAATATGATCTTTGACCTGATTCATGCCATTTAAATGTCCTATTAAAAAATTTAGTTTTTAAAGAGAAATTATCTTGAGTTTAATTTGTATTTTTCCTTTTAACTTCATTGCTGACTTTTGCATTTTCTCTGAATAGTATAATGTTTATGAGACATTTTATGTAATATTTAGTGATTCAAAATTGATATTTCAGATTTGGAGTCATTGGCATGTTTAATGAATGGATGGCTTATAATCTAATTGTGCAATTTCATTTTGAACTCTTCTCAGCCTATGATTTTGTTTTGAAGCATTTTGATACTACTAGTGAACTTGTGTCTGGTGGGCTGCAGTCCATGGGGTCGCTAACAGTCGGACAGACTTAGCGACTTCACTTTCACTTTGCTCTTTCATGCATTGGAGAAGGAAATGGCAACCCACTCCAGTATTCTTGCCTGGAGAATCCCAGGGATGGGGGAGCCTGGTGGGCTGCCATCTATGGGGTCACACAGAGTCGGACACGACTGAAGTGACTTAGCAGCAGCAGCAGTGAACTTGTGTTTAGCTGCTTGCTACTCCAATAACTTGAGAGGCAAGTGTCAATAGGAAGAAAATTGCTTTAATCAGAAAAGCCAGCAATCTAGGGAAAAGATGGACTCATGTCCTGAGACCAGCTCCCAAGATTCTGGTTAGTCATGGTAGGTTTTCAAGGGGAAAATGGAGGGAGAAGCTCAGGGAGTGGTGGAGGCAGGAGAGTGGGTTCTGCATTTTCCTCTGTGGCTGCAGGCTGGCTGACTCTGTTCAGATGTTATCTTGTCCAAGTGATCTGCCTGCAGGTTTGCTAAAGCAACAGTTGTGTGTGGAGAGCTAGTCATTCTTTAACTGCTGAATTCTTACCTCTTTTTATCTAGGAGAAGAATCAACAGGTCAGGCATTGCATGGTGTGCATTCAGGAGCGCCCAAATTAGGAGTTAGTTTCAATTGCTTAGGGATCTCATTTCTATAATTAGGCTTTTAAGGTTAGGCGGGGCAGAGATGGGTAAACAGGGAAAGAAAGGGCTAAAGAGTTGCTTTCAATTCCCCACTGTCAGACATCATTCCTTTTCTATAGGATTGCAGTGAAGGTCCATCATCTCTATCTGCTTCCTGCTGACTTAGAGCACTGTATTCTCAGAGTGGAAGAGGTCAACAGGATTCTATAGCATCTCCTTACTGACAGTGTTAGCTGCCCACCTACCGGTACAAGCAGAGCAAGCTACACCCATTTGTATGACCACAAAGATAGAGTTGTTATGAGCAAAATGTTAATCCCTTTCTCTGGAGATCAGTTCTTGGAATTGTATTAGACATAGACTCAATGTGGTTCAAGATGGTGCAGCTTATGTCATAGCTGCAGTCTAGTCACCATGCAGTTAGCTTTTCCCCTCTGGTGGCAGCTGTAGTATCTGTTAAAAAGAACTCAGGAATGTGCATTAGACACTGAGACATTCTATTGTCTTGATCATTAACTGCTCGAGCCTGCTCTTTTGTGACTCAGGGAGGCCTGAGAGACTTCAGCTTTTATACACACAAGAGGCAGGGAACATGGAGGGGTCTTTGTACTTGAGCAGGGAGGAGGGGTGCTGGGAAAGGAGCTGCATGGTTCTCTTTGCTTCCAGTATCACTTGTTTTTGTGGGAATTCACATGACAATAAATATCTTGAAGTTTAATAAGATTTAGTAATATTTAATGATATGTAATCAAAGACAAATACTTTTACATCTTCCAATTTGTCAGAGAACACTTTATAGTGTTCTATAAAGTAAAACAATATAAATGCCTTCTACAGTAGACAAAGGTTCAAATAAAGCAAGATGCTGTTATTCTTTCTAACCAATTTCAGAATATTCTGTTAACATACATCATGAACCTTTATATGCAAGATACTGTGCCAGTCACTGTGATCATGAAGTTAAAATTTCCCTAGATGGGATTCTGATGGAGCTTTTACCATCATGGATATACTTTCATGACAGCAGGGAAATCTGATTCATTAGGTAATGAAGTTTTAATTCTATAATCTCAGGAAGGAGAATTGTTTTGAAATAGAAGTCATTTTAAGAGTGGTTTAGATACATTGTTATATGATAGATATATTATTTAGTAAAGAAATTTTTATAAATTTGGCGTGAAATTCCTTTTGGGGAAGAGTTGGGCTGACCTGGCCTGTGGGGCTGTCTCAGTCCTGCAGCCCCTATTCACAGGGGACAGTGGAAGGATGCAGCCAGTGCCTGAGCGCCTCTCTGGGTTATATATATTCTAAACTTCAGGGAAATAAGCCTACTCCATGCTTGATTTACTCTTGATCCTGGATTTTCACATACATATACAGCAGGCCTCAGCCCTAGGGCAGCATTTTAAGCAAATCTGAGTTTACATTATGTCTGCTTGTGATGAACTGATTTATACTTGCGTTTTCTAAGAAAATGGTTATTTTTTTTAATTCCTCAAAATAACAAACAAATAAAAAGTCCCAAAGTCTCATGAATCTGAAAAAAAAGTTTTCAAGTTTCCATTTCAAAACTCTTGTATTAGGATAATAAATGGGTTATTCACAGTCATCTTTCCAAGAGGGCTGAAAATCAGTTGAGAAACATGTGAATAGAAAAATAAAGATATATTCAAATGTTATGACTTTTCACCTCTACTCAACTATTTTTTTTTTTTACTCTAAATATTCAGTGACACTTCTGAGGTCTATCTTTGCTTCTGAACTGATTAATGTTTCAGGTTAATATTCCTTCAATTATTCTGCTGCAATTAGGCCTTCCTTCTTTCATCCAGGTCACCTGAAGGATTTTTTTTTTTTTTTTTGACAGTAGCTATTGTAATAAACCAGGGAAGGCAATGGCACCCCACCCCAGTACTCTTGCCTGGAAAATCCAATGGACGGAGTAGCCTGGTGGGCTGCAGTCCGTGGGGTCGCTAACAGTCGGACAGACTGAGCGACTTCACTTTCACTTTTCTCTTTCATGCATTGGAGAAGGAAATGGCAACCCACTCCAGTGTTCTTGCCTGGAGAATCCCAGGGATGGGGGAGCCTGGTGGGCTGCCGTCTATGGGGTCACACAGAGTCAGACACGACTGAAGTGACTTAGCAGTTTGACAGTACCTATTGTAATAAACATTATTTTGGTGCTTAAACATTGAATAAAAATGTTCTCTTTATTTTTGTTTTACTGATTTTAAAAATATTTATTTCTTTATTTAGCTGGAGATCTTTGATCTTCATCATGGTGCATGGAATCTTTAGTTGCAAACTCTTAGTTGTGCCATGTGGAATCTAGTTCCCCAACCAAGGATCAGACTTAGGCCCCTGGCATTGGGAGTGCAGAGTCTTAGCCACCGAACCACCAGTGAAGTCCCCAGATTTTCTCTTTAATTAGAAAAAAATTTTTAATGCCTGAAAGGTATCTCTGAAAATTCAGTGTTATTCTAGGAGCATTTGAGTCAGTACCTAGTATAGGTTTCCAGTATTTTTTCCTATATTTTCTAGAAAATGGGTATTACTTTAAGATATTACTGTGTATATGTCTGACCAATTAACTAAGACTCCTGCTCTGCCATTAATTAGGAATAGATCTTTTAGGATTTTAGCAGTGAAGACATCCTCTTGCTTGTTTCTTGACTTGAATTATTCCTAAAGGTATTTTTCAACTTATTTCGGAGTGTGACCAGTGGCTTCTTGGGTCAACAGCATTTTGTTTTTAGCTAAAATGTGGTGTAATGAAATGACATATGAAGTTCTTGTACATGAAAAGAAAAATGTTTTTGACACATTAGACTTGTTATTAAGGACAAAACTTTAAAAGATGGAGCCTTATCTGTATTTTATGTACTGTCTATGATTGTTTGGAAAAGTCCCGCCTTCTTGTGTGTTTCGTCAGAAACATTTAGTGTCATCTCTGAACTCCACGTGGCACCTCTCTTTTTCTGCAGAGATCTAAAATTGCAGTGTTTGATAAAATGTGGACCTACATGAGAAGTGCAGAACCCTCGGTGTTTGTGAGGACTACAGCTGAAGGGGTGGCCAGAGTGAGGAAGTCCAAAGGGAAATATGCCTACTTGCTGGAGTCCACCATGAATGAATACATCGAGCAAAGGAAGCCTTGTGACACCATGAAAGTTGGTGGGAACCTGGATTCCAAAGGCTATGGCATCGCTACA
>SJYX01012111.1:359044-373393 GCA_006410675.1 Oreotragus oreotragus
TATGTATCACAAAGGGAAAGAGAAATGTGGTCTTAATAGCAATCACTTGCATGGAAAGTGGTGGTGTGAGGTATCATGGTATTCTTCCTTAAATTTAGCTGTCCCTAATCACAAATTCCAGGATAAAACAATGTAATTTTAGTGCATTTCTCCTCATCAGGAATGTTGGAGGTGCATTTTAAGCTTAAATCATCAATGCTAGAATGACCAAATTGCAGACTAATTGTTTCCATGTTATACTTAAAATGATTTTTAAAAATGAAAAAGATGACAATATACAATCAATGCTATTTAATGTACCTCTGGGCCTACTCTTCTACAAATTGTAGCTTATCAATTTTTCTCTGTCAAGCTTGAACTAATGTAAATAATTGAAATAATGTAAAGTTATATTTTCATGTTTTTATAGATACAACATGACAAGAATACATAAATGTAAGAGTATTTCAGCTATGGATAATGTTGATTGGATAATGCACATCTCAGTTACAAGCAGTAATCATAGTATAATATCCATGTAACGGTGCATCAATATATTGTTATATAAATATATCAGTGTGCATCAAGTGAAATGTGGTCAAACAAGAGTGATGACAGCTGTCTAAAGGTTTTTTTATTCATTTTATATAAAAACTGTTATGGAAAGACCAAAATGTTTATGAACTATTCTTATGTAAATTTACAACTGTCCTTTACTGTACTTTTTTGTTTACAGTATATGGTACCTTATTTTCTGCTGTGTTAAGTGGGTGTCAGGCTCCAAGGAGACATACACTTTCTACAACTTCTATTGAAGATATTGGAATTTCCAATTTTTCATGTGTACTATGTCAGAAAATGCTTTTGATTTTATTTTTAAATCTAACATCAGATGGCTTTTTCGGATGTTGTAAAAACTTCAGTCATACATAAAACATGTTCTTAAAAAAGACAAAGATCTTTATTTATTTTTATGAAATAGTTCTTAAAACTAATAATAATGAGAAACAAACAAACAAGTACTTACGTGTAGTTCCAAGCAAACCCAGCTGTTTCTACTCAACAAGGACCTCCTTTGCTAGTGTATACATTAGCATGATACACTTGTAATAAAGTAGAAATAACTTTTTAAGCTAAAATCATTAACATTGTCAAAATTCTGAGTTTACAATCACTAAGTGTTTCGGGCATATATAGAAATATAACTATTAATTTTGTTCCTCATTTTGCACTGCATTTTGTCAGCTCAGCTGCTGTTACAACCATATCAAAGAGCAAAAAAGTAACTTGCTTTAAAAATTCCACAGTGTAACACATTTCCAAGGCATACATGTTTCCCAAAAGTGTTCATTTCTTATTTTATTGAGAGAGTATTGATGAGAAACTAAAAATCTTGCAACTTTGTCTTTCTACAAAGATGATCATCTTAATATTTAACAGTGCTTTACGATATATTCTAAAATTAAGCCATTTTAGTTCTTCAAACTTGCACATTAAAAGTTCTTAGATAAAATTTTGCAGTTTAAATATATTTAATGTTTCAAAGTTGAGTGTACTAATGCTCTGCTTATATATACAGTAATCTTAATATTCTGCAATCGTAACTTTGCAAATGCTGTAAATATTTTGGTGGTCATGGTAATAAATAGAGCAAATGAAGAGAAGCATTAACAACATAATAACCGTACAGGATGACTTTAATACAACACTTCGACAATACCATTAAAAAAACATTATTGAAAATAATTAGAAAACTATTCAATGTAATTTTCTTCCCGGTTTTCTATTTCCTATCTCATCATATCCTAGAGTTATCAGCCTAGGAAATATAAACAAAACGCTATACTTTAATGCCTTAAAAGGTACGTGTTGGTCTCTAAACCTGTTTTAGACTGGGTAAGAGTTTATTTGTTAGAGAGCCTGCAATTCTGCTGTGAATAATGAGGTGCAATTCAGGTAAATATTCCATTTTCCTCTAATTGAAATGAAATGAGTAGGTGTATGGATTGAATTAGTTACACATGTTCTTTTTTTTTTTTTTTTTCATGGTTGCAAGTCCAGTTAGTTTTTTCTTTTTTTTCTTTATTTTACTTTACAATACTGTATTGGTTTTGCCATACATCAACATGAATCTGCCACGGGTATACTTGTGTTCCCAGTCTTGAACCCCCCCTCCCACCTCTTTCCCCATACCATCTCTCTCTATATTGCCAATTTTAATTGATGATGTAAGGTTTATTAGTAATATACTATGAACTTTGGAGAATTTATTGGTTAAGTCCCCNTACACATCTAGATGTGTATAAGAGACAGGTATTGGTTTTGCCATACATCAACATGAATCTGCCACGGGTATACTTGTGTTCCCAGTCTTGAACCCCCCCTCCCACCTCTTTCCCCATACCATCTCTCTCTATATTGCCAATTTTAATTGATGATGTAAGGTTTATTAGTAATATACTATGAACTTTGGAGAATTTATTGGTTAAGTCCCCAAAATTTTATATGAAGGCTTTGTTGTTGTTTAGTAACCTTGTCTTGTCTGACTCTTTTGTGACCCTATGGACTGTAGTCACCAGGCTCCACTGTCCATGGGATTTCCCAGGCAAGAATACTGGAGTGGGTTGCCATTTCCTTCTCCAGGTGTATGAACTCTAAATAAGCTTATTAAAGGAAATCAAATGATATAAACATCTCCTTAAAAGTAGAGCACATTTTGTGCAAAGTGTTCCAATGCAAAAGAATGATTTATTTTTAATCACCAACATTAAAGATAGGTAAGTATAAATGAATCATCATGATATTCTGAATGAGAATTTGGGGTTGCACTAAATGTTTTTTGACAGTTGTGTCAGAATTTTTAAAAGGGACTCACCCTCATAATATGTTGCTTGGACTAGATCATGACATTGGGGATTCTATTAGGTACTAATCAACAAATCATACTTCTCTATTTCTGTGTTTCAAACAACTCATAAATATCATATGGCACTCTAAATACATGAAGGTTCAAACATATTTACATAAAAATGAAGATATTCAAGCCCAGCAACTAACACAAATGACCAAATATCCAATGCAAGTAGGAAAGTGCCTGGTATAAATCTAGATCATAAGAATTTGTGTGTTTCTATATCTTTTTCCTCCTTGCTTCATCATTTTACATTCTCTTCCTGTCCTTATGCAATTTTTCATATATTATACTTCTAATGGTAGCTAGTTTTAAAGTTTCATTCATCTCACCTTTTGGCTTTTATTTCGTGCTAACCCATCTACTTCTGGCTTGTCTTTCCTGAGATTTTACTTTGAGGTCACTTAGAATGCAGTTCATTTTGTCAAAGGTAAGACGAGACAGTCTCAGAGTCTTCTTAATAACCACAAAAAATGACTAAGAATTTCTAGAGTGAAGTAAAAATTTCCTGTCAAGCTGTATTTCTGCATCACTGGCATATTCTGATTCAATTATTGCAAATTTGTTATATTCCTCCATGTACAATTTATAGAATTTCTGCAGGAAAAGGAAGGCTCTTCCATCTTTATTACGTTTGCTCATCAGAATTCCTTCTTTAAGTCACTTTAGAATGAACGCAAGTCAGTTTTCTATTTTAATTCTACCCTTGAGCACTTCCAGATTATTTTTTAACTGTCTTTTTTCCCTACTAGGTATTCGTCAGTTTTTCTATTTCAGAACCAAGAGCCTTTTTGGATATGCATAAACGCACTGTTACGTCATTGGATATGCCTGAATTCATCACAATGTGGTCATGTTTCTTTCTTTTTTTCTTCCTTTTCAGGTTCATGTGCCAATTTCATTTTATTGTAAATTGGAATGTGGGGGAGTGGATTAACCACTTGGGAGGGAGTCAAAACCAGGATTCTAGCTTTTCCTGCCTTTGTTCACGTCTCCCTTGGTCTCTTGTCTTCTCACCTGGAGGATGTGGATGCTAGGACTCTCTCCTGGGATGATGAAAGGAAATGTAATATGATCAGTTAAAACATAAGGCAACATTTTCTCTTCTTTAAAAAGTAAAGAAATGAATGTATGCATTGGGGTTCCACTTGGTGCAGAAAAATCAAATTCAGTATTCAGTTCCAAATTTATTTTATTATCTCAAGACATTCACTAATTCTGTTATGCATTCATTCAGTTGAACAAGTATTTATTGAATGTATCTTGAATAAATAGAAATTGAAGGAATGGTTAAACTGGAAACCTCTATTCTGATGATGAGGAATGATGTTTTCTTTAGGGCATGTAGATTTGATCTGATTCAACTTAGAAATAATCTGAGTATGTGGATAACTCTGACAATTAAGAGGTATATCTCTGTGTCCAACAATTTTTGACTCAAGACATTCAAATTTAAATTTAAAGTAGATATCTGATAACATTCATCAACAATCTCTTTAAATATTGACTCAAAATATTTTCCTCTCTCAAAAAATACCTTGTTTCATAAATTGTGCTTGTCCATAAATTTGACAGTCAATCCATATTTCTATCTCTATTTTCAAAGAGTAAGTCCATTAACAAATACCACAGTTTAGTAGTTCTAAATTGTTGCCAACTACAGGTTGCCATCGACATGGTATATCTCTAGAATCTGTTTCTTTGGATAAGAGTTTATTCAAATATCATTTAATATATTTTTGGTCAACAGCTAAATAGCATCTGACATTTAAACTGCAACAAAAATTGAAGAAAAAGTATTTTAAAGCAAGCTGGTAATCTAATATCTACAAGCCTGTCAATTGAGGATTTATTCATAAAAATTCTTAAAATGAATGTTACTAATTATTTTAAAATTTTATTTGAACATTTACATTGTTACACCTAAATTCATTGAGGGTGTTTTACTTCAGATGAAAAGTGTTTTGGAGGGATCTACACTTTTGTTGAATTTCCTCAATCAAAGGAAAAAAAATTTTTGTTTCATTTAGGAAGCTATGTATTATAATCATAGTATTTTAATTATCATTCCTTTATATTACCAACATTAATAGATAAGAAAGACTATTAGGTAAGAATCAGAACCAAAATCGATTATAAATTAATGTAAGCTTGTTTTCCATTTTTCTTCTTTTTTTTGAGATAATATAATGCAGTTTAGAGGTTTTTTATGTAAACATCACCTTCCCCACTCCCCAAAATCTTATTGTTAAGAATTTTGTGTTACAAAAAGAAAAAAAACATGTTTAGTTAAACTTGAAGCTATTGAGTATAGTTGACCCATATCTAAAAGCATTTTTCTGTAAATATATATAGATTTACAAGGAAATAGCCTAATGAAAATGATTTGCAAGGTTGTTGAGATTCTTATGAAAATGGAAATCTGTAGTATTATGAAGTATATGCTCTTGCTTTCCCTGTGTCTCTCTTCCCCGCCACAATTTCTCCCTTCCTAGATTAGACTTGCCTGTTCTCTCAGCTATCAGAGGACAATTTTATTGAAGTCTGAGTCATGAATGGCAGACACATGTGACACTGAGTTCTACATGATTCTGAGATGAGCGATAACATATCGACCCTTACATAGCCTTCTTGAAAATACGTGCCTTAGTTCTCAGTGAGATTTGGCATAGTTAATCAGTGTGACATTTGTCATCTTTATTTGGGGTTGTCTTTAAATTAAAATGCACTTGAGTTTATAACTATACTTGGTTTGTATCTTAAACGCTTTTCAAGTCTGTTTTATGTGCATTATCTTGTCAGCTATTTGTGTTAAAGAGATAAGCATGTCTTTGTTCTTTTTTATTTAATATTGTTTGTGTTCCTGTGTGCGTGTATGTTCATGTGTGTATTAAAAATATTCCACATCCTATATAGCATTTATTCTGCTAATTATTTATAACATTGCTAACATACCTTCAGAGTTTTTTTAACTCAAAAAATATTCAGTGGATTGAAGTACATTATTATGGATATTTTAAAAGAGCTTTTGAAAGAAAAGCAACTAGTAACATAAGACATATGAGTCAAAGTAACTAAATCAAACCCCAAATTGTACCTTGCTGTTTTTTACTTAAAATTTATTTCAAAGTGTTTGATTCTTCAAAATTGAATTTCTAATATTCATACTTCATACTTAGCTGTAAAACATCTCCACGCAAGGAAGAATTTTGGAATCATGTTTACATGGTGTCCATGTAAACATGTTTTGCATTTTCTTCATCAAAAAATAATAACTTATGTTGAATAAAATTGTGCTTCAAAATCTGGAAACAATTTTCTGGAGTGAGGAAAAAAGCTCATCCCTCCAAGTATCTGAGTAACAGTTTCCAATATCAGAGGATATTTAATGACCAGTATAAGCTTCAAAGAGTTGTGATCATCTTAAGGCAGAGGAGTTAAATCATTGGCCAACCATGCAGAGATGGTAATGTATGATCCAGGATTATAACCCAGGGCCAATTCCTTACTCCCATCAGACACAATCTCTTTAGTTCTCAAACACCTGTTTTTTGTTTTTTTTTTTTTTTGAAGAGTAGGCACACTTAATCCAGAGGGACTTTGGGGGTAATTATTGGCTTACTTTTTGGTTTAGGATGCACTCTTGTGATTGGATTTGTATCCAGAAACAAAACTTACTCTGACGGAAATAATAACATAGAACTGGCCAGAGAAACATCATGAGAGTTGACAGACAATTTAAAATGTTATTGCTATAAATTTGTTGAATGTACTTATATTTATTTTTCTTGATGTCAAATATCTATAAGGAGAAAAATCTTTCAGTCTAATAATTGGTAAGGAAATAAAATGTTCATCTTTCAGGTCAGTTCAGTTCAGTCACTCAGTCGTGTCCGACTCTTTGCAACCCCATGGACTGCAACACACCAGGCCTCCCTGTCCATTGCCAACTCCTGGAGATTACTCAAACTCATGCAGCAGCAGCAGCAGCATGTCCATTGAGTCAGTGATGCCATCCAACCATCTCATCCTCTGTTGTCCCCTTCTCCTCATGCCTTCAATCTCTCCCAGCATCAGGGTCTTTTCCAATGAGTCAGTTCTTTGCATCAGGTGGCCAGAGTATCGGAGTTTCAGCTTTAGCATCAGCCCTTCCAGTGAATATTCAGAACTGATTTCCTTTAGGATTGACTAGTTGGATCTCCTTTCAGTCCAACCAATTAAAAAAAACTTAGATGGACTATATAGTGTCAAATATATATGTACATAAAGATAGTATTGTTCAGTTCTATGAAATTTTAAAATACTAATATCTGGGCTTGTAGTTTATATAAAGCATCCACATATAAAATGTATTATTTTTACAATAATTTGTATATTCAACACATTTTTATGTTTAATTTTCAAGCTTAAATTCATTTTTTTAATGCATTATCAGATTATTCCTATTACCATACTCTCTTTCCCAATATGGCAAAACACGAAAACATTTTCAGAGTCATAAAATTTATCATTTGTGCCTGAAAAGCATCCATGGTTTCCTGTTTTCACTTTATATTCCACGTTTATGTGTTGATAACGTGCCTTTCCATTTTGCCAGTTCTCATTCCTCAGGCATCTGTGGGACCACGATTACCCTTTTTATTTCTCCATTCTTATCAGTAAGACTTGACAAAAATCTTTCTGATACATAATTTAGCATAAGCCAGGTAATCTCTCAACTAGCACATAAAGATGTCCCTTTCTTGTACCACATGGTCTGAATCCCCTACAACCACTGAAACCCAAGTGTACATGCATGCTAAGTCACTTTAGTCGTGTCCGACTCTGTGCAACCCCATGGACAGCAGCCCACCAGACTCCTCTGTCCATAGGATTCTCCAGGCAAGAATACTGGAGTGGGTTGCCATGCCCTCCTCCTGGGCATCTTCCCGACCCAGGGATCAAGCCTGCATCTCCTACATCTCCTGCATTGGCAGGCAGGCTCTTTACCAGTAGTGCTACCTGGTGTATACACTATGCTTTTAATTCTCATTTTGCAGATGAAGAATCTGAGGCACAGAAAGGTAAAATAATTTTCTCAAGGTCACGGAGCTGGTAGAAGGAGGAAGCAAGATTCCTATGGGGCATGTGTAAATTTCACATGGGAAGATACTGGCTACAGTAACACTATGTGATAAACATGTATCCTTAACAGTAAAAATAAACTAAGGGTTTCACTCACCAAACCATCAACAGGTACCCAGAGCAGGTACTCAGACATCACTGAAGAACGTCACTGAATATACACGGAGAAGATGGTAGAGTGAAGTCTGGTGGAGGTGGGGTGGATGGGGGGTGGGGGGCAGGTAGGATGTGTTGTGGGACGTACATCACCCAGGTAAGGATGAGCTTCTGGCAGATGTGTCCAGGGATAACAGAATTGCTAACTGCCATCTAAAAGAGGACTTCACAGTAGCTTCTGTTTGGTCCAGCTTGGAGCCAGAGCAGAATCTAAGAAAACAGAAACAACATTTAACATAAATTATCCCCTTCTCCCAAGAAATGTCTTTAGAGCACATTATTTTTACTTACTGCTTTTTTTGGTTAATCTCATAAATTTTATTCATTTATTAATGCATTAACATTCAACAAACAAACATTGCTTTCCTGACAAATCTAAGACAGTATGATTTTAATTCTAAGATTAAAAAAATAAAATCTCCCTTCATACTGTCCTAAACCTAAATTTAAGTTTTGAGGGACTAATTTGGAGATGGAAATTGCATGCATTCTAGTTACATAAAATATTGCTAAAAACCCATTCATAGGAGAAAATATAACTGACTATAGGGGTTATTTGTTGTAAATAAGTATCTTTTCCTGCCTTTTTAAAATCATATTTTGTGACCAGATTCCTGTAAATATCTCCTAACTCAACTGAAATTCATTTAGTTTAACCATCTTTATGATTTCCTTTCCAAAAGGTCTGTACTGTTTCCATTTCTTCTTAGCTTCCTTAACGGAATAAACTCTTAGTAACTACAATATAGATATAAATATTCCCAGAACATTTTTTTTCCCCTTCTATATCAATTCTTCCCAATCTGTAAACTCTCTTTCTGTGTAAACCCATTTTTGGGTTTATCCATAGATTTACTCATCATCTTTGCTGACTTTTCCCCAATGTGTGTGGACAGACCTGCTTTCTATCCTCCATTCTAGATCTAGTTATTTAATTGTCTAGTATACTTATATCAGTGATGTTATTTATAATAATGACTAATACTCATTGACAATCAGCTAGCTGCCAGTCACTTTTAAACATTTTACATATAATAATGCTTCTACTATAAGGATGCTATGAGTTCAATAATATCATGTTCATCACACCTGAATGAAATAGAAACAAAAGAAATGATGTATGTGACCCTAAGCCCCACCTATACTAGAAATTTCCAGGGACAATATGAACATATTCAAAACAAATTACCTTCTCAGTAAACATTGTCCCTCATTCTGTCCATTTTTGGTTATGTTTGACCCTTAAGCTACTATTGTAAATGTAAATAAATAAAAATAAACAATAAAAAATAAATAACATTTTCACCATTTTTGTAAATGTAGGAGAAATCCTTTCAGAGCTGGTTATTTCCCTTCACAATCCACATCTCTGTTTTTTGTGTGTGTGCTTAGTCATTCAGTCCTGTCTGACTCGTGGCAAATCCATGCACTGTAGCCTGCCAGGCTCCTCTGTCCAAGGGATCCTCTAGGCAAAAAACACTGGAGTGTGTTGCCATGCCCTCCTTCAGGGATCTAACCGACCTAGGGATCAGACCTGGTCTCCTGCATTGCAAGCAGATTCGTTACCATCTAAGCCACGTTGAATATATACATATACTAATCAAGGCATTTTAATATAAATCCAACAGAAAAAAAAAAAAAATCTCCAAGTAGTCCTTAACGTTTTTGTTCCTGAAATTACAATTCATTTCATTTTTAACAATCAAGTATTCTTCCTTGTGTTAAAAATCACATCTAGGTTGTCTTATATCAGCATCCAGTGGGATTATGTTAACTGTGCATGGCTTCTTTTAATTATATATTCATCCTCTGAAAGAACATTTGTTGAACATTCGTTACATGACAGACTCTGTACCACAAAATAATACACAGTTCTTCTGGCAATGNACAATAAAGTATTCTTCCTTGTGTTAAAAATCACATCTAGGTTGTCTTATATCAGCATCCAGTGGGATTATGTTAACTGTGCATGGCTTCTTTTAATTATATATTCATCCTCTGAAAGAACATTTGTTGAACATTCGTTACATGACAGACTCTGTACCACAAAATAATACACAGTTCTTCTGGCAATGAAGTTTCCTCTGTTTTATAGGAAAAGGCAAATTGTTCAAGATCTTTAAATGTCTTTGCTTTCACTGGTCTCTCTCATATGTCTCAGTCCTTTGATGTCTCCAGTTCTATTCCTTATTTTTCTGAAAGGTGCATTTAAATTATCTGTTAATTCACCCAACACACATTTATTGAGCACTCACTTATGTAGGCGGCATCTTTATTCTACTCTGAAGATAAAGCATTGAAGAAAACACACCAGTCTTTGCCCTTTTAGAATTACTAGTGTGATGGGTGAGAGAGATTTTGCACAATAATTACAGGAAAAGCTGAGTTGTGAAGCAAAGAATGTTCCCCGAGAATGAGGTGGGCCTTTCCAGTCTGAGTGGGGTGGCATGGGCCTCCTTGGGAAGATGACAAGAAAGCTGAGACCTAGGCGACAAATAAGTGGCAGGTGGGGGCACAGAGAGAAAGTAACGGAGGAAGAGCCTTTCAAGCAGAGGAGACCATGCCCTGCAGACCTTGGGATCTGGAAAACACCAGAAAAGTCTCGGGTGTGGCATCAGTGCTGGAACCAGTTCTCTCCTGCACATCAGCTTCAAGAAGCTCTCTTTACCTTATACTCTTATATATTTTTATTTTTTAAATTAAATTATATATATATTTAAGATATAGTTGACCTACGATATTGTGTTAGTTTCAAGTATACAGCACAGTGATTCAATTACACACACGTATATATCTTTTTTCAGCTTATTTTCCTATAGGTTATTACAGAATATTGAGTGTAGCTCCCCGTGCCATACAGTGGGTCCTTGTTTTTTAATCTATTATATGTATATATATTAGTGTGCATGTTAATCCCAAACTCTTAACTTTTCCTTTTTCTCCCTTTCCCCTTTAGTAACCATAAATTTTTTTTGTGTGTGTGTAGGGATCTATTTCTGTTTCTTAAATACGTTCATTTTTATCTTTTTCTTTGATTCCACATGTAAACAATATTGTATGTTATTTGTCTTTCTCTCTCCGATTTACAATAATCGCTAGATCCTTCCATGTTGTTACAAATGGCATTATTTCATTGTTTTTTATGGCTGAGTGATATTACATTATATATGTGTGCTACAGCCTCTTTATTCATTCCTCTGTTGATGGACATTTTGATTGCTCCCATGTCTTTGCTATTGTAAATAGTGCTGCTGTAAGCATCGGGGTACGTTGTATTTTTCTGGACTAGAGTTTCTCCAGATATATGCCCAGGAGTGATCCTGCAGGGTCATATGGCAACTATACATTTAATTTTTTTTAAGGAACCTCCACACTGTTTTCCACAGTGGCTGTACCAGTTTATATTCCAGCCAACAGGAATATCTCATTTAGCATCCACACATCAGCAAAGGCCATGTTCCTGCTCCCCAGAGTGTGGTGTTCTGGAACAAAGGTGACATCAATTTTTTCCTTAGAGCAGTCATCTTAGATAGGTGTCATGATGATAGCCATTAAAAATACATGCCCATATTTCAGGAGCTAGGAAGTCTCAGAACCTGAACTTTCTGATCTCTGTATGTAATAAGCTGCCATTAGTGTGGTTAGAGTCATATCCTCACTTTCCTAATCAGGTCAGAAAATGACCTGTGTGGGGGCTTCCCAAATGGTATTTTTGTTTACCCTGAAATATGTTTTTGTGTAACCAGAGCAGATTGAAACTTTCCTAATCAGGTCAGAAAATGACCTGTGTGGGGGCTTCCCAAATGGTATTTTTGTTTACCCTGAAATATGTTTTTGTGTAACCAGAGCAGATTGAAACACCTCTTCTCAATAGTTTTCCTCTTTCTTCTTAAAAAAGATCAAATAAATCTTTACACCTTCCCTTTCAGTAGTAAAAATATCTCAATTAATTTCTTGAAGAGATACTTGCTGCTATTTTTTTTCAAGCTAGTTTGTCAGAGAGAAATTCAAACAAAATGTATTTCTAACCACTTCTCAGGAAGATCTTGGAAAAATCCTATGTTAAGAAATATTTTAAAGAGTAAGCACTTTCAGTTCAGTTCAGTTCAGTCGCTCAGTCATGTCCGACTCTTTGCGACCCCATGGACTACAGCACATTTGGCTTCCCTGTCCATCACCAACTCCTGGAGTTTACCCAAACTTACATCCATTGAGTCGGTGATGCCATCCGACCATTTCATCCTCTGTTGTCCCCTTCTACTCCCGCCTTCAATCTTTCTCAGCATCAGGGTCTTTTTCAATGAGTCAGTTCTTCACATCAGGGGGCCAAAGTACTGGAGTTTCAGCTTAAACATCAGTCCTTCCAATGAACACCCAGGACTGATCTCCTTTAGAATGGACTAGTTGGATCTCCTTGCAGTCCAAGGGACTCTCAAGAGTCTTCTCCAACACCACAGTTCAAAAGCATCAGTTCTTCGGGGCTCAGCTTTCTTCACAGTCCAACCCTCCCATCCATACACGCCTACTGTAAAAACCATAGCCTTGGCTAGACAGACCTTTGTTGGCAAAGTAATGTCTCTGCTTTTTAATATGCTGTCTACTGCTGCTGCTGCTAAGTTGCTTCAGTCGTGTCCGAGTCTGTGCGACCCTGTGGACTGCAGCCTACCAGGCTCCTCCGTCTAGGTTGGTCATAACTTTCCTTCAGAGGAGTAAGTGTCTTTTAATTTCATGGCTGCTGTCACCATCTGCAGTGATTTTGGAGCTCCCCCAAATAAAGTCTGCCACTCTTTCCCCATCTATTTGCCATGAAGTGATGGGACTGGATGCCATGATCTTAGTTTTCTGAATGTTGAGCTTTAAGCCAACTTTTTCACTCTCCTCTTTCTCTTTCATCAAGAGACTCTTTAATTCTTCACTTTCTGCCATAAGGGTAGTGTCATCTGCATACCTGAGGTTATTGATATTTCTTCCGGCAATCTTGATTTCAGCTTGTGCACCTTCAGAGGGTTGGACTAATGAAGTTTTTTTCTACCAGATACTGCCATGCTGCTCCTGTCTGCAACCCTGTGGCCTCTGTCTGTTCTTTCAAACATTATTATCTTTGCCATTGGAATTCAGAATTTAGGCCACAATATAATCAATGAAAAAAATCACTCATTTTAAAAGTCAAGGAGACTCTTGCATGTTGAATTGAGCTTACTGAGTTTTTATCAATGGCAACTCAAAATATACATTTATTAACTTTTAAGTATTGGATCTGTTTTTAGGTGTGAAAGATACTGGAAGCTATTTCTACTATGCAATTACATATTCATATTTGTAGTATCTAACCTGAATTTAATCAGTCAGAAGGAACAAAATGTTTACCAGAAATGATAACCTGAAAAAAAATAAAAAGATAGTTTTAATTTCCTGTAGATGAATTGCTTGGGTTTTAACATATAAGGCTCTGCAGCTAACTATGCTTTCTCTAATTACATGGAGATTCTCTTCTGACTATATTATGTTCATTCATTCACTAATAATTCTCCCTCACAAATATTTATTAGGCTTGTTCATTATTCATCAAGCAATGAAAACAGAGATGATATTTACTGGGGGAGTGAAAGTCACTCAGTCGTGTCCAAGTCTTTGCGACCTCATGGACTGTCCATGGAATTGTCCAGGCCAGAATACTGAAGTGGATAGCTGGTCCCTTCTCCAGGGGATCTTCCCAACCCAGGAATCAAACCCAGGTCTCCTGCATTGCAGGTCGATTCTTTACCAGCTGAGCCACAGGGGAAGCCCAAGAATACTGGAGTGAGTAGCCTATCTGTTCTACAACAATCTTCCCAACCCAGGAAAGGAACCAGGGTCTCCTGCATTGCAGACAGATACTGGAGGAGATGCACATGTTGATGTATGGCAAAACCAATACAATATTGTAAAGTAATTAACCTCCAATTAAAATAAATTTATATTTAAAAAGGAGGCAATTATAGAACATTTTATGTAGTCACCCCCTACACATATTTATTGCACGCTTATAAATACTAAGGCCTATCCCAGTGCTGGAAACATGGAGTTGCAGAAAAATATTGATAAAATAAGTCTTTATTTCATGGATATTCCTCTCTTTTAAGGAGAACTGGAAATAAACAAATGAATATATATATATATATATATATATATATATATAT
>SJYX01012111.1:376781-403851 GCA_006410675.1 Oreotragus oreotragus
TTTGGTAAAGGTCTGGGTGAAGAGTGGCAAGCAGTGGTATCTGGTGTATGTGAAGTGAGGCTCAAAGAGCTTAGAAAATTTGGGGAACTATAGGGACACAGTGGCTTGAACACAGTGAGCTCGGAGACAGCAGTTAGAAATGGGGTCTGGTGTGCCAGTGGTCAAGATTTTTAGGGCTTGGGATCATGTTAAGATCTTTGGATTTTACTCAAGCATGATCAGTTCAGTTCAGTTCAGTCACTCAGTCATGTCCGACTCTGTGACCCCATGAATCGCAGCATGCCAAGCCCCTCTGTCCATCATGGGTGTCAACAAAACATTTGGAACAAGGAAGTGACATGACAGAATTTATGTATAGAAGATCTCGGACTTACAATGATTCAACTCATGTTTTGTTTTGTTTTAATTTACCATGTTGTGAGAACAAAACGTATACTGTAGAAACAAGAATATGAGCTTTGACCTTTTCCTGGGCTAGCCATATACAATATGGCCTTCTCCCCCGATCCTGGGCAGTGGCAGCTGCCAGCCAGGAAGCCATCAGGAAGGCACACAACAGATTCAGACACTTACAACCACTCTGTACAGAGACACTCTGTTTTTCACTTTCAGTACAGTCGCCAATCAATTACATGAGATATTCAACACTTCATTATAGAATAGTCTTTGGTTTAGATTATTTTACCCAACCCCGTCGGCTAATGTACGTGTTCTGAGTGTGTTTAAGGGATGCTGGGCTACACTATGATGTTTGGTAGGTCAAATGTATTAAAGGCATCTTTGACTTCTTTTTTCAACTTAGAATGGTTTTATAGGGATGTAACCCCATCAAAAGTCAAGGAAGATCAGTACTAAAATTGTCTAAAAAATAATAATCACTAAACACTAATGAATGCTTGCTGTGTGCCATCTTTGCAAAGCGTTTTATCTCAAATATATTGTGTGTGTGTGCTCAGTTGCTCGGTGATCTGACTCTTTGCAGCCCCACAGACTGTAGCATACCAGGCTCCTCTGTCCATAGAATTTTCCAGGCAAGAATACTGGAGCAGATTGCCATTTCTTACTCAAGGGGATCTTCCCCATCCAGGGATCAAAACCACATCTCTGGCATCTCCTCCATTGACAGGCAGATTCTTTACCACTGTGCCACCTGGGAAGCCCCAAATGTCTTATACCATCCTCAAACCACATCCCTGAGGCAAGTTATATTGTTTTTCCTGTTTAACAAATGAAGACACTTGGATGCAGAAATGAAGTGACTCTGACATGGTCATCAAGCAGGTGAATGTTTAAGCTGGTTTTAAGAATTCAGGAAGTCTGACAGTGGATGCGAAGGGGTGTGAACAAAAGTAAGCAGTTCAGCTAGAAGTTATACAAAGAGTCGGGGTAAACTACGATGCCTGAGAGTGATGTGGGACAGGACTGAGTTAGGCATAGACCCTGAAGGTAAACCTCAAGGATGTGGGGGTACATATGTGAGGATGCAAGCTTAGCTACTAGCTGAATGCTGATACTCTTTACTGAGACTGAGCAAGAGAAGAAGCAAGAGTAGGTTCTTTAAAACAGATTATTATTTATTTCATTGCTTGATTTTGTTTATTGTCTAGAATGGAAAATCAAGAATTACTTTGATCATAGATGTCTGAAATACTTAGACCTACAAACGAGACTGCCAGTAAGCACTTGGATATACTTCTGTTGAGATGCAAAATTTGAGAAACGTTGGGCGCAAGATTGCATTGAAAGGCATAGGAATGAATTAACTAACAAAGAGGTCTAAGTGTTGAGTCTTGGGCACTCCCATGTGTAGAATTGAGGATCTGAAGAGGAACCAGTGAAGAAGATTGGGAGGAGGTGGCCAGTAAGGAGGGAAGAAAATCAGCAGTTTGTGGTTTCCTGTAGGTAGTCACAATAGTGAAACATCAGAGAAAAGGGAATTCCTATATCAGGTGACACCTGGGATGAACCAGATGAGCTGAAAATGGTCACACAAAGAAAGAGGCAAAGTTAGCATCCTCTAAGATGCTTATTGGAGAAGGCAAAGGCATCCCACTCCAGTACTTTTGCCTGGCAAATCCCATGGACAGAGGAGCCTGGTGGGCTGCAGTCCATGGGGTCGCTGAGTCAGACACGACTGAGCAACTTCCCTTTCACTTTTCACTTTCATGCACTGGAGAAGAAAATCGCAACCCACTCTAGTGTTCTTGCCTGGAGAATGCCAGGGACGGGGGACCCTGGTGGGCTGCCATCTATGGGGGTCACACAGTCGGACACGACTGAAGTGACTTAGCAGCAAGATGCTTATGCCAACAATATGCGAACTAATGCACATCGAATATTCTGCTTTCATTAATCAGTGAGCACCAAAAACACGACTAATACGTAAGGCACAGTGTAGGAATTCACAACTTAAAGGTTCAATGAACCTTTACATACTGTGGTATTGTGGTCACTGAAACAGGACAGTTGTGTAAACCCCAAATTTCTTTCATTAACAAGATACCAGGACTGCACATTTCTATGCCCATCAGAATTACAGCAGGTATCTTGTTATTAAAGTTTGTGAATGGAATCACATTGTGTTTTGATTCCTTCATATTAGTATGAAAGCAATAAACAATAAAAATGAAATCCAGTCACCTTGAAGCTGGTTACACTGAGTATTTGTGACAATGCTAAAGAAAGGGGAGCGAGATGTGATTAAGGACATGAGCTTTGCAGGCAGACACACCCAGTTCAATTAAGTGTGTTCTGTCACCTATTATGTGTTAGCTGGAAATTTATTTACTCCTCCTGCTCTTAACACACCAGGAAAATGATAATAACAGTAACTGTTTCTCAGGGTGGTGACGATTTCATGATATAAGGTTCTAAGGTACATAAGAGTACTTGGCTTAACATAGGAGTAATCTATGTTACATTGCAGGTTGTATCATGTCAGCTTATAATATGAACATTTCCTTATATCACTGGTCTGTAAAAATTTTATTTTAAAGGCTTATGAATGAATGCATTTTCATAATTAATTTCCTATCACCAGGCATGAAGGTTGTTTCTAAATAGATGATATTAGGAACATTTCTTCAAATATCACATTACATAAATCATTATCTATATCTTTGACTGGCATTTCTTTATATGTTTAGTATCCTTGCCTTTATTTTAGATAATAATTTATATTTCATGAGACCAAATTACAATTTCTCATTAATGGCTATGGGCTTATCTCATTCATTTACTGATTTTTTTCTACTCAACCGTTACCATAAAGAGTCACAAATCATTATAATGTTCTTTTGTGCTACATTTTCCTTATATTAATACGGATAATGAAAGGGAAGTTCAGCTGCAGCTTGAAAACTCCTTCTAAAGTAATATCTGAAGACATCTTTATGAAGCAATCTTAACCTACAGAGGAATTTACTCATGCCAAAGGAATCTCCCCCACTACACACTTTAGGGTGAAGCATATATTTTGAATGTCTTTCCTTTTAGTAAACATAGGATTCTTCAGGATATATATCATGAAGAGTTTGGTTTTTCTATGTAAAATGTTGTGATGTTTTAGAGGAATTATTGTCCAAAGAGCAGAGAGACTTTTTCTTGCAAAGATAAAACTGAATGAATCGAGTCTTTTTATAAGGCAATCAGGCTTCCAGGTGGTGCTAGTGGGAAAGAAGCTGCCTGCCAGTGCAGGAGACATAAGAAACACAGGTTAGACCCCTGGATCAGAAAGATCCCTTGAAGGAGGGCATGGCAACCCACTCCAGTATCGTTGCCTGGAGAATCCTACGAACAGAGGAGCCTGGTATGCTGCGATCCATAGGGTTTCAAAGAGTCTCACACAACTGAAGCGATTTAGCATGCATGCATATGGCAATTGGTGAAGAAACTGTAACTTTGGGACTGTTCCAATGATAAAGACCCCACTTACCAATATATGGAATCTGGGTTCAACCCCTGGTCAAAGAGCTAAGATCCCACATGCCACAACCAGG
Source organism: Oreotragus oreotragus (assembly GCA_006410675.1). Lineage (NCBI taxonomy): Eukaryota > Metazoa > Chordata > Mammalia > Artiodactyla > Bovidae > Oreotragus > Oreotragus oreotragus. The sequence continues at coordinate 380,780 of SJYX01012111.1, forward strand.
AATTCAAATACCACAATGAAGACTGAAGATCCTGCATGCTGCAGCTAAGACCTAAGATAGCCACATACATACGTAGTTAAAAATACAAAATAAATAAAACATGTTGCCAAAAACATTAAAAAATAAATCGCAGCTTCAATATGACAGGAAGATATTAGTTACAAAAGATGTTCTTAGCATTTTTCACTGAAGCAACAACGCAGATAATTGAATTGGGTCTTGCCACATTGCCCGTGAGGTCTTTCTTTGAGTTGCTTCAGAAGTCACAGCACCGTTGTCCTGTCCCTTTGCTCCTGCCCCACTGGATGAGAAGACAAAGATGGTTCGTCAGAGGTCAAGTTCACAGCTCCTGACATGATCACTCTTCCCAGACCAATTTGACTTACCAGTGAGGGCACTGGCCCACCACATTTCCTACCTGTTTTTACTTTAGGGAATGGAAGGAAGTTCATAGGAAGGCAATGTAACTACCGTTAATAGTGTAGAATTGGTCTAGTGGCAGATATCCACTATTATTCTTATAATCTTACAATCTTCAGCAATAGAAAGAAATACTGGCTTTCCAGTCATGTGCATATAGAAATTTTTTAAACCCATACTCTCTGTAGAAAAATAAAGGAATTTTCTTAAAGGTGCACCTGCTATTGAAAGCAAAACATACAACCAACTCAAAATGAAAAGTTATTCCAATTCTAGTTCCAAAACACTGTTCAGGGAGCTGGAACCATTTCTTGTGAGGAAACAATTCTATCTCAGGATATGTTTTTTTAATCTTTGAACATTTTAATGATTGTGATATAGCTGAAAATGAGGTCTTGTGTGGGAGAGTAATTGCACCAATGAGGAAATCAGAAAGGAAGACTCTGACACCTTAAAAAATGCTCAGTGTAATGGTCTGCTCTGAGTCCCTCATGAACTGAAATTCTCAAGCAGTCTGGGTTGGGTAGAATGAACAAGTGTTTTTGGAGCAGCACAATGACAGATTTTTCTGTTATTTCTAGCTTTTGTGTACTAGATTCTCTACTGTTCAGCTCGTCCTTGTAGGTCTTTATTCTTTAATCTCATCCAAGCAGCTGGGGAAAATTTAAAGGTACATTGCTACCAAATGTGCTGATGTGGAAACAATCAGACTAGTCTTTGGATTTGAACTTTGGTTCAATCCACTATTTGGGCAAATCTCTTCTCTAACTTAACACCCCTTCCATCATCTCTAATATCACAGTTTTAATGACTAGCTGGCAAGCTTATACAATGAAGAATAAGTGAGACATAGTATGGCACCATTGGAGAAGGAAATGGCAACCCACTCCAGTATTCTTGCCTGGAGAATCCCAGGGATGGGGGAGCCTGGTGGGCTGCCGTCTATGGGGTCACACAGAGTCGGACACGACTGAAGTGACTTAGCAGCAGCAGCAGTATGGCACCAATACAAACTAAGCTAAAAACTGAAGTGTTGTTCTTGACTTTCTTGCCCCCTTAAGCATCTGATTCCTAAACTCAAGAAATGAGCAAGGACTGCCATCTCTGCCTTCCAATTATACTCCAAATCCACTCTGTCTCCAAAGCATTACCATGTTAACCCAACAACCATCCTTTCTCATCCAAGGGACTGAGTTAGCATCCTAAGTGGCCATTCTTCTCTCCTAGCATTATATACATGGTCTCCAGAGTGATATCTTAAAAATATAAATAAAATATCATATTTATCTCCTGCTTGAAACCCTCCAGTGATTTTCCATCTTATTCAGCTTAAATTCAAAGTTCTTTTCATGGCCCACAAGTTCCCGCGTCTCCTCAGCTTGTCACCTCTCCCACTCTGATCCAGTCTCAGCAGGAGGGCACACTGTACTTGTTTTGGAGTTCTTGAAAACTCTCCCCCTGGGTCTCTCTGAAAGGCCCTTCTTGTTATTTGGGTTTTCGTGTTATTAGATGCTTTCCCAGAATCTAATTTAGAAGAGCTACCCTACCAGCCACTTTCTACTAAGTTACCCTGTTGTACTTTCTTCATAAGAGTCATCACCAGTTACAAATACCTTATTTACTTTGTTGTTCACTGTCTCTCTCACTCTGAAATGCAGGATTCACCATTGTATTTTCAGCAGAAAGGTATTTCACTTTCCAAAGAGCAAAGCATTCATAAACACATAACTCCTCCTCTGCTTAACATGGAGTAAATGTTCATTTAAAATCGTTACCTACCCTTCTACCCTTGGGCAGACTCCGGGAGATGGTGGAGATGGTGAAGGACAGGGAAGCCTGGAGTACTGCAGTCCATGGGGGCATGAAGAGTCAAACATGACTTGGTGACTGAACAACAATACCTTTCTATTGAATTTCCAGTGGATGATCCTCTCCCTCAGTATTACCTAATATTTCTCTAGGAAACTGAAAACTAAATTTAGCCCTTTCTTCTGCCACTTTTGGCTTTGCTAGCCCTTTATTTTTCTTGAACTGAAATCTGAAGTCATTTTTCTTTTGTTGTAATAGAAGTATTTTGCTCTATATATTCCTTCTGAGCACTACTTTAATTTCACCTCACAAATTTTGACCTGCATTTTAACTTTTATTCAATTCAAACACTCTCTAATTCCCCTTTTATTTTTTTCTTGATGCAGTGGTTATTTAGTGGTATACTATTTTATTTGCAAATATTTGGGAGCTATTAGGATATCTTTTTGTTTCTGATTTCAAATTGAATTCCTTTGTGATCTGAGTAGATACTTTGGTATGACTTGAGTACTTTTAAATGTACTGAGAACTTTTTTAAGGCCCAGAATTTGATCTATCATGATTAGTAGTCTGAGTGAACTTGAAAAGAATTTAACTCAGCAGGTAATGAGTAGTAATCTGCATATTTAAAATTGGTTGACAACTGTTTGAGTCTATATTTTTATTGTTTATTTAATTGTCCTATCAGTTACTGAGATGATGAGGGGTCTAAATATCCATCACTGTAAATATTTCTATTTCTTCTTGCAGATCTAAGAGTTCTTGCCTCGTGTCTTTTGAATTTCTGTTATTGAGTGCTTGAGCAGTTCCTTGATGAACTGAACCTCTCTTATCCTTGAAATGTTTTTTTTTCTTTTTGCTCTGAAATGTATTGCCTCTGATACTAATATAGCCACTCTAATTTTCTTTGGTTAGTATCTGTATGCACACATTTTCCATACTTTAAATTATTTGTAGCATTATATTTCTATTGGTTTCAGGAATTCCTTGGCAGTCCAATGGTTAGGACTCCACACTTTCACTCCTAGGGCCTGGGTTCAACCCCTTGTCAGGAAACTAATCCCATAAGCCGAGGAGCATGGCCAACAAATAAAGCAAAAATAAAGCAGATTCACTATAGGCACACTATGGTTGAGTCTTGTTTATTCCAAATTCATAATCTCTACTTTTTAATTGGGGCAGTTAGATATTCAATATAAGTATTGATATGGTAGAGTTTAAATTTACTGTCTTACTATATATTTTATATTTGTTATATGTGTTTTATTCCTCTTTTCTATTTTCTATGTTTATTAATGTTTAGAATTTTTTTAGAATATAGAAATACTCTTTTTGACTTCTGAGATACAGCTTTTTGTTGTGTTCCTTCAGTTGTGCTTTAAGATTTCCAGTGTACACATTAGCACATAGGGATAATACAGTCATTCATATATAAAATAAGAACCTTCTTTTAAAAGAATATCTATTTTTCTCTTTTCTGATCTTTGTGCTGTTATTGTGATATATTTTAGTTCTGTATATAAGTACCATATTATGCCATTATTTTTTCGCTTTATACAGTTAATATACTTTAGGGATATTTAAATGAGGACAAATGTTGTGAAAATTATAACTTAGTTATCCTTTCCTGTACTATTCTTTGGGTAGATACAGATTCCATGTTGTATCATTTATTATTCTTTTTAGTTCTCCTTTTAACATTTATTGTAGTGAAGATCTGCTGATAATTAATGATTTCTGCTTTTCTGTGCATATGAATTTTTATTTCACCTTTTTTTGAGAAATATATACTTTGCAATTCTAGTTTAATATATATTTGATAAGCTGGAGATAATAATCCAAGCTATCTCATCCCTTACATTGTTTCTGACCAAAAATCTGTCACTTTCATCTATGTTTATGAAATGTCTCTTTCATGAACTACTTTTGACATTTACTCTTTATCACTGATTTTAAGCAATTCATATGTATACTTTTATATTTTTGTGTTTGCATTCATTGAAATTTTTTGACATGCCAGTTCACAGTTTTCACCAAATTTTGAAGTAAATTGCCATTAATTATAATATATATTTACACATTTGTCATCCTCACTTTATTTTGGAGGTATCAATTATGTATATTTCGGCCACTTGAAGTTTTATTAAACTACATTGACCTTTCTTCAGGATATTTTATCCCTCTGTTTCATTGGATAATGTCATTAGCTGTGTCTTCAATACACTGATTCTTTTTTCTGCAATGTCTCAGTTCAGTTCAGTTCAGTCATTCAGTCATGTCTGCCTTTTGGGGACCCCACGGACTGCAGCACTCCAGGCCTCCCTGTCCATCACCAACTCCCAGAGTTTACTCAAACTCATGTCCATTGAGTCGGTGATGCCATCCATCCATTTCATCCTCTGTTGTCCCCTTCTCCTCCTGCCTTCAATCTTTCCCAACATCAGGGTCTTTTCAAATGAGTCAGCTCTTCACACCAGGTGGCCAAAGTATTGGATCTTCAGCTTCAACATCAGTCCTTCCAATGAATATTCAAAACAGATTTCCTTTAGGATGGACTGATTGGATCTCCTTGCAGTCCAAGGGACTCTCAAAAGTCCTCTCCAACACCACAGTTCAAAATCATCATTTCTTTGGCACTCAGCTTTCTTTATAGTCCAACTCTCAAATCCATATGACTACTGGAAAAACCATAGCCTTGACTAGATGGACCTTTGTCAGCAAAGTAATGTCCCTGCTTTTTAATATGCTGTCTAGGCTGGTTGTCACTTTTTTTTACAAAGAGTAAGGGTCTTTTTATTTCATGGCTGCAGTCACCATCTGCAGTGATTTGGGAGCCCCCCAAATAAAGTCAGCCACTGTTCCCACTGTTTCCCCATCGATTTGCCATGAAGTGATGGGACTGGATGCCATGATCTTAGTTTTCTGACTGTTGAGCTTTAAGTCAACTTTTTCACTCTCCTCTTTCACTAGTGTGGGGTTAATCCCACCTAGCATTTTCCATCTCTGACATTGTAGATTTCATCTTGAGAAGGTAAATTTGGGTCCTCTTAAAAAATCCTTTCCATGTTCTAATCAACATTTTTAGTCTTCCTTATAGTTTCTTGAGCCTATGGAATATAATTATATTAACATCTCCTAATGTTCTTGACTATTAATTCTATGATCTGTGTCATTTCTGGTTTCATCTTAATGGGTTGTTTTTCCCTTGCTTCTTTGTAAGTATACCCAGTAATTTTTTTTTTAATCAAATGTCAGACATTGTGAATTTTACCTTGTTGGGTGCTAAGTTTGGGGAGATGGTTTGTTTTATAAATATTATTTTCTGTATCCTGAAACCATAGCTAAGTTTCTAGGAGTCAATTTGATCCTTTGGAGTCTTGGTTTCAGGATTTGTGAGGCAAAACCAATGCACCATTAAATCTGGAGTTAATTTTTATCCCATGGTAATGAAGCAAGCCTGTCCTAGGACTCTGAGTCATACTACATTCATTACGAGGTATTCCACTCAGACTATTACAAGCAGGCATTATTCTTGGCACTGTAAGATCTCCAGGCACTATTTTTTTTCCTATGGTTCTTTTTTTTTTTTTCCATGGTTCTCTGAGGACTTGGGTAATTTGCCCATCTTGTGTGCTGATTAGTACTGAAATGAAAACCCAAGGGAGTTCCTTTGTAGATGTTTAGTGCATTTCCTCTGAGACCTCTCCTTCCCCTAGGACTCTCCCCTGTGAACTCCTGGCCACCTTGTCCTCCGAGGACATCCAGGTTCATGTCCTGAGAGTCTAGACTCTGGATTGCCACTGTCTGCACTATGTCCTGAAAACTATCCACAGTAAGTAAGCTGGAAAACAGGGACAAATCTCACTTATTACCCCTCTTTTAGGAGTAACTATCCTTCATTCCCTGATATCAATTGTCTTGTGAACTAAATTCTTAAGTTCAGTTTACTTTTTAAAAATTATTTTATTGAAGTATAGTTGATTTGCTATGTTTCAGGCATATAGTAAAGTCATTCAGTGTTGGTGGTGGTTTAGTTACTAAGTCATGTCTGACCCTTTGTGACCCCATGGACTGGAGTCCACCAGGCTCCTCTGTCCATGGGATTCCCCAGGCAAGAATATTGGAGTGTGTTGCCATGTTTTTCTCCGGGGGGAACTTCCCAACCCAGAAATCAAATCCAGGTCTCCTGCATTGCAGATGAATCTGTTACTTTTATCATATGAGCCACCAATGGAATATATATATTCTTTTTCAAATTATTTTCCATCATAAGTTAATATAGATATGGACTATACTTCCCTGTACTGTACTGTAGGTCCTTGTCAGTTGCTTTACCTTTCAAGGCACAAAGGTAAACCTGATCCCTGTTTCTCCATCTTGATCAGGATAGAATATCAACCCTTAAGCTCACTTTTAATAGATTTTTGTGAAATTTTAAGAAAACTCCTGATCACAGACACTCTGAAGATTCAAAAAATCTAAACAACATGATAAATACCCATTCATGATAGATATTCCCATATACTAGCAACTAAGAAAACAGGAATAGAAGCAAAATACTTCATAAATATTTAGGGAAGAAACATAATGAATAATGAAAAGCAAAATAAGTCTTGGAAAACCAAACTTAAGAAGACCAGATAACTAGAAGTTGCAAGGGAAGGGTTATACAATTTACTGAGGGAGAAGGAGACACTGGGATTTTGAGCAGTCACCATTACTGGTTTTCTTTGCACACATGAGTGCCAGATTCACCATGGTTAGTTGGCTTCTGCTAGTGTACTGAGTCCTTCAACGGGTTGATGGCTTTACTGGCATTCTTCTACCATGCTGGGACTCAGGCTACACTGGACAACTAGCCCAGACAGCTGCAGCCATGGTTGAAAGCAAGGAATAGTGTGCATAGACCAGTTGTTTTGCCTTCCCTGTTGAATGTGAAAGTGAAAGTCACTCAGCCTTGTCCAGTTTTTGTGACCCCATGGACTATACAGTCCATGGAATTCTCCAGGCCAGAATACTGGAGTGGGTAGCTGTTTCCTTCTCCAGGGGATCTTCCCAACCCAGGGACTGAACCCAGAGATTGAACCCAGGTCTCCCACATTGCAGGCAGATTCTTTACCAGCTGAAGCCCAAAAATACTGGAGTGGGTAAGCCTGTCTTTTCTCCAGCAGATCTTGTCGACCTAGGAATCAAACTGGGATCTCCTGTGTTGCAGGCAGATTCTTTACCAGCTGAGCTACACTTGCTGTTAAATGTTATTGGAACACACACTGCATTCAGTAAACTGGTAACTGTCTATAGATAACAAAGCATTTTACTGTCTATTATCAATTTTACTCTACTTTCTTCAATCCACCATCTTATGGAAACATCCTAATTTTTGTGTGAATCAGGTTGTTTTTCTCTAATAATACTTCAATTATAATCATTTGATTATTTATTCCACAAGTATCCATTAGATCTAATTTCTTGATATTTTAATTTTGACTGACTTTTGCTAATACCAGTCTTTGATAACTTGGAATGTAACTAGTGCTGCTACTTTCTTCTTATCCTTGTGAAGGTGGTGTTCAGTTCAGTTCAGTTCAGTTGCTCAGTCATGTCCAACTCTTTGCGACCCCATGAATTGCAGCACCTCCCTGTTGGTCAGGCCTCCCTGTCCATCACCAACTCCTGGAGTTCACCCAGACTCATGTCCATCGAGTCGTGGTGCCATCTAGCCATCTCATCCTCGGTCGTCCCCTTCTCCTCCTGCCCCCAATCCCTCCCAGCATCAGAGTCTTTTCCAATGAGTCAACTCTTCGCACAAAGTGGCCAAAGTACTGGAGTTTCAGCTTCAGCATCATTCCTTCCAATGAACACCCAGGACTGATCTCCTTTAGAATGGACTGGTTGGATCTCCTTGCAGTCCAAGGGACTCTCAAGAGCCTTCTCCAACACCACAGTTCAAAAGCATCAATTCTTCAGCACTCAGCCTTCTTCACAGTCCAACTCTCACATCCATACATGACCACTGGAAAAATCCTAGCCTTGACTAGACAGACCTTTGTTGACAAAGTAATGTCTCTGCTTTTCAATATGCTATCTAGGTTGGTCATAACTTTCTTTTCAAGGAGTAAGCATCTTTTAGTTTCATGGCTGCAATCACCATCTGCAGTGATTTTGGAGCCCAAAGAATAAAGTTTGACACTGTTTCCACTGTTTCCCCATCTATTTGCCATGAAGTGATGTGGTGTAGTCAGTGTGAAAAACATTTTTTATAACAAGGTTGATTATATCTTTGTTTCATGTTGAAAAGACAAAGAAATCTTTTGGTCTGAAATCAACTCTATTACCACAATAACTGAACAGAAAAGAAGGGGAAATTTTCATTATTTTTAAAGTAAGATGAACACATTACTTACCTAGAAATACATTTCATCTAGAGACAGTCATTGTGTCATAAATTTATCTACTTTGTTAGGGATGAATTTTTTAAGCTTTTAAAAATCTGTCTCCCATATTCTGTGCTTTAACTCTCTATTCTAGTTTCCCTTCATCAATACATTTGAAATATGGGTTTTCATATGTTTTATCAAAGTGTTGGATTTTATATATATATATATATATATATATATATATGCTGGATCTAATATAACATAAATATTGCATAAGAATCAGTCTTATTATGATGACTTAATCTTATGTTTAAAGTACATTTATTTCCTCAGTTTCATCCTTTTATTTCACATTTCTTTTTAATTTTTGTTTATTGTCTAGTAACACTTCTTAGTTTAGACTGATAGAATCATCAAAATTACATGATTTTTCTTCTCAAAATAAGCCTAGAAAATGGTTTGCTCAATTTCTGAAAAGGTTTCATTGCTATGCTGATAAAGTGGCGGGTAAATAGGGAAATTCCATCAACTTTACAAAGAGCATCTATAAAAACCCTACAATTTACATTATACTTAATGTTCAAAGATTGAATGCTTTCTAACATTGAGAATAAGACAAAGAAGTCCACCCTTACCATTCTTTTTCAACATGGTTTTGGAAGTTTTAACCAATAAAGAAGAAAAGAAAACACAAAGTATACAAATTGGAAAGGAAAAGATTAAAACTGCCCTGATTTGTAGATGGCTTGGTTGACTGTGTAAAAAATCTCAAGAAATGTACTTCCCCCGCCCCAAACACCCTCAGACCTCCCATAACTTATTAATAAGTTCAACAAAGATGTAGAGGAGAAGGCTGACACATAAAAATCAATTGCATTTCTATATAACAATGAACATGTACAAACTGAAAAGTATACATTCGTTCACAATTCTTCAAAAAGTTACATATATAGGTATGAATCTAATAAAATACATACAGAATTTGTATGCTGAATACTGCGCAATGTTGAAGAAAAAAATTAAAAGATCTAAATAAATGAAGGTCATACCACATTCAGGGATTGGAAGAGACATAATAAAGATGTCAATTCTACACAAACTGATATAGAAGAAAACTATTTTGAAAAGGAAGAGGAAATTTTGAGGAATCAATTACTTGATTTTAAAACTTATTAAATAGTAACAGTAACCATGACTCTGTGATATTGGTGGAAGGATAGACAGATGGATCAAGAGAATGGAAAAAAAATATCCAAAACACAAGTGTACTAAATTGATTTCAGTAAGGTGATACAGCAATTAAAAGGAGACAGGGTAGCCTTTTCAACAAATGGGGCTGTAATTTGCCATTTCTGGGCCAATAAGTGAAAAAAAAATTCTTACCTCAGTTTTACAACTTATACACAACTTAATTCAAAGTAAATTGTGTAATTAAATGTAAAACTATAAAACATTCAGGAAAAAAATAGGAGAAATTCTTCAGAATTTGAGGTTAAGGCAAGACTTGTCCAACTTCACACAAAAACCTGTGTGTGTTAGTCACTCAGTCATGTCTGACTCTTTGCAGTCCCATGGACTCTGTAGCCTGCCAGGCTCCCCTGTCCATGAAATTCTCCAGGGAAGAATACTAGAGTGGGTTGTCACTTCCTTCTCCAGAGGATCTTCCTGACCCAGGAATTGAATCCAGGCCTTCTTCATTGCAGGCAGATTCTTTACCATCTGAGCCACACAAAAACATGGTTCATAAAAAACTGGAAAATTGAACTTCATCAAAAGTTAACTGTACTCTATAAAAAAAAAAAAGTTAAGCTACAAAATGGGTGAAAATATTTGCAAATGACATATATGAAAAGGGACTTGTATCTAGAACATATAAAGAGCTCTCCAAACTCAATATTAAAAAGATAAACAACCCAATTAGAAAATGGAAAAATACATGAAGATGCATTTCAGTGATGAAGATGGCAGATAAGCACACAAAGAAATGTTCAATATCATTAATCATAAGAGAAATGCAAGTTAAAGCAAAGTAAAAAGTACTACATACAGTAAGAATGGCTAAAATAAAAAAAAATTGTATCACCTAAAAGCGTGTAAGAATGCAGAGAAGCTTGATCACTAGTATGCTTTCGCAGATAGCTTTGTAAAATGGTACAACCACACTTGAAAATAGTCTGACAGCATCATAAAAAAGAATAAACATGCAATTATCATATGACCCACAAATTACACTCCTAAGCTTTTTTCCCAGAAAAGTGAAGATTTCTGTCCACACAAAAACCCATACATGAATATTTTAGTAACTCTGTAAAATACAAAGCTGTAAATAACCTAGAAGGCCTTCATTGGGTGAATGGTTAAACAAACTGGTACATCTGTACCATGGAATTTTATTCAACATTCAAAAAAAGTATGAAGTTTTGATATCTCCAAGAACCTGGATGAATTTCAAGGGAATTACAGTGAGTGCAAAAAGCCAGTGCAAAGGCTGGATAGTGTATGATTCCATATATACAGTATTCTTATCAGTGGTAGCAGTTAAGGATGCTTGTGGTGATGGAAGATGTCCATGTCTTGGCTAAATCAGTTTCAGTGTTGAGCTTGTGACATTGTACTTTGATTTTCAAGATATTATCATGAGGGAAAACTGATTAAAGGGCATATTTCTTACAACTACCAGGGAATCTACAGTATCTCAAAATAAAAAGTTCAATAAAATGAGTTAAAAATAAATTGCTTTTTCTAAAATCAAGGGGAAAATAAAATTAGCAGATTTAAAAATTAAGCCAGTTAAGAAAGATTTATAAAAATAGGTGTTTTCTTTCCATTATAAAAGTCGGCGAGACTCTAAATTATGTCAGAAAGGTCCTGAAAGCAGAAAAAACAGATATATTATAGTTTTGCATGTAGAAAGAAAGCCTATAAAAGTTATAAAATATTGGAATGGTAGCTTGTTCTTTAAAAAAATAAATGGAGCAAATAGACAATTACCTTTGTGAATCATTTGAGAAAAGCTTCAGTTCCACTTAGCACTTGGGCTAAGGTGACCTCTTGAGACTCTCTTTAATTCTGTGAATTTTATGTCTAATAGCTTTCCATTTTGCTATAGAATAAAACATGAGTGTTTAAATGTAGTTAATCTTGGAAAAATGCCAAATAGCATTTCAGTGACAAAAATGACAATTTTTGAAAGGGTTGACATGAAATAGAAAAAAAGACCTTAAATCCATAACCATAAATATAACATCGAAATGTAAAATATATAATGGCTTTTTTTTTTTGAGAAAATAAGATTACTACTCTTAAGATTTCCTGTAAAATTTTCACTTTACCTGACAATACATTTTATTTGAAAATTTTGCCTAAGTTATAGAGATTTTGACTTAGACCTGTGGTGGTGTGAATATAAAAATAGACAACGAAAAGAGTGTCTTTGTTCCCAAAGATTTCAGTACATATTAGTAACTCATTATAAAAGAAGATAGAAGAAAATAAGTGCTAAATGCTATTAAAAAAAACAATACGCATTTTGAACAAAAAAGGAGCTATGCATTTGTATCATTTCCTTTACTCAGTGTCTTAGCCTATTCAGGCTGCTATACCAAAAATACCACAGACTGGGTAGCTTATTTATTNATAAAAAAAAAAAAGTTAAGCTACAAAATGGGTGAAAATATTTGCAAATGACATATATGAAAAGGGACTTGTATCTAGAGCATATAAAGAGCTCTCCAAACTCAATATTAAAAAGATAAACAACCCAATTAGAAAATGGAAAAATACATGAAGATGCATTTCAGTGATGAAGATGGCAGATAAGCACACAAAGAAATGTTCAATATCATTAATCATAAGAGAAATGCAAGTTAAAGCAAAGTAAAAAGTACTACATACAGTAAGAATGGCTAAAATAAAAAAAAATTGTATCACCTAAAAGCGTGTAAGAATGCAGAGAAGCTTGATCACTAGTATGCTTTCGCAGATAGCTTTGTAAAATGGTACAACCACACTTGAAAATAGTCTGACAGCATCATAAAAAAGAATAAACATGCAATTATCATATGACCCACAAATTACACTCCTAAGCTTTTTTCCCAGAAAAGTGAAGATTTCTGTCCACACAAAAACCCATACATGAATATTTTAGTAACTCTGTTTGTAAAATACAAAGCTGTAAATAACCTAGAAGGCCTTCATTGGGTGAATGGTTAAACAAACTGGTACATCTGTACCATGGAATTTTATTCAACATTCAAAATAAGTATGAAGTTTTGATATCTCCAAGAACCTGGATGAATTTCAAGGGAATTACAGTGAGTGCAAAAAGCCAGTGCAAAGGCTGGATAGTGTATGATTCCATATATACAGTATTCTTATCAGTGGTAGCAGTTAAGGATGCTTGTGGTGATGGAAGATGTCCATGTCTTGGCTAAATCAGTTTCAGTGTTGAGCTTGTGACATTGTACTTTGATTTTCAAGATATTATCATGAGGGAAAACTGATTAAAGGGCATATTTCTTACAACTACCAGGGAATCTACAGTATCTCAAAATAAAAAGTTCAATAAAATGAGTTTAAAAAAAATTGCTTTTTCTAAAATCAAGGGGAAAATAAAATTAGCAGATTTAAAAATTAAGCCAGTTAAGAAAGATTTATAAAAATAGATGTTTTCTTTCCATTATAAAAGTCAGCGAGACTCTAAATTATGTCAGAAAGGTCCTGAAAGCAGAAAAAAACAGATATATTATAGTTTTGCATGTAGAAAGAAAGCCTATAAAAGTTATAAAATATTGGAATGGTAGCTTGTTCTTTAAAAAAATAAATGGAGCAAATAGACAATTACCTTTGTGAATCATTTGAGAAAAGCTTCAGTTCCACTTAGCACTTGGGCTAAGGTGACCTCTTGAGACTCTCTTTAATTCTGTGAATTTTATGTCTAATAGCTTTCCATTTTGCTATAGAATAAAACATGAGTGTTTAAATGTAGTTAATCTTGGAAAAATGCCAAATAGCATTTCAGTGACAAAAATGACAATTTTTGAAAGGGTTGACATGAAATAGAAAAAAAGACCTTAAATCCATAACCATAAATATAACATCGAAATGTAAAATATATAATGGCTTTTTTTTTTTTTGAGAAAATAAGATTACTACTCTTAAGATTTCCTGTAAAATTTTCACTTTACCTGACAATACATTTTATTTGAAAATTTTGCCTAAGTTATAGAGATTTTGACTTAGACCTGTGGTGGTGTGAATATAAAAATAGACAACGAAAAGAGTGTCTTTGTTCCCAAAGATTTCAGTACATATTAGTAACTCATTATAAAAGAAGATAGAAGAAAATAAGTGCTAAATGCTATTAAAAAAAACAATACGCATTTTGAACAAAAAAGGAGCTATGCATTTGTATCATTTCCTTTACTCAGTGTCTTAGCCTATTCAGGCTGCTATACCAAAAATACCACAGACTGGGTAGCTTATTTATTTCTCATCATGCTGAAGGCTGGTAGCTCCAAAATCAAGGTTCTGGCAGACCAGAGCCCACGTCCTGGCCACAGAGGGTGTTCTTCTCACTGTGTCCTCACAGGAAGAAGGAGTAAGGGACAAGGCACCTCCCAGGGGTCTCTTCCATAAGGGCACAAATCCCATTCATGAGGGCCCCACTCTCCTGAACTAATCACCTCCCAAATGTCCTACCTCCTAATGTCATTAGGAAATTGGATTTCAGCATATAAATTTGAGAGGGGAAGGGCAGATAAAGCATTCAGTCTATAGTACTTTCTTTCTCCAGAGAATACTGCTTCTTCCCAAGAGTATTGGCCTCAGGCTCTCTTTATAAGGCACTCAACCTAAGAGTGACTCACTGACTCAATGCATTTGAGCAAACTCCAGGAGATAGTGAAGGACAGGGAAGCCTGAAATGCTGCAGTTCATGGGGTCACAAAGAGGCAAATACAACTTAGCAACTGAACAATTACAACAATAACCTAAGAACCAGAGAGATGTGTAATGCATTCTAAAAGGGCAAGTTCCCTTGGAGGTGAACAACACAACATGTGAAAAGCCTATTGGTAGGTGAAGTTGGAAAAAATAGTTTACAGTTGTGTAAACTGATCCTATCTGTAATGCCAATTGTCTTGCTGTTCACAGTGTCTGAACTGTTCGCTGAATCCAGGGTAGGCAAAGCTTGAACTAAGAGGCTGGAAGAAGACACAAGGAGCCATTGGAACTGCAGACATGTTTATTCTCTCCTGGCTGGCACAGGAGCCATCACACAGCCTCTCTCCTGGCTAACACAGCAACCACAACCATAATGTAGCCATAGCGGAGCCATAATGTAACCTCACATAACATAACCATGATGCCACACAACATGTGAAAAGCCTATTGGTAGGTGAAGTTGGAAAAAATAGTTTACAGTTGTGTAAACTGATCCTATCTGTAATGCCAATTGTCTTGCTGTTCACAGTGTCTGAACTGTTCGCTGAATCCAGGGTAGGCAAAGCTTGAACTAAGAGGCTGGAAGAAGACACAAGGAGCCATTGGAACTGCAGACATGTTTATTCTCTCCTGGCTGGCACAGGAGCCATCACACAGCCTCTCTCCTGGCTAACACAGCAACCACAACCATAATGTAGCCATAGCGGAGCCATAATGTAACCTCACATAACATAACCATGATGCCGCTCCAGTGTAACCCCAAAACAGCAGCAGCCAGAGCTTTCATGGTGAAGCTCATACAGGCAGACATACTGCACAAAACCCCCATGGCTTTTCCAGGTGAAACTTATATATCAAAAGTAGCCCATGTCCAAACGAATACTTTGTGACATGCATGTGCTGTGTTATAAATGATCTCAGCTGTTACATAATCATTATTTACATAACATGGGGCAAGAATGGGAGGCCATGGGGTGGAAGAGCCTGACCATTACATTTTGGCTAATTTGCTCTTTCCCTACACTCCACCCCCTTCAGGATTTCTCACCTCACAATCTACACACAGTCCATCTTCCAATATATGCCCTTGGTGAGTAACACTGACCCTTGAACTTACATCTTGCAACAGCAGTAGGTGCTGCAACAACGCCTGTTACATTCCCCAACACATAGCAAAACCTGTTACATTCCCCAACACATAGCAAAATCTGTTACATTCCCTAACACATAGCAAAACCCAATACCACATATCACCTGGAACTCACATTGCAGTCCTTGCCCTCATGGGGCTAGAAGAGCCACCCACCAATTGTGGAGTGCCTCCGTCTTCCATGGCCAAGTCCAGTCCACCATTTGTCCTTGTGAAATTGCAGGGAAGTCTCCACAAGGGAAACTCCACCTCTGTGGGGTTTTATTAAGGACCTGCAAAACCCCCACAGATGTTGGACCCATCCCTTCAAAGAGGGGATTTTTTGTGTGTGTGGCATTCAGAGCCCACCCACATGATCCCAAGTACTTTCAGTTCAGTTCAATTCAGTGGCTCAGTGGTGTCCAACTATTTGCAACCCCATGAACCGCAGCACACCAGGGCTCCCTGTCCATCATCAACTCCTGGAGTCTACCCAAACCCCTGCCCATTGTGTCGGTGATGCCATCCAACCATCTCATCCTCTGTTGTCCCCTTCTCCTCCTGTCCTCAATCTTTCCCAGCATCAGGGTCTTTTCAAATGAGTCAGCTCTTCGCATGAGGTGGCCAAAGTATTGGAGTTTCAGCTTCAACATCAGTCCTTCCAATGAACACCTAGGACTGATCTCCTTTAAGATGGACCAGTTGGATCTCCTTGCAGTCCAAGGGACTCTCAAGAGTCTTCTCCAACACCACAGTTCAAAAGCATCAATTCTTTGCACTCAGCTTTCTTNCCAAGGGACTCTTAAGAGTCTTCTCCAACACCACAGTTCAAAAGCATCAATTTTTCGGCGCTCAGCTTTCTTTATAGTCCAACTCTCACATCTATACATGACTACTAGAAAAACTATAGCCTTGAATATTTGGACCTTTGTTGGCAAAGTAATGTCTCTGCTTTTTAATATGCTGTCTAGGTGGGTCATAACTTTCCTTCCAAGGAGCTAGCGTCTTTTGATTTTATAGCTGCAATCACCATCTGCAGTGATTTTGGAGCCCAGAAAAATAAAGTCAGCCACTGTTTCCACTGTTTCCCCATCTATTTGCCATAAAGTGATGGGACCAGATGCCATGATTTTAGTTTTCTGCATTTTGAGCTATCAGCCAGCTTTTTCACTCTCCTCTTTCACTTTCATTAAGAGGCTCTTTAGTTCTTCTTCACTTTCTGCCATAAAGATGGTGTCATCTGCATATCTGAGGTTTCATACTGTTCTAAATCTACAAGAGAATCAGAGGTTAGCAGCACATCACAGGACAAACCTTTATAGTACACGGTTCTACTAAATCTACACACAGAACACAATCTTTATAATACATTGTTTTAAATCTAGGATACATCTTAAATCTTTACTGTCTAAATCTGCATAATTTGGCTGCCATAGCCATCAACGTGTGTACTAGGACCAGGAAACTGCTCTGGTTTGCCATAACCAAGACTGCATTTGGCACCAGTGACATCCAGAGCCATTACTTTTTGTACATTAGCGGGTGACCAGTGAACTGCAAGTTCTACATGGGGCCTCCAGTCCCTGCTTGGGCTGTTCAGGAGGGCACCTTGGTCTGAGTCCTATTCAAAGCAGAAAAGGGCATCATCGAAAGGAACATTCTCGGGTACCATGTAATCTAACTGAACTGCCCATATCTCTTGCTGTGGGTGCTTCCCAAACTTGGTAAACTGCTGCTATAGTCTCAGTTGCCTCCACAGCTCTAGGAGCAGAGCATTGGGCTGTTTATCAATTTTATTTCTGTAAAATCCTGCTGCCAGAAAATCAGCCCACATTTGCATTGTTGTCACCTGGGTGGGGTGACAGCTTGAGCCCCGTTCAGGGTCTTCACACTTCTAATCCCATTTGCCTGCCACAGTCCCTCTATTTCTCCCAAAATAGCCACTATTGAGGTCAAGTCCTAGATGGGGTGCCCCACATAAGGTGCAAAAATAGTCAGGGATTCAAAAGAGGTAGACAAGGCATTGTTCAAAATGGCGTCTTGAATGCTGCCAGTAAAATGCTCATCATCTGGGCCTTGAATACTTGGGTTAACATCGACTGCTTCATACCCAGTTCTCTCACCACTCGGCATAGGTATGTCATTCACTCACAGTATCCGGGAACCCTCTCATATTCGACCACACATTGCAGATGGCAGCGTTAATCCATTCCATGAGGGTGTTTCCTTGAGTAGGTGCACTTTGCATGAGTCGCCTAGCATTCTGCAACTTTTGTCTCAACCAGAGGTGAGTGGTTATAGTGCTTATAGATGCCAGTCATTCTATTCTATCCCCAACACATATGATACTGTATATTCCTGTGTCCCAAAGTTACAAAAGCTATGCTGCCAAGGGTTTCCTTTGTTTTTGCCGAAACTGCATACCCATGTCAATCAACTCTGCCTGAGTATATGATCAATACATCATGAAGTCAGTCACATTGAGGGCCCTTTGAGGATGCCCCCCACCCCGGGCCATAGGCTACTCATGCTTCACTTTCTGCTGTGCAATGGTCCTCACTGCCAAGTGGGAACCTGCAGTCTCAGAACCTTAGTCTCATAATGTTCATCATCACCATCACTTACCATCTCACTGTCAGAGCTGCTGGGTTCTTCAAGCCATGAAGTTCTTGCTCTTATGCCTATATACATTGCTCTAGTTTTTCCAAGCATCTCTGAATACTGTGCACCAGTGGAGCATAGTGCGGGGCATGATCCATATTTGCCTTCAGAGTAGTCAGGAAAATCTACCCTCTGGTGCCAGCAGCAGTCCGTGCCACCTCGTTTGGCAAATGGGAACTCACTGCCTGTAATGCAACGTCAGTGCTATCGGGTGACCCCCCCCAATTGGAATTCCACCGAGCCCACTCCAAGAGGATTGCAGCCACGAGGTACCACCACGTGCTATATGGTGACCACTGGCTTCCTCCCTCCAGTGGAGCCACAGGCTCTTCTACCTGCTGGGAATCCTGCTGACTATTCCACTTGTTTCACCGATCTTGTTCCTGATGCCAGTTGTCACACTGTTCACACTGTCCACACTATTCACTAAACCCAAGGTAGACAAGGCTCTAGCTAAAAAACACTAGGAGCCATAGGAACTGCAGACATGTTTATTCTCTCCTGTCTGGCATGGTGGCCATAACACAGCCCCTCCCTGGGCTGACATAGCTGCCATAGACCCAGCCACAACATAACCATAACATAGCCATAATGGAGCCATCACATAACCTCACATAACACAACCATGATGTCACTCTAATGTACCCCAATGCAGCAGCAGCCAGGGCTGTCATGGTGAAGCTCATACAGATGTACTTCAAACCACCATCAAGGCTTTTCCAGGTGGAGCTGATATATCAACAGTAGCCCCCATCCAAGTTAAACCTGATGACATGCATGTGCAGGGCTATAAGTGACCTCAGCTGTTACATAAACCTTGTGGCATGCAGGCACAGTGCTATAAGTGATCTCAACTGTTCAGTTCAGTTCAGTCACTCAGTCGTGTTCGACTCTTTGTGACCCCATGGATTGCAGCATGCCAGGCTTAACTGTCTATCAACAACTCCCAGAGCTTACTCAAACTCATGTCCAACAGGTTGGTGATGCCATCCAACCATCTCATCCTCTGTCATCCCCTTCTCCTCCTGCCTTCAATCATTCCCAGAATTAGGGTCTTTTCCAATAAGTTAGTTCTTTGCATCAGGTGGCCAAAGTATTGGAGTTTCAGCTTCAACATCAGTCCTTCCAATGAATATTCAAGACTGATTTCCTTTAAGATTAACTGGTTGGATCTCCTTGCAGTCCAAGGGACTCTAAAGAGTCTTCTCCAACACCACAGTTCAAAAGCATCAATTCTTTGGTGCTCAGATTTCTTTATAGTCCAACTCTCACATCCATACATGACTACTGGAAAAACCATAGCTTTGACTAGACTGACCTTTGTTGGTAAAGTAATGTCTCTGCTTTTTAATATACTGTCTAGGTTGGTCATTGCTTTTCTTTCAAGGAGCAAAATCTTTTAATTTCATGGCTGCAGTCACCATCTGCAGTGATTTTGGAGCCCTAAAAAATAAAGTCAGCCACTGTTTCCATTGTTTCTGCATCTATTTGCCATGAAGTGATGGGAGTGGATGTCATGATCTTAGTTCTCTGAATGTTGAGCTTTAAGCCAATNGCTTTTCTTTCAAGGAGCAAAATCTTTTAATTTCATGGCTGCAGTCACCATCTGCAGTGATTTTGGAGCCCTAAAAAATAAAGTCAGCCACTGTTTCCATTGTTTCTGCATCTATTTGCCATGAAGTGATGGGAGTGGATGTCATGATCTTAGTTCTCTGAATGTTGAGCTTTAAGCCAATTTTTTCACTCTCTACTTTCACTTTCATCAAGAGGCTTTTTAGTTCCTCTTCACTTTCTGCCATAATGGTGGTGTCATCTGCATATCTGAGATTATTGATATTTCTCCCGGCAATCTTGATTCCAGCTTGTGCTTCATCCAGCCCAAAATTTTGCATGATGTACTCTGCATATAAGTTAAATAAGCAGGGTGACAATATACAGCCTTGACACACTCCTCTTCCAATTTGGAACCAGTCCGTAGTTCCATGTCCAGTTCTAACTATTGCTTCTTGATCTGCATACAGATTTCTCAGGAGGCAGGTTAGTTGGAATGGTGTTCCCATCTCTTTCAGAATTTTCCACAGTTTTTTGTGATCCACACAGACAAAGGCTTTGGCATAGTCAATAAAGCAAAAGTATATGTTTGGAGGAACTCTCTTACTTTTTCAATGATCCAGCAGATGTTGGCAATTTGATCTCTGGTTCCTCTGCCTTTTCTAAATCCAGATTGGACATCTGGAATTTCACAGTTCATGTACTGTTGAAGCCTGGCTTGCAGAATTTTGAGCATTATTTTGCTAGCATGTGGGGCAAGAGTGGGAGGCCTTGGGGTAAGAGAGCCTGACTGTGCCATCTTGGCTAATTTGCTCTTTCCCTACAAGTTGGATCCCACCTACTTTGAAATTCATGTGAAGGATCTAGGGTGTATTTTTCTAAGCAGGTTTTTGATGAAGGTGGTGCTATCATGTCTTCAATAATTGGGAAAAATAAATATGAAAGTTACATAGACGTTAAAATAAAAAAGAAAATGATTATGGGCAAAGGGGCAATTAATAGGGAATCCATTTAGATACTCTAGGTGGCAGTGAAGTAAAGAGGGCTCACATAGTCTACAATGACTTTTTCAGTTACGGCTGAAAAAGCTGATTTTAAAGCGGATTTTAGGACTTCTGTGGTGGCCCAGTGTTTAAGAGTCCATCTTCCAATGCACAGGGTGCAGGTTTGATCCCTGGTCTGGGAGTTAATATCCCACAGGCCTTGTGGCCACAAAAGCAAAACATAAAACAGAAACAATATTGTTTTTTTCAATGAAGACTTAAAAAATAGTTCACATTTAAAACAATCTTTAAAAAGTGGGTTTTAAGATGAAACCCTGGCCTAGATGGAGGGCAGGGTCTTTAGGTGAAATAAGAACAAGGGACTGAAGAAAAACCCTGAGTCCTGACTGTGTGTGAGCAGCAGTCTGGCAAATCTATTTATAGATGTTAATGAGGAAGCCATAAAATAAAGAGGAAAATCTTCAGAATGGATGGGGTGGTGCTTGGTGAGAAAGCTGCTTTTGTAAATGCTGAAATTTAAGGAATTTGTGTATGAAAAATCAAACAAATAAGATGGAAAGTTTATTATATAGATATGTAGAAAGATATCGTGAAGAGATCAAATGGCTTATGAACATAGAAAAAGTTCTTGCATTTGAAGCTATAAGGTGATTACTGATCTTTGATGATGGTTTTATACATGGTAATAGTGGCTCAGATGATACAGAATCTGCCTGCAATGCAGGAGACTTGAGTTTGGTCCCTGGCTCGAAAAGTTCCCCTAGAGAAGGGAATGCCTACCCACTCTAGTAGTCTTACCTGGAGAATTCCATGGACAGAGGAGCCTGGCAGACTACAGTCCATTGAGCTGCAAAGAATCAGACACAACTGAGTGACTAACACTTCACTTTTCATTAGGGGAAAAACTTACTTTCATATTGCCAGTTGGGGCATTTAAGATATTTTTCCATAGAGTTAGCAGTGAAAGTAAACAAAAATGATAAAAGTAAGAAAGTAAGATAAGTTGTAAGACTAGCTGTGACTTACATTTATCTGTAGGGAAATGACCTGTGCAGATGCAGATGATTTATTGCACCAAAAATATCTCATATTTTAAAAACTAGTATTAGTAAGATAATGTGATTATATTTACTTTTTAAATATGTCAAATGTTTGTAAATATCTACACTGACAGAAGATTGATAATTTTATAATAACTTCAAATGTGAGTCTTGTTCATGTTCAGTATCTACCTTTAACGTTCATTTCCATAAGAATCTAAAGATAAGATAAATGTAAGTAAACACAAATATCTAACCAAAGTTCATTCTGTAAAGATAACTATGCAGTGTCTCCCCAGATTGACATGAATGATTTCCCTATATTCCTCTTATAAGTATGAATATTATTAGTTTATTGACTTTAGCTAATGAGAAATTTCATCCACACTGAAGGGAACAGGAAGTAATATCTGACACCAAAATCAAAATGGTCCCCAGCAGATAAGTTTTGATTACTAAGTCCTAGAAGAGTTATTTCTTTCCTTTCACTTACATAATTATTTCAGTCATCATTAACTTATACTAAGATTTTCTTTTTGCTTTTATTTTTAATTAGAGAATGATTACTTTATAATGTTGTGTTGGTTTCTGCTGTACAATAATGCATATGAACCATAAGTACGAATATACATGTGTGCTGTAGGGTGCTTAGTTGCTCAGTCATGTCTGACTCCTTGGAATCCTAGAGACTGTAACCCACCAGGCTCCTCTGTCCATGGGGATTCTCTAGGCAAGAATACTTGAGTGGGTTGACATTCTCTCCTCCACGGTTTCTTCCCAACCCAGGGATCGAACCCAAGTCTCCTGCATTGCATTGCAGGCAGATTCTTTACCATCTGAGTCATCAGGGAAGGCCAACAATACTGGATTGAGTAGCCTATCCCTTCTCCAAGGGATCTTCCTGACCCAGTAATCAAACTGGGGTCTCCTACATTATAGGCAGATTCTTCCCTGGTAGCTCAGCTGGTAAAGAATCTGCCTGCAATAAAGGAGACACCATCTAAAGATAGATAGATAGATAGATAGATAGATAGATCCCCTCCCTCTTGAATCTCCCCCCCACCCCCAAACTATCCTCTCTAGATCATCACAGAGCACCAGGTTGAGCTCCCTGTGTAATATCTGTCTCTTATACACA
>SJYX01012111.1:403928-414347 GCA_006410675.1 Oreotragus oreotragus
CTCTAGATCATCACAGAGCACCAGGTTGAGCTCCCTGTGTAATATTGCAGCTTCCCACTCAGCTATATATTTTAAACACGGTAGTGTGTATATATCAATGCTACTCTCTCAATCCATCCCACTTCTCCTCCCCCCACTGTGTCCACAAGTCTCTAAGTCTCCATTCTCTAAGTCTGCTGTCTGTTTCTGCCCTGCAAATGAGTTCATTGATACCATTTCTAGATTCCATATATAATGTGTCAATCGATATACAATAGAGATTGTCTTTAAGTATAAATCATGCTGTCCTTCTACTCTAAACTTTTCAAGCCCTTTCCATTGCATTTAAGATAAAACTTCCAAATGCTAATTGCATCCTACACAGCCCTGTAGGGTCCTCAGACTTTCTCTTAAGCATCATGTCCCCAGGTTCAGAGTCCTTCCTGATGTTCGTATAAGACATGGTCTTCCTTACTTCAGGGACTTTAAGCAGGCTAGGTCTGTGTCGAAATAATATTTTATCTACATTCAACTGCATCATATCCCTGCAGTGTCAGCTTCAGTTTTACTTTTTCAAGGAAACTTCTTCATCTAAATTCTTTTAATAATCTCTTATACAATGCTCCAATTTTTTCTTAGTTCACTTTCATAACTTTCAAATATATATTTGTTTCTGTGGATGTTTGATGAATATTACTTCCAATTTTAGGAAATAATAAGCAATGGTCTCATTATATCCTCACTGCATATCATAGAGCTTGATATTGAATGATAATTACAAGATATTTGTGAAATAAATGGGTTCTTAGAACGAGGATCTTAAATAGAATCAGCATCATATTTATATCAACTTCCACATTTATGCATTCATGTGCACGCACACACACATACACATATATCTGAGACATTGACTGTACAGGAAGGAAACACTCAAGGTCATTTTTTAAAGCTATGATTCTCTGAATCATTATGAATGATTGCTTGTCATGACTATGAGAAGGCTATACAAGCATCATGGGCTTTGGAAGGTTCAGCACATGTCTAAATTTACTTCTCATCCTATCAGAGAGTAGAGTGTTTTTCAAGAGAAAACCAGACAGATAGAGGGTAGCAGAAAAGATAAAGTCATAGAGGAAAGAACGAGAATTGTGTCTGATAGGGCAAAACATGCGCTTTTCCTCTCCTGTTGAATACTGGTACAGAAGTACAAGGCTCTTCCATTTCCACTGTCAGGATGACTCATCAAAAGAATGATGGAGTCCCACCGAACAAGTGTTGAAATGAGCAGTTATTGCCTACTATGGAACTGCTCACAGAATAAAGTGACATTTTAACCTCTTAAAAATAAACACAAAAGATACTGAGACAAATCAAGTGGACCTACCAAAACCAAATTAAAATCAAACAGGAAAGAAATATCTACTTTTGGACTTACCTTGGTTACATGTGGGTAGTTTCGATCTCTTCATTCCTTAGTTTTCTCACCTGCCTAAAATAATAACAGTCATTTTAATAATAGCAATTTCGTCTTTAAGTCCAACATTATAGGAAATGGTGCGGTTTTAATATTGCATTTGCAGATTCCCTTAGGAAAGACTGTGAATGAGAATGGTTTTCAAGGTGATACGGACATTGAAACATAACAGGATTTTTAGAACCACAGAAAGAACAATAAGTGAGAGATAAATACCTAAATTGGGAAGTAGCACTCCTGCAGAGTTGAAAGACAAATTCTCACAGGAAAAGAAATGTATGAGAGGAAGATAAGACAGAATAACGTGAAGTGATTACAAGTAGTGAATTACTTAAAAATTAGGTTAAGAAGAATGATTGAAACTTATTGCATCCTCAGCAGTGCCCTACTGGCTCAGACAAACACCATTGCCCTCAAGCAGCTTATGATGTGTCTTCAAGGAGAGGGATGCAAAAGCATGTTTAAATTTAAAGCTGCTACCTGCATGAACAGCACATTGTGTGTATAACATATGGATATGTAACAGCAGAGTGAGATTATACTTCTGTAGAGGCATTGAAAGGGTCTGAAAAAAAAACTGGGTCTTGATTTTCTCTAGATAATAGACAGGAAATTTTCAGGAAGTGGTAAATGAAGCAGTAGGTATAAAAAAACATTTGATGTGTGAAGAAAAACAGAATTTGTCTCTTCAGAGTGCTGCTTCTCAGAATCACATCTCACACGACCATCAAAAATCTACTGCTTAAAATAGACGATAAAAAACCTTATTTCCATTCAAAACACACAACTGATTCCTATGTGTTGTTAAATTTCAGTGCTGTAAGATTCTGTTTTTCTGTGCATTATGGGTACACTTGTTAACATTACACAGTTAAATGGTAATAATAGCCTGTTTCAAATATATGAAGACTCATTATGTAGATGAATTTGAACATCTGTTTCCCCAGAAGATAATAAATAAGGAAGCAAAAAGTAATCAGAAGTGTTTAGGTTTATAACACAAAATTAAGACAGCACACCCATGGTGGTGATAAGAATTTCTCTTATAACTTAAGGAAGGAAGAAATGTATTTTCTCTCTGAGGATAAGTCCAAGCTGGGATAATTTGACAGCAAGTTATGAACCTGTTAGAAATCCATCTTAGGTGCACCTGATGTATAATTATAATGAAGATTGTTATGATAATTTTGTGTATGTCATTTTTAAAATTTTATTCCCTCGTAACTCAGTTGACAAAGAATCTGCCTGCAATGCAGGAGACCTTAGTTTGATTCCTGGGTTGGAAAATCCGCTGGAGAAGGGGTAGGTAACCCACTCCAGTACTCTTGGGCTTCCCTTCTGGCTCAGCTGGTAAAGATTCTGCCTACAAAGCCAGGAGACCTGGGTTCGATCCCTGGATTGGGAAGATCCCTTAGAGAAGGAAAAGGCTACGCATTCCAGTATCCTGGCCTGGAAAATTCCAGGACTGTAATTTTTAGGTTGTTTTTAATCCCTCTTTGAAAATAGGGTAATTGAGAAGAAGATTCTTTAACAAGGTCTGCAGGGTTGTCAATGACAAACCCAAAGCTATAACCACACACTATTATTTCACTTTTCACTTTCATGCATTGGAGAAGGAAATAGCAACCCACTCCAGTGTTCTTGCCTGGAGAATCCCAGGGACGGGGGAGCCTGGTGGGCTGCCATCTATGGGGTTGCACAGAGTTGGACACGACTGAAGCGACTTAGCAGTAGCAGCAAGGATCTCCCAGTTTTAATGCAGGCTAACTAAATTCCTAATTAGCCAGGAGATCTTTTCTACCCCAGAGCTGTAATTATTGTACTTAAACTAGATTTAAATATATAATATTGATTTTGTTGTTATTTACTCACTAAGTCATGTCTGAGTCTACCCCATGGACTCTAGACCACCAACTCTTCTGCCCATGGTATTTCCCAGACAAGAATATCGGAGTGGGATGCCATTTCCTTCTCNTATTGTACTATAACTAGATTTAAATATATAATATTGATTTTGTTGTTATTTACTCACTAAGTCATGTCTGAGTCTACCCCATGGACTCTAGACCACCAACTCTTCTGCCCATGGTATTTCCCAGACAAGAATATCGGAGTGGGATGCCATTTCCTTCTCCAGGGATCTTCCTGATACATGGATCAAACCCATATCTCCTCCCTTGGCAGGTGGATTCTTTACCACTGAGTCACTAGGGAAGCCCATAATATTGATTTTGTTGTCTGTGTTTAGTCACTAAGTCATGTGACCCCATGGACTGTAGCTGGCCAGGTCCCTCCATCCATGAGATTTTCCAGGCAAGTAAGAGTGAATTGCCGTTTCCTCCTTCAGGGGATCTTCCCTACCCAGGGATTGAACCTGTGTCTCTTGGATCTCTTACATTAGCAGATAGATTCTTGTGTTACTATCAGTCTGATTATAATTTGATATCAGATTCAGGCAAAAAAGTTTCAACTAATTGTTTTCTAGAAAGAATTCTAAAAAATGTTAAGATGTTCTAGATTATACCATAGAACAGAAGTAGGGAACATTTTAGATATGAAAAATCATCACAATAGAGAAGAGAAAAATAATTAAATGGCAGTGATCCAAGAAGATAATGAGAGAACATTTTCATATAAAATAAGTTGATGGGTTTGAAAGTACTAATATAAATACCCTTAGAACTAGTAGATTATTTTTCAAATGTGCTTAAGAAAATTCCTCCAAACTCCTGTAGGGTTAAGCTTTTGATGGCATGGCCTTTTTATTCTGTAACATAATGTGAAGCTTTCTTGCTTCAGAATGTTCTGGGATTATGCTCTAATGAGTGTTAATATTACTCTTTTCAGTGTTTCTCAAATGTGTTCTGAGATCCACTAGCTTTAGAATCACTCAGGGTATTTATATAAAATTCAAATTTCTGGATCCCATTCAAACATTACAGAATCAGGATGTCTGTACTTTGGCCCTGTTGATTTTATTTTGACAAGTGCTTTAGGTGATTATATAGTGTATAGTGTAAAACGTCTGCCTTCAATGCCAGAGACCCAAGTTCAGTCCCTGGGTCAGGAAGATACCCTGGAGAAGGAAATGGTAACCTACTCTAGTACTCTTGTCTGGAAAATCCCATCGACGGAGAATCGTGGTAGGCTACAGTCCATACGGTTGCAAAGAGTTGGACACGACTTAGAGACTTCACTTTCACTTTAGATGATTGTATTAAAATTAATAGTTTGAGATCTGTTGGGTTAATTTAATCAAATTCCTTTCAAATGGGTCATTTTTGTTTGATCTGTTATAACTCTACTATCAAGTATTTGTTTAAACAGATAGTCTAATTCTTTGTCACTGCTAGATAATTAAGTACTCACTTTGAACTTTAATATATTGAATTATTTCTGTCAGAGAAGATAGCATACTCTCAGGCCATCTTACAGTGAGTAGGGATCCTTTACTATAAAGACAGATGATCTTTCCTGGAATAGAAATGTAGTATTTCTTCCAAAGAATGAATGCAGTCTTTAAGTCTCAATCTACCAATAATTGGAGAAGGCAATGGCACCCCACTCCAGTACTCTTGCCTGGAAAATCCCATGGACGAAGGAGCCAGGTGGGCTGCAGTCCGTGGAGTTGCTGAGTCGGACACAACTGAGCGACTTCCCTTTCACTTTTCACTTGCTTGCATTGGAGAAAGAAATCAGAACCCACTCCAGTGTTCTTGACTGGAGAATCCCAGGGACGGGGGAGCCTGGTGGGCTGCTGTCTATGGGGTTGCACAGAGTCGGACACGACTGAAGTGACTTAGCAGTAGCAACAAAGAGAGTCGGACACAACTGAGCAACTTCACTTTCACTTTTCACTTTCTTGCATTGGAGAAAGAAATCACAACCCACTCCAGTGTTCTTGACTGGAGAATCCCAGGGACGGGGGATCCTGGTGGGCTGCCGTCTATGGGGTTGCACAGAGTCGGACACGACTGAAGTGACTTAGCAGTAGCAGCAAGGATCTCCCAGTTTTAATGCAGGCTAACTAAATTCCTAATTAGCCAGGAGATCTTTTCTACCCCAGAGCTGTAATAATAATTAGTATTATTAGTATTATTAGCAGCTACCAATAATTAGTATTTCCAAATTCATATCAGTTAGACTAAAACAGTGTCTAACTGTTTTGTTTCTCCGCACTCTTTCCCCTTTTTCTGAATTGACCTTGACATTTCCTGACACGCCCAGATCACTTAGGTCTCTGTTGTGCTCTGCGAGCTGTTTCTCCTGGCCTCTGCATGACATGCCCACGGTCTCCCTGTGGCTTCCTGTGGTATTTCCTCCCATGCTGCCATTTTCCCCAAGTGCCAGGTGAGGGATGGTATCGCTTGCTAACAATCCCTGCTGCCAAGGGACAAGAGCACTGCCTGATGCTTGTGCATAATTTCCGTGATTGCCAAAGACATTGCATCAGTGCTGGGTGCATTGTACTCTCCTCATCCCACAGAAGAGACAGTGAAGAAAAACAGACGATGCCTACAGAGCCTTATTTCGGCCCTTTCATGTAGAGAAGCTCGGCTAGGAATGTGTGCTGGATTCAGCGTTATGTGGGATGTTACTGAAGTTTTCTGATGTTACTGAAGTTTTCAACTGTGCTGTCATTCTTGCTCAGAGGTTTCCATTGCTTCTGTCAGGACACTACAATTCCACATGTATAACAGATATTTCATGAGTGCCATGAGTTTTCTTTTCAAATGTTTATCACATTTATAGAGGTATAATTTGTACATACTGCTGCTGCTGCTGCTAAGTTGCTTCAGTCTTGTCCAACTCTGCGACCCCATAAACAGCAGCCCACCAGGCTCCCCTGTCCCTGGGATCCTACAGGCAAGAACCCTGGAGTGGGTCGCCATTGCCTTCTCCATTGTACATGCTAAAACTCATCAATGTCAAGCACATAATTTTATTAGTTGTCTAATTTACATAAGAATCATTATATATAGTACAGAAGAAAGGAGAACGCATTTGAGAACACACAATAACCAGGAGAATATGAAAATTTAAGCTTTAGTAGCAATCTCTGAACTAGAGTTTAGAGTTCCTCCTTAAAGATAGAAGAAAATGTTTCAGATTTGAAATACAATTTAAAGGCTCAAAAGTCCCCCAAAAGTACCAAAGAAAGCCTCCAAGAATAGAAGTCATTAACCAAATAATTCCTCACACTGTACAAGAAAAGTATGCTCCAAAAGAACTATAAAATATATATATTTTTTGAAAGAATGCAAATAATCACTATATCAGGCTTTTAAATGAAGACCAGAATCTAAAGGCAATGGAGAAATACTTAGAAAATGCTAAGAAAAAAGTAACATTCAAAAAAATTTCGAGACATTTACCTGGTTCATAAGCAACAACAGCAGAAATTGTTTTATTGATTGCAAAACATTCCTGTCATCTCCACAGCAGTCCTCCCAATTAGTATCAAAATCATGATATAGAGCTTCCTCATCCCTCACAAATTGTNCACATTGTACAAGAAAAGTATGCTCCAAAAGAACTATAAAATATATATATATTTTGAAAGAATGCAAATAATCACTATATCAGGCTTTTAAATGAAGACCAGAATCTAAAGGCAATGGAGAAATACTTAGAAAATGCTAAGAAAAAAGTAACATTCAAAAAAATTTCGAGACATTTACCTGGTTCATAAGCAACAACAGCAGAAATTGTTTTATTGATTGCAAAACATTCCTGTCATCTCCACAGCAGTCCTCCCAATTAGTATCAAAATCATGATATAGAGCTTCCTCATCCCTCACAAATTGTCCTTGTATATTTTAACAATCAATCCCTTTTTCCCACCCTTGGTCATTGGCAACCTCTGGTCAGTTTTCTGTCATAAAATTTTTGCCTTTCTAAAACTTGATATAAATGAAATCACGTACTTGTAGACTTTAAAATATGTCCAGAAATTCTTTGACAATCTTCCCTTCAGATGGGGGTGCTTAATTCCTCTACCTCAGTGCGGGTTGAATTTACTAACCAGATTTTAATGAAAGTTGTAGAATTATGCTATATGACTTCTGAGGTTAGGTAACACGAAGGTTAGTTTCTGCTTGTCTTCCTATTTCTCCAGACCTTTCTCCCCAAGGGAAACCAGATAGCAGGCTGTGAGGACACTCAAGCAGCCTGTGGCAAAACTTAATCACAGGGAGAAACATGATATTATGTGGAGACTGGAAGAAGATCCTGTCAAAAGAACAGAGGATTTGAAGCCCTCCTGCAAATAGTTACAAATAGGATAAAGGTACACGTTTTATCCTACTTGTTCCTTTCTTGCAAGCCAGCAAGTCAGCCTGCAACAGTTCCCTAGTTCCTGTCAAAAAACAGGAGACTCATGGGTGGAAGACAAGATTCTGTGTCACTCACTACACAGCAATGACCAGAACATCAGCATTGGTCCTGTTTCCTGAGCTTCAATGGCCATAGGGCTCCAATGCTGGAACACACTGTAGATCTTGTCACAGGCAAGTGATCCCAAATTTAAGAAATTTTAGTGCTTTATAATAGACTTTTTCAACCCATTTTCTTTGATCTCATCTTGACACACAATTAGGATGAGTTTCTTGTAACATATAGTTTGATCTTAACAATTACCTATGACAGTCCTTGGTTTTTACTTTGAGTGTTTAAGCGAGTTTGTTATAATTATTCTTATGGTTGGGTTAGAACTGTTTGCTAATTTTTCTATTCATTTCACCTGCTTTCTGCTCTATTTTTCTTCTCTTTTTGCCATCATATGCATTAATTGACTTTTCCATTACTGATCCTTTTCTCTACTATTTGATTCTCTATTGGGCTTCCCTGGTGGCTCAGAGGTTAAAGTGTCTGCCTCCAATGCAGGAGACCTCGGTTTGATCCCTGGATCGGGAAGATCCCCTGGAGAAGGAAGTGGCAACCCACTCCTGTATTCTTGCCTGGAAAATCTCAAGGACAGAGGAGCCTGGCAGGGTATAGTCCATGGGATTACAAAGAGTTGGACATCATGGAGTGACTGAGCACACTAGAGAAAGACAGTCCAGTATTTAAATAAAATACACAGACCTCTTAACTTGAATTAATACTAAATGAACAAATATATAGATGGTGAAAGGCTATGCTTTCTATTTTCTTAGGGAGAAATAAAATATATATGTAAATTATTAAAAATTATTAAATAGCAGAATTTGGATTCATTATGGTAGACACTATTCACACTTATTATGTGCATACTTATTATGCTTCTCTGTATTTATAATATATGTTCTGTTCATTTGGCAAAGGCTATTTAACCAGCAACTACACAATATGGTTCAACTGAGCTGTAAATTTGCAATAATCTAGTCAGTCTGCCAGGAGAAGGCAATGGCACCCCACTCCAGTACTCTTGCTTGGAAAATCCCATGGACAGAGGAGCCTGGTAGGCTGCAGTCCATGGGGTCGCTAAGAGTCAGACACGACTGAGAGACTTAACTTTCACTTTTCACTTTAATGCATTGGAGAAGGAAATAGCAACCCACTCCAGTGTTCTTGCCTGGAGAATCCCAGGGACGGGGGGGCCTCGTGAGCTGCCGTCTAGGGTGTCGCACAGATTCGGACACAACTGAAGCGACTTAGCAGCAGCAGCAGTCAGTCTGCCAAGCCTGCATGTTTCCATTTTGATATGAATCGTAACTTCAAACTTGAAACTAAAATAACCTGGGCCAGCAAATCCCACAATAATGTTTCATCATATATTCACTAATATGTAAGGGCAGAACCCCTTAGCTTAAGAGTGCTTCTTCATGTATATATATATATAAAAACAGCATACCTCAACAGCAGAGGATACCCTAAAGGTAGGAAATTAAGCTCAAAACAAATGTATTTCATGAGTAACCACAAAAATTCTTTCATTTTTTGTTTAGCACAGACATATTTTATAGTATAAAATTTACAACAGAAATTCCATATTTTTTTCACAAATGTGATTAAAATTAATAATACTGGAAGACCTTGCTATTTTAATTTATTCCCTAGTTTGTAGAACTTCAGCCAAAAGTGGCCATTTGGCCTAATTTGAGAAGTATGAAATTGTCAAAATTTGTCCCCTATTTCTAGGTAGCTGTGTGACTTTGGGCTGTTTATTCATTATGTATGAGTTTCACATTTGTCAGTGGACAAAGACAAATGTTCTTACTTTACAATAATATTGTGAATACTGCACTAAATTGCAGTTGATTCAAGCATAGTTTTCAAAAAAGTAAAATCATGACTCAAGATAAAAATGAACTCATCAAAAATTTTATTTGGCTTATTAATTATAAGAAAGATATTATGACCAGTGAGCATTGATAATTAGGTGTTTGTTGATAAATGAATGTTGGGAGTCCTGGTTTAGATATAAAACTGACTAATATCTGATAGGAACATCAGCTATAATGTCTGGAATAATCAGTTTCACCAGAAAGAAATTGTTTGCATATTGAACAGACAAAAATCTACATGTTAAATTCTGCCTTGATAGAGTTTTTTGAATTGACATGTCAATAAAGAGTTAGGCTCAGCAGATGCTGTGGAAATCACCAGGTAATATCTTCTTTCTCTTTCCAATGTTCAGGTAAGTTGAGTAAATGAGAATTGGGAAAGTTACTACATTAATAAAATTAACATAGATGTCATTTTTTAAATGAAGGGGAAAATGTAAACATAGTGTTCTAAAAATTAAATTCTAACTATTTCCAGGCAATTAATATGAACTTTAATTTTCACTGCAACTCTGAGAGGTATTTTTAAGATCTTCAGTAGTGTTCATATCATGAAACTGGGCTGAGAATATCAGTTATATATGTTCAATGCAGGATGCAGGACGCTTGGGGCTGGTGTATGGGGATGATCTGGAGGGATGATGTGGGGTGGGAGGTGGGAGGGGGGTTCATGTTTGGGAGTTCGTGTAAAAAAATAAA
>SJYX01012111.1:424345-499150 GCA_006410675.1 Oreotragus oreotragus
GTGAAGGACAGGAAAGTCTGGCATGTTGAAGTCCACGGAGTCCCATGGATCTGGACACAACTTAGCAACTAAACAACAAGAAACATTACTATGAGATAAATTATGATTAAAGATATAAAACTCTCGATTCACCTCATTCAGTCTGTCTCTTACTATATAGTGAATATTCGTCTTATATTTTATTCCATGTTTACTTAAATAAATATCTTCTTTTTGTCTAGTTGTCTGTATGTTTTATTTGACATCCAATTGGTTCCCCTTTCCTCACCCCCTCCCTATTTAATCCTCAAACCTTAATCATCTATGTTTGGAGATATAATAAAATAGATAAACACCAAGAATATACTGTTTATCATACGGTACTACATTCATTGTCCTATGATGAACTGTAATTGGAGAAGAATATGAAAAAATACTTTATATATATATATATATATATATATATATATAAAACTTAGGGCTTCCCTGGTGGCTCAGAGGTTAAAGCGCCTGCCTGCAATGTGGGAGACCTGGGTTCGATCCCCGGGTCGGGAAGATCCCCTGGAGAAGGAAATGGCAACCCACTCCAGTATTTCCTGCCTGGAGAATCCCATGGACAGAGGAGCCTGGAGGGCTACAGCCCACGGGGTCGCAAAGAGTCGCACACGACTGAGCAACTTCACTTCACTTTCACGTAACTTAGTCACTTTGCTGTACACCCAAAACTACCATAACTTTGTAAATCAACTACACTTCAATAATAAAAAAAATAACAAGAACTCTGTTAAGTAGGGTTGTTCCAAGATAATTTTCTGACACAACCTTCATTAAAAAAAAAAAGGGCTTCTATGTGTTTCTACCCTTTCTTGTTTTGTTACTAATAAAGAATTTTTCTAGAAAAATATCCGAGGCTCTGGATCAGGCAGCAGCAAGACAGTGCACCTGCCTTTAAGGAATGCCTTTTTTTTTTTTTTTTTTCAGAAGGGCTTGAGCTTCTAGTAGCAATAAACATGTCTCCTTTATGCAGTGAGGTGGGGGCGGGGATGAGGAATCATGGCTTGGAAGGAGCTGTTCATTGTTCTACAGGCAGTCCATGGTCACCCATACGCCCGAACCCCCAAGCAGAGAAGACCTGACAGGAATGACAAAGGTTTCCACAAGAGAAAACCTGCAGAAATAAAAATGAAAAGGCTGCCTGCAACAGCAGTATTATGTGCAATGAATTAGATGAATACGTTGCATACCAAAAAATACTCTCCCTTTGGCTCAAAGACTCAAATCAAACTATATTACCATAGGAGAACATCACCTCCAAAGGGCATTGCGATTGTGGGCTGGCAGGAATATCCCTTTAAAGCACTTGCAAGCATTTCCCATCACACAGCTCCCCACACCACTGCTTCCCTGGTAGCTCAGCTGGTAAAGAATCCGACTGCAATGCAGGATAGCCAGGTTCCATTCCTGGGTCGGGACGATCCACTGGAGAAGGGAGAGGCTGCCCGCACCAGTGTTCTTGGGCTTCCCTGGTGGCTCACCTGGTAAAGAATCCACCTGCAATGTGGGAGACCTGGGTTTGATCCCTGGGTTTGGAAGATCCTCGGAGAAGGGAACAGCTACCCACTTCAGTATTCTGGCTTGGAGAAATTCATGGACTGATTATATAGTCCATGGGTTGCAAAGAGTCGGACACGACTGAGCAACTTTCACTTTCCCCTTTTCTGATTGAATAGAAAAGGGAAGACTGTTGAAAATATCTAGCATGTCTCTCAAGAATGGATTTTTTGATTCTGGGTCCAAAATAATCATATACTTGCAAAACATCATTTGCTTAAACCATCAGTAATTATGCCTTTCTTTGCACTATCAATTTTCACTATTTTCTGTCATCTTATTCAAAGATCTAGAAGAGATGTGGTGGGTTTCTATTTCAAAACAAACTTAAGGGAGAATATATTTGAAGAGCAGACTGCCTCCTTAAAATCTCTTCACCAATTGAGCAATTTCACACTATGGACTAGGGCACAGAATTGTCAATAAACATTTACAAAGCAATATGTGTAACTAGGAAAGGGCTTAGATAACCGTTGGAGCTTCTCTGGTATTTACTTAGCCAGATGAGGTTCCTAACCAAATCCGTCTCCTGACCTTCAAGGAAATGTTTTAAATCTTGTCCTGCACTTCTCCACGGTTGCCTTAAATTCTACTAGGATTTCTAAATCTTGGCACTGGGGATGTTTTGAGTAATTCTTTGATGTAGGAAAGTCTTCCCTGGTAGCTTAGATGGTAAAGTATCTGCCTGCAATGCGGGAAACCTGGGTTCAATCCCTGGATTGGGAAGATCCTCTGGAGAAGGAAATGGCAGCCCACTCCAATACTCTTGCTTGGAAAATTCCTTGGATGGAGGAGCCTGGTAGGCTACAGTCCAGGGGTTGCAAAGAAGCGGACATGACTGAGTGACTTCACTTTCCTTTCACTTTCCTTGATGTAGGAAATTGTCCTGTGAGTTGTAGGATGTTTAGAAATATACCTGGCTCCTACTTGCTGGTTCCCAGGACCACACACTTCCATTGTAGTAGCCAAAAATCTTTCCAAACCTTGTCAAATGTCTCCTGAGTGCACAAAATCCCAATAGCTTCTCTTATATCCAAATTGGAAATGTGGGACTTGTCATTCATACTTCATAAATTTCCCCACCCAAACCTCCTTCTTTTGTGTGCTTATGTGCATTTCCAGAAACAATACCACCCTTAGAAGAAAATATCCAAGCAAAAATTATAATAAAAAGTGAGAATGCACTTTAAGATGGGCAGCTGGAGCAGAAGCAATGCTGGTGAAGTCTGATATACCATGTGTGGGTGATGAGAAGTCACTAGACTTGCCCCCTGAGTACTTGAGGAGGCTTGATGTGGATGGATGAGAATGTAAGGAAAAACATAATATTGAAGTTAAAAGTACATAGTTCTCTCAACAAAACATCATCAGGTATGTGCCAGATGAGGGGAAGTAAAAGTACTCTAAGAGAGAGGAAGGAGAATTGAACTTATCAATTTAAAAAATTTTTAAATTTTGTCTTTCTATCACAGCACAAACTATTATATATTTCATGAAGCCCCATAATGTAATATAATAACATAATGCCAATTTTTTAAACCCTGCTGTAGCTGTCAATTATCATTGAGCAAACCAAAACCTGTCTCTCCCTGGACTGGGTCAATGTGTTGCTGAGCTCCAGGGAAGCCACACACATAAAATTCTAAGATAAAGCCTTCCACGGAGTTGCAGGTGTGCAGCTTTGCCCTCTACTCACATTCTGATGCCTCTGAGGATCAGTGCAAAAGTCTCCCAAATAATGTGTGCACTTTCAGTTTTACAGTACACTCATCCATACTACACATGGTAGAGAACATATGGTCTTTTTTTCTACTGAAATACAGAATATATGCATTTGTATAAAAAAAAATATATGTACAGAATGAAGGATAGTTATGAAGAAAACAGCATTAAAACCATCACCCATGTTGAGAAACAGAACCACGTCAGCTCTTCATGTAACCCGTAGTGACTCTTCTTCATGATCTTATTTCTCCTTTTCTCAAAATGATATTATACTGGCTTTTTTAATAATAATGTCTGTGCCAGATGTTTATAGCTTAATCTCCATGTCTTAATTTCCGAGCAATATGAAATGATCTTCAATATGTATCTTCATTATATGTGACCTTGCACAGCTTTACTTGTTTTCCACTTTACCTAAATTTTTAAGGAGTAACAAAAAGTTATTCCTAAGATTTTCTTATTTTCTAAATATCAGTATCACTGTCTTCATTTCAATTTCTGAAATATTCTGTGTTTTTAAGCTTTTTATGACTCATTGTAGCCAGATATTTTTTCATTTATAGGTTGTTTTATGAAACCTCATTTTTTATTTATTTCATGTTTCTGTGGCATTCTTTTGACTGTTAATTTTAGAATAATTTTAGATGTACAGAGCTACTCTGAAGATAGTGCAGAGAATTAAGATAGTTTTCTTGCATCTCAATCGCTTGTTTCTTCTATTATTAACATCTTACATCGGTAGGATGCATTTGCCACAATTAATATACCAATAGTGATACCGTATTAACTAAAGTCCATCTTTTCATGAACACTGAATTTTCATTGGAAGGACAGATACTGAAGCTGAAGTGCCAATACTTTGGCCACATGATGTTAAGAGCCAGCTCATAGAAAAAGACCCTGATGCTGGGAAAGATTAAGGAGGAGAAGGAGATAACAGAGGATGAGATGGTTGGATGGCATCAATGACTCAATGGACATGAATTTGAGCAAACTGTGGGAGATGGTGAAGGACAGGGAAGACTAATGTGCTGCAGTCCATGGGGTCACAAGGAGCTGGACGTGACTGAGTGACTGAACACCAACAAATATTTTATTCAGGCGTCCTCCATGTTCACCAGTGTCCTTTTCCTCTTCCAGTTCCCTTCCAGGGTACACATTATATTTAGTCCTTCTTGTCCTTCAGCTCTTCTTGTTTGTAACTCTTTCTCATATTCTTTCTTCTAATGACCTTCATGGTTTGGGAGGTTGCTGATCAAATATTCTGTAAGATATTCTTCAAATGAGATTTTTATGATATTTTCCTCATGACTAGCCTGGGGTAATGTTTTGTGGGGAGAAAGGCCACCCAGAGATGTTACTGAGTCCAAGCTTGCTCTGCTCACTGCACAACAGGTCAATAAATCTACAGTCAGTCAAGGTACTGAGGCAAGGAATATGACTTTGTTCAGAGAGATAACAGACCAAGAAGATGGCGACTAATGTTTCAAAATAAACATAGTGTCTGGGTCTGGATGCCAGGTTCTTTACAGAACAGAGATGGAGGGAGATGAGGAAGCAAAATAGAAAGGCCATTGATCTTGCAAATATCTCCTAGAATGGCCAGCCAGGGGGGGAATGTGTTCATTTCTTCCTTCTTGTAGTCATCCACAGGTGGTCAGAGTCTTGAACAAAGACATTTTAGTTTAACATTCAGGCAGACTGGCAGGGTTCCCAGAAGCAGGCTTTTAGGTATGGACAGAGAACAAAAGCAACAGGAAGCAAAGGTTAAAGTTTAGAAACAGATCCAACATGGAGTCAGAATTGACTCTTCCTTGTAACAAGAGGAAGTGCCATGCTAGGCTTGTTCATATAGTCGTGTCCAACTCTTTGAGACCCCAGGGACTAAAACCCTCCTGGTTCTCTGTCCATGGAATTCTCCAGGCAAGAATACTGGAGTGGGGTGCCATGCCCTCCTCCAGGGAATCTTTATAATCTAGAAATTGAATATATATATATATATATATATATGTGTGTGTGTGTGTGTGTGTGTGTGTGTGTGTGTGTGTGTGTNGACCCCAGGGACTAAAACCCTCCTGGTTCTCTGTCCATGGAATTCTCCAGGCAAGAATACTGGAGTGGGGTGCCATGCCCTCCTCCAGGGAATCTTTATAATCTAGAAATTGAATATATATATATATATATGTGTGTGTGTGTGTGTGTGTGTGAGTCACTTTGCTGTAGAGCAGAAATTAACACATTGTAAATCAGCTAAACTTAAACAAAATAAAATTAAAAAAAAAATTGTTTTCTCAATAAGATCCATTACTGTTAAATTTGATCATTTGGCTTGAGGTTGTGATTGCTGAACTTCTCTCCTGTAAAGTTACTTTTCCTCTTTTCTTTCTCTTTGGAAGAAAGTCATTTTACTCACTCAGGGTTTGAGTGTCCTACTTCAGGGTAAAAGATCTAGGTTTAAATAATTTGGAATTCTTTCTTACAGAATTCCCCTCCATTTATTTACTGATTTTAGAATTTTCTCCTCATATATTTATTAAATAATTTATGTGTATCAATATAGACTCATGGATATGTATTTTATACTCTATGTTGTAATTAAAGGCTACTTACTTTATTGGTCAAATAGTCCTAACATTGGCAACTGGGAGTCTTCTGTTGGCTCTGTGTCCTTTGGACATGCTCTCATCATTGTTGGTATATTTGTGTGCATGTGAATGTGTGTACTTTACTCATTTGTAAATATCAGTTCAATTCAGTTCAGTCTTTCAGTATTGTCTGACTCTTTCCAACCCCACGAACCACAGCATGCCAGGCCTCCCTATCCATCACTAATTCCCAGAGTTCACCCAAACCCATGTCCATTGAGTCAGTGATGCCATCCAACCATCTCATCCTCTGTCGTCCTCTTCTCCTTCCCTCAGTCTTTCCCAGCATCAGCGTCTTTTCCAATGAGTCAGTTTGCATCAGGTGGCCAAAGTATTGGAGTTTCAGCTTCAGCATCANTTTTTTTTTTTTGTCTGTGCTGAGAAGCTTGTGAGGTCTTAGTTCCCAGACCAGGGATCCAAATGGGGCCTTGCAGTGAAAGCGAGGAGTCTTACCATTGGACCGCCAGGGAATTCCCTATGCTCTTGCTTACAGTTAGCTTTATAGTAAGTTTTAACATTTGGTAAAGCAAAATGGCAACCCACTCCAGTATTCTTGCCTGGAGAATCCCACAGATGGAGGAGCATGGTAGGCTAGAGTCCATGGGGTCGGACACGATTGAGCCAGCTTCACACAAAGCAAATCACACTTTCCTTTTCATGTTCATGGTCTTCTTGGTTAATCTCCAACATATGAACTTAAAAAAGAGAATTCTTGTCCACTACTACCCTATGCAGTACTTTGGCCACCTCATGTGAAGAGTTGACTCATTGGAAAAGACTGATGATGGGAGGGATTGGGGGCTGGAGGAGAAGGGGACAACAGAGGATGAGATGGCTGGATGGCATCACTCACTCGATGGAAGTGTCGTGAACTCCGGGAGTTGATGATGGACAGGAAGGCCTGGCACGCTTTGATTCATGGGGTCGCAAAGAGTCAGACATGACTGAGCGACTGAACTGAACTGAACTACCCTATGCACCCAAGGCAAAGAGGAGGGTAAAACCAACTGCAGTGGGATTCTGATTCTATTTGCATTATTAATAGTAGATTAGGTGATTTGTTTTATATTAAGTCCTCCTATCCAAAAACATGGAGTCTTTTTTATTTAGGTTTTGACTTATATATTTTATTTAAATTTCATCATTTTGTTTCTTATAGCTCCTGTGCCTTCCATTCTTGTTTTCTTTTTTACTTTGGTCTCTGTTATGAATATGATATTTTTTCCATCTCCAGTCTAACAAGACATTGCTTAATCAGAGGAAGACGATAAATTAAGTTTGATACCTTCATTTAGTCAGAGGAAGACGATAAATTAAGTTTGATACCTTCATTCAGTCACTAAATTCTCTTGCTAATTCTACTAGCTTACTCTTCATAGGTTTTTCTAGGAATGCAATCATATCGCCTTGAAAAATAAAGATGATTTTTTTTCCAGATGTTTATCCTGGGAAGCTCTTTAGCTGTGTGACTGCGGTGCTATTTCCTGTAGATGCTACTTCACTGCAGCCAATTGTTGCTGCTGCCCAAAGCTACTCTGCCATGGCCTCCAATGAGACAGAAGCTTTCTAAGCAAATATTCCATAATTGCTTTGTTCAAGTGTCATGGATGACAACACAATAGAGCGGTTCTTGGTCTCTCAGGTCTCACATAGTTCAATTCAAAGAATCATTAAATACATTCTTGAGCTCACTGCTGTAATCATACCTGTCAAGTTTCCCTTTGGTCTCCTGCAACAGAGTAAGTATGCCCTTATTCTGGGAGTCCTGTCTGGGCATACTTACTCTGATATTACTCTCACTCTTGGAGAGATACACTCAAAGAACTTCTCTGACCAACTTAATGAGCTTGTTGGGTCACTTTCATTCACATTACCCAGTATTATCTTCTTTATAGCATTAATCATATTAGCAGGTGTATTACTTTTGGTTTATTTGTCTACCCAAGATAGACCATATATTAATATGAAACAATTAACCTGATGAGATTAGGGAATTTTAATGTCTTCCTCACTCTTTTACCTCTAATATCTAGAGTTGAAAACACCTAGCAGGTCTTCAATAAATACTTGTTTAATGAATGAATGTTGAGTTTTCCTGAAAAGGATTGACGTCGTTCTTAAGTAACTTTTTATACCAACTTTTTTGAGCGTTGCTAAAGATCCAGGTAATTTTTCAGTTTAAGGGACAAATCAGATTATTTAAAGTGAATGGGTTTTCTGAAACTCAACATACAAAGAAACGCAGAAAGGGTTATGAGACCGTAACAAGAGAGATAACTCCCGAGGCAGGGATAGACATCTGTCCTTTTTCCTCAATGCTCAAAGTTTGCATTTGTCGGAGATTTACTATGATCTACTTGTTTTGTCGTTTTTCGTTTCTGATAAAGGTTATCTGAATTCCATTTCAAATGCTGCAGCAATATGTTTACCAGTTGTTTTTTTTTTTTTAATTTACTGCAACTCTGTGGGAAGTGAAGGGGAAAAGCTGCAGATCACTCGACCATCAGAAATTAAAGGCAAGTTTCAGCCCATATTATGTTAAGAGGACCGATCAGTCTCCCCAAACGGGTTGACCTTACGGTATGATCTTATGAAGTAGTTTTTTGACCACTCTACCACATTCAATTTACCAAGCCAGACGCATGTACGGTAAAACTATCAAATCGATGTCAAAAATCATCACTTGAGGCGTTAATTCAAAGTTATCTGGAAAGGCATTTTCAGTGGTTCACAGCGAGACGGTGGATAGGTTGGCATTGAATTAGCGTAGGCAATTTTGCTCGGACTGTGGGCAAACCTCCCCTAGCTCGCCATTTAACTTTTGTCCCCGCGTCTTCCAAGGCCGCGAAGATCTCGTCTTGCCACTGCTTTCCACTGCTCTTTCCACTGCTTCAGGCCGAGGCCGACACGGAAACTGAGCCCGTAGCAGCTCTGCCTCAGCCCGGCGGGGGCGCGCTCGCCCGGTGCATTGTGGGCTCTGTAGTCCAGCCGGAACCTGTCCGCACCTACAAGTTCCAAGACTGCGCTTCCCCTCCTCTGCCTAGACCCAGTCCCCTTCCGCGGCTTCCGCTGGGTCTCCCGGGACTCGGGCGCGAAGTTCCGACAGGTCAGCTGTTTCCCTCCAGGGCACAGGAGGAGGAAGCCGGAGGGACGCGGGGAGGAGCTACGCGCGTAGGGGTGAACGTCCGCTCTACGTGCTCGTTCGCCTTGCGACTGCTGCGCGCGAGCCCGGTGTCCCCGCGGCGGGCAGCAGCAGCGGCGGCGGAGGTGTCCGTAGAACGCTGCGGGGACGGAGGGAGTCCGCGGCGGCGGCGGCGGCGGCGGCGGCGGGGGCTGCAGCAGCGAAATGGCGGAGACCGTGGCGGACACCCGGCGGCTGATCACCAAGCCGCAGAACCTGAATGACGCCTACGGGCCTCCCAGCAACTTCCTCGAGATCGATGTGAGCAACCCACAGACAGTGGGGGTCGGCCGGGGCCGCTTCACCACCTACGAGATCAGGGTCAAGGTGAGGCCGTCTTTCCCCCTTACGGAGAGACTCCTGTGATCCCGGCTGTCCGCCGCGGACCCTGGAGCGCAGACCCTCAAACGGCCACGGCCGCCCAGGCGGGGCCCCCTGCTGACACGGTGGGGCAGACTTGTCCACGGGCGGGGTCCAGGCCAGGGCCAGTCTTCGTGTAGGGCTTCCGTGCAGGGCTTGGATGGGAGCTTGTAGGGTGAGCTGAGGCCAGCGCTGGCACTTGAAGAAGGTACTCGGAGAAGAGGGCGTGGGTTGAGCGCCTCTGGCCCCTCAAGCAGCTGATCTGGGAATGTTATTTTAGTTGGAAAGGGGTAGATCTTTCCAGAACACAGCCCTTTATCGGGAATGGAGCTATCTGTGACTGAGAAAGAGGGTTTGCGCAAAGTTGAAGCCAATCCGGTTTTCTTTTCCTGGAGACTTACCCCCGCCCCACCCCGAGTCCGCCAAGCCAAGCTGATTCCTCTCAGGCCCTTCCCTGCTACCAAACTCACCTAGATTGCACGCTTTTCTGAACAGAACCTCAAGAAAGTTTACAAAAGCCTGTCAAATTTGGTAGGGCTGAGCCAGGTGAGAAAACGGTGATGGAAAATGATTGACCTTAGTATTTTGGGCCACAACTGTGCTAAAGGCTGAGGAGTGGGAAGTGTTGCCTGCCTCACAATCAAGGCTACCACTGCTTTAAGAAAAGCCTGTTCATTTAGGGATCTTGCTTTCCTCATTTCGAGATTTGCACTTCACTGAATGAAAGAATCAGCTGAAGTAGAACCACATTTATAATTTCATAACCAGTATTTGTTGGCAGTAAGTAATTCAGATGATTTGAAAGATGCTAATTGAGAATAGTGCTTCACTCTCACACTCTATTTCAGAATTAAAGAATTTCCTCATGTATGGAAGTATCTTTAAAAATTAGTTACAGTGAAGCGAATCCAGCTGCTAATGACAGTAACAAATTACTAAAAATTAAGCCTAAGAATTTGGTTTCCGAGTAATCAAATTTTATGTAACAAGTTACTATTAACATTCAAGTGGAGTAATTTCTCATTAACTTTCTCATTTTTTGTGTGGTAAGATAGAATATACCATCTTAACCATTTTTAACTGTACAGTTTAGTAACGTTCAGTGTTTATTCAGTGTTGTGAAACTTAGACACTTAAAAATATTACTTATGTGTTGCTATAAAAAATGTAATAATCATCCAACTTAAAATATGAAACTAACCTGTTAAATGTTACAAGTCACCCTTGTCTCTCTAAGGATGTGTAAAATATGAGTCACAAGCAGTCTTGTTACAGTGAAACTGCAGAATCTGAATTCCACTGTACCTAAGGAAGCATATTATCACCCTAGTGAAAAAAAGTGAGGCATTTTCTTTCCCTTAACTTTTGGAATGGTTTTGGATTGCCTTTAATATATCGCAGATTGTAACTGAAAAGAACTTCTTTTACTCTCATTAATCAGCATATTTTCCTTTATTTCTTGTGCTACAGCAGAGCTTGGTATTCCTGTTTCTAAACTTCCAGAGCTAGTACTTCCTGTCACACAACTGAAGTGGA
Source organism: Oreotragus oreotragus (assembly GCA_006410675.1). Lineage (NCBI taxonomy): Eukaryota > Metazoa > Chordata > Mammalia > Artiodactyla > Bovidae > Oreotragus > Oreotragus oreotragus. Next base: position 435,383 of record SJYX01012111.1, read on the forward strand.
ATCTCCTCATTTAATAACTTTGTGTTTGTCATGCTGAGTTCTTACATAGTAAATGGACTTTAAGTATAATAACAATTTTTTTAAAAAAATTAATCTGATTTTTATTACCAAATAGCTTATGTGACACTTTAAATTGTGCTTATGTTATTGTCATTTGTATTTTGAAGAAAGTAATCCTTTTTAAGAGTGATAAATGAGTTAAGGAATTAACAGTATATATGCCTACACTGTGTTTGTTAGATTATGTACACCAGTTTGTTGTGTGTTAATAACTGTTAAGTCATAAGTGCTTGTGCCTTCTAAGAAAATATAATTGTTTCTAATGCTTATGAAGTGCCATTGGGGATTCTCTTAATAATGTAATGTGTTAACTTAAAATGCAGGACACTGTATAGTAAGATTTTAGGCCTTATTTTAGCAGCATGTGATTTTGAGAGTAATTAAGGTACAACTGCCAGTGAGATGAATAGGTAAGTCATTTTGTCATTTATTACTATTTTTCTAAACTGTTCCTTCTCTCCCTAGCCCCTGCTGCTTGCCTTCTGCTGTTGAATTTGACACGTGTCAGACCATTTTATGTTCCAAAGTTTGGGCCCTTAAACTATCCTATGGTTACACTCTAATTTTAGTCTTGAGAAAAATGTTCCATTTTATAGAATCTGATTGAAATTACTCTAATTCACAGAGTAATTTTATCTGGATGGTGGCACTTTAGAATGCAAGTTTCCCAATCTCCATTTATCTTTTGGTTTGAGGATAGTGTTTAAGACTATTAGGATCTGTTGATTATCTCTGTGCTTTTAAAAATAATTGATACAGTATTAATGTTTTTTAAAATCATTCTAATGGTAGGCATAGCAGAGAGCACCATAAATGATTAAAGGATTTGGAAAGCTCAGGTTCTAGAATTATTTTGGCATATTAAAGAGAAAACTGAAGGGGAAATTCAGTCACTGTTTATGAAGTTTGTGCTATAATGTGGCTTTAACTTTCTGAAGACTTTAATTAAGGTGTATTGTACCTAGAGAAAACTGCTTTGAACCAGAGTGAGTTTAAGGATTTTTCCTGAGCTCTGAGTTCAGAGAATAACTGAGTAAGGTGCAAAATCTAAGGTCCACTTCCCTTCTGTAAAATAGGTGTGCTAAAAATAGTACAGTTGGTTCTTTGTATTTGAGGATGCTGGTTCTGCATATGAGTATTCAACCAACCACAGATCTAAAGTAGTTGGAAAAAAATTCCAGAAAGTACCAAAAAGCAAAACTTGAATTTGCTGCATACCAGCAGCTATATATATATAACATATGCATTGTGTGTTAGGTATTATAAGTAACCTAGAGATGGTTTAAAGTGAAAGAGAGGATGTGCGTAGGTTATATGCAAATACTAAACCATTTTATATAAGGAACTTGAGCATCTGCAGATTTTAATATGGAGGTGTGTGTGTCCTGGAACCAGATCCCCCATGAATACTGAGAGATGACTGTACCTACCTCAGAGGACTAATGACATAATACACATAAGTCTCTTTAGCACAGTAATTGGTATATAATAGGCACTCAAAAGTTACTTCTTTCTAAGTACAGTTACTTCTAAATTAAAAGTCATTGGTCAGCTGACTACATTCTCTACGTTAATGTGCAGGTGAGTTACTAAAATCATTTGATTTTCTTACCAAGATATCGAATATATTTGTGTCCTTCCATGTGGGAAGCTGTGATGTCATTCAGAATGTAGTAAATTTCACACTTAAGACCAAAAATATTTAATAGAAGTCTCCATATTTTGGGCTTCCCTGGTGGCTCAGAGGTTAAAGCGTCTGCCTGCAATGCGGGAGACCTGGGTTCGATCCCTGGGTCGGGAAGATCCCCTGGAGAAGGAAATGGCAACCCACTCCAGTATTCTTGCCTGGAGAATCCCATGGATGGAAGAGCCTGGTGGGCTACAATCCACGGGGTCGGAAAGAGTCGGACACGACTGAGCAACTCCACCTCCGTATTTTAAGGTGAGGGCTTCCCATGTGGTTCTAGTGGTAAAGAATCTGCCTGCCAGTGCAGGAGACCCAAGAGACTCAGGTTCAATTCCTGGGTCAAGAATTGAACTCCTCTTGCCTGGAAATTCCATGAGAGAGGAGTCTGGTGGGGCGACAGTCCATGGGGTCACAAAGAGTCAGACCCAAGAGACTCAGGTTCAATTCCTGGGTCGGGAATTGAACTCCACTCTTGCCTGGAAATTCCATGAGAGAGGAGTCTGGTGGGCTACAGTCCATGGGGTCACAAAGAGTCAGAGACAACTGAGCAGCTAAGCACCTAAGCACACACAGACATGTTTTAAGGTAGTATGTTTCCTATGATTGTGCTAGTATTGATTTTTTTTTAAGTTTGAGATCTAATTGACATATAAAATTGTATTTAAGGTGTACAACATAATAATTGCTATATACATAAATGATTACCACCACAATTTTAATTAACATTGTCACCTCACATGCTTCTAAAAGTAGCTTTTTTCAGTTGAGGCATATTGAAACATAAAACTGAATAGTAAAAGTTTACTAGTAAACCTTGTACCGGGAAAGATAATGAAAGTAGCATCTTGACAGTATTTGCCATTCTAAACTTGTATTGGTAATTCTTCTCTGGATGAGTCCTCTCATTTTCAATTGAGTCATTAATATTCTCTTCAGAAATAAATTAATTTTAGACTTGTTTTTAGGGTTTATGTGAATTAATTCTTACAGGGCCAAAATAGTATTTAAAAGAATCAAAGCATTTTGTACCCGAAGGACATCTGCAGAATCTAGGTAGGTTTATCAGTTGACCATGAAAAGTCTGATATACATCTTTGCTGCCAGCTATAGCTGACCTCCAGGATCTCTATCAGGGAAAGATAGCTTTGAAGAGTCTGTTCTTACCTAACCCATCCCTTAATGTTGGGGGAGTGAGGCAGTGGCAGTTAAAAAGTAGCTCTGTTATATTGTGTTAAGGGATCCTGTTTTATGTTGTTCATTTTGGCAGATAAGGAAACCAAGACACAGAAAGATGTCTCTTACCCAGCGTAAATCATTGATATCTAATTTGAGTCAAAGTCAGGGCTCCCCTGATGGCTCAGACAGTAAAGAATTTGTGTGCAATGGAGACCTGGATTTGATCCCTGGGTCTGAAAGATCCCCTGGAAAAGAAAATGGCTACTCACTCCAGTATTCTTGCCTGGAGAATCCCATGGACAGAGGACCCTGGCAGGTTGTAAACAGTCAGACACCACTGAGTGACTAAGCACAAAGCTCATATGAGTATCAGAGTCAGGGTTGGATTTGAAGTATTGTGATCCTCATTCTGTATTGCTTCACAGCTTCAGTTCATTTAAACAATACATTAAAACCTTTTTTATCTACAGCCTGGTGTTGGGGAACCCTCAAGTGTCTGAACCTTTAGAAGGAAGTCTCAATGTTAGCATCTTTGAGACCTAGGAGTTGACTCGTCATTAATCCACAGTAGATAAGATGCACCCCAGAAAAACAAAACAGCTGAAAAGAACTTACTGTTGAATTCTGTGCTACAATGAAATCACCTGAAGAAAAAGTGTGGAAATGCTTATAAAAGGCAAGCTTCTTCTCGTATATAAGCTGAAAAGTGAGGGAATTTATCACCTGAGTACCTATTGTGTTCCATACAGTTTGCTGTATATATAATTTGATCTTTGAGTAACCAAGCAGAGCAAATAATATCTTTGTCTTGCAAATGTGGAAGCTGAAGTCATTGTCGATCCTCATCTCTTGTTCCTCCCTCATTCTCATTTTAGTCTTGCTGAACTACTTATATCTCCCAAATAAGCTGATTTCTATCCAGGCCTTTGCATACACTTCCTCCTCTGTCTTGCTTTAGCAGCCTTATCTGGCTATCATTACTTGTCCTGCAGAACTCAGCCTTGCTTTTACCTTTTTAGAGATTTTGCTGATCCCTGGAATCTAGACTGGATTTCCTCCCTATATGTCCTTGTAGCCCTTTTAGGATTACATTTGTTTGCTTGTATGGGCTTCCCTGATGGCTCAGATGGTAATCCTGCAATGCAGGAGACTCGGATTCAATCCCTGGGTCTGGAAGATGCCCTGGAGAGGGAATGGCTACCCATTCCAGTATTCTTACTTGGAGAATTCCATGGACAAAGGAGCGTGTTGACTGAGCAACTTTCACTTTTTTTTCCTTTAATTCCTGTTTCTTCTGTAACCTTCTAGAGGACGGGGACTGTCATGATCACCCTAACTCAACATCTGACATTGTGCTTGACACGTAGTGGATACTTTAGGACTAAATGAAGTTTAGGAAGGTTGAGTAACTTGTCCAGAATCACAGCTATTAAATTGCAAAACTGGGATTTGAATATAGATTTTCTGATCTTCAGAGGCCATATTTTTTCTTTCACCTTCACTGAACATTCGTTATCACCTGGGGAGCTTTTGAAATCCTTTAGATTCTCTTTTAATTGGGTTAGGGTGGGATTTGGGAAGTGGTAATTTAAAAAGCACCCCAGCAAGGGTACCTTACTGATGTGCAGCAAGGATTATACCTGGTGGCACCAGGCTCTCTGTCTTTTGAGATATGACGGGCAACAGAGAAGTATGAAAAAAAGAAAATAGAGCCACAATGGTTGGTAGCCTCGATGAGATTTTTAAAAAGGCAAATTCTAATTTTAATTAGGTCCCATTTGTTTATTTTTGCTTTTATTTCCAATATTCTGGGAGGTGGGTCATAGAGGATCCTGCTGTGATTTATGTCAGTGTTTTGCCTATGTTCTCCTTTAGGAGTTTTATAGTTTCTGGTCTTACGTTTAGATCTTTAATCCATTTTGAGTTAATTTTTGTGTATGGTGTTAGAAAGTAGTTTCATTCTTTTACAAGTGGTTGACCAGTTTTCCCAGCACCACTTGTTAAAGAGATTGTCTTTAATCCATTGTATATTCTTGCCTCCTTTGTCAAAGATAAGGTGTCCATAGGTGTGTGGATTTATCTCTGGGCTTTCTAGTTTGCTCTGTTGATCTATATTTCTGTCTTTGTGCCAGTACCATACTGTCTTGATGACTGTGGCTTTGTAGTAGAGCCTGAAGTCAGGCAGGTTGATTCCTCCAGTTCCATTATTCTTTCTCAAGATTGCTCTGGCTGTTCGAGGTTTTTTGTATTTCACAAATTGTGAAATTATTTTTTCTAGCTCTGTGAAAAGTACCGCTGGTGGCTTGATAGGGATTGCATTGAATCTATAGATTGCTTTGGGTAGTAGCTTCTGCACAACAAAGGAAACTATAAGCAAGGTGAAAAGACAGCCTTCAGAATGGGAGAAAATAATAGCAAATGAAGTAACTGACAAACAACTAATCTCAAAAATATACAAGCAACTCCTTTAACTCAATTCCAGAAAAATAAATGACCCAATCAAAAAATGGGCCAAAGAACTAAATAGACATTTCTCCAAAGAAGACATACAGATGGCTAACAAATACATGAAAAGATGCTCAACATCACTCATTATCAGAGAAATGCAAATCAAAACCACAATGAGGTACGATCTCACGCCAGTCAGAATGGCTGTGATCCAAAAGTCTACAAGCAATAAATGCTGGAGAGGGTGTGGAGAAAAGGGAACGCTCTTACACTTTTGGTGGGAATGCAATCGAGTATAGCCACTATGGAGAACAGTGTGGAGATTCCTTAAAAAACTGGAAATAGAACTGCNAAAAGTCTACAAGCAATAAATGCTGGAGAGGGTGTGGAGAAAAGGGAACCCTCTTACACTGTTGGTGGGAATGCAAACTAGTATAGCCACTATGGAGAACAGTGTGGAGATTCCTTAAAAAACTGGAAATAGAACTGCCTTATGACCCAACAATCCCACTGCTGGGCATACATACCAAGGAAACCAGAACTGAAAGACACATGTACCCCAATGTTCATCGCAGCACTGTTTATAATAGCAGGACATGGAAGCAACCTAGATGTCCATCAGCAGATGAATGGATAAGAAAGCTGTGGTACATATACACAATGGAGTATTACTCAGCCATTAAAAACAATACATTTGAATCAGTTCTAATGAGGTGGATAAAGCTGGAGCCTATTATACAGAGTAAAGTAAGCCAGAAAGAAAAACACCAATACAGTATACTAAAGCATATATATGGAATTTAGAAAGATGGTAATGATAACCCTGTATACGAGACAGCAAAAGAGACGCTGATGTATAGAACAGTCTTTTGGACTCTGTGGGAGAGGGAGAGGGTGGATGATTTGGGAGAATTGCATTGAAACGTGTATAATATATATATGAAACAAATCACCAGACCAGGTTCGATGCATGATACTGGATGCTTGGGGCTGGTGCACTGGGACGACCCAGAGGGATGGTACAGCGAGGGAGGAGGGAGGGGGGTTTAGGATGGGGAAACACATGTATACCTGTGGCAGATTCATGTTGATGTATGACAAAACCAATAAAATATTGTAATTAACCTCCAATTAAATAAATTTATATTTTAAAAAAGGCAAATTCTAGTGTTGTGGGGGGAGGGAAGGGAGAAAAAGAAGCAGATCCTTACATGTAGCAGAGAGGAAAACCAGTGATATTGGCCAAAGATGAAAACTACTTTTAAAGGGGAGACAGTTTAGATACTATCAAAGCATGCCAACAACTTAGCTTTGGGGAAGAAGGAGAAGCATTTACTACATTCAGCCAAGCCTGATCTTTTCACCCCTGTTTTATACCATCCATGTCTATATCCCTATGTAATAATCATGAAAGTAAGCCAGAAATCAGGAAGAGACAAAATTTATATCCATTTAAGAAATCTTTGTATTTTAGTAGTATTGCCACTCTATACCTTTAAAGTGGAAAATCTACTAGTGCTTAATTTTCAGGTATTTTGGTGATTCCATGAGATTTTTCATCTTACTTTCACCATCATACTTACCAAAAAAGATTGAAATGTTATTTTTAGATACTTTTATGTTTGTACCGTAATGTGCTGCTTCCATGTAAGCAGAGCCAGCAGTTTTTTGACTATCAGATAAGAAAGATGGTGTCCAAGAAAATCAATACTGTAATCCTTATACTGCTGTTTACAGATTGCTTAGTTAAATGATTTAAAGCTTTCAGCAAAATAAGGTGTTCTTTTAAAGAAATATTTAACTTAGAACCTATGAAATTGGACAGCATAGTAAAATATGACATATAGTCAGTTAAGGTATAGTTTGGACTGTTCTCACAGAGACCTGAAAAACTGAGTTAATTTTTTCATGTGAAGAAGTCTTGAGCAGTCCAGGGCTGGCATTGTGACTTAACTGTGAGCTTCCCGGTATCACATCCACATTCTAGGCAAGGCGAAGGCACATTTCTGCCCCATTGCCACATTTGGCTATAAAGGAAGCGGCGGAATTTAGTCTAGCTGGGCAGGCATGTGAAGACAGGAGGAACAGACACTGTTCTCTGCTTCCTCACAGTGGTAAAGAAGTGATTGGGGTCCGTCTTCTAGGGTGTGGCACTGGCAACATTCTCATCTTTTTTTTTCTTTGTTTGCTGATGACTGAGATTTCAAAGCTTAGAGAAAGTTTATTTGATTTGTAAGAAATAAAATTTGAGCTCCTGTTAGTTTCGACACCCTTGAATGTAAGTTGGGTTTTGTTTTATTTTTTTTTGATGTAAATAAGTTTGACCCCTTCCAGAGAAAATTTTGGTGAGTAGAAAAAGGAGGCAGGCATGAAGACATGGCATGTTCGATAGAAGTATATCAGGGGGTCGAGTTTGGGTTAGAAGTACGGAAAATACATGATTAACTTTTTTTTGCCTTCAGTGACTGTTTAAAACTATGTAGGAGGTTTTACTTGGGACCAGTGTTTTAGTTGATGACATTGTATGATGGAGTATATTGTTTGAGCCACCTCAATGAGTGAGGTCAGTGTCTCTTACCAGGGAATCCTAGGAGGACAAAATAACTTTAATAAAATTACTTAGTGCCTAACAATACTGGAATGATCACTTTCTAATTCTTTGCTCTCTAGACTTTTATAAATGAAGTAGCATCTCTGTTTCTTTGGCTTTCCTAAAATTATTCCACACCTGCCACCTATAGCTTGTTTACTTTCCGTTTTTCCCCTTCCTGTCCTTGTGGGATGAGCTTCTCTGTTCTATAGTAAGTTTGGAAATTCATTTAGAGGAATAAAAAGCCTCAAAGTTCCTTTTCTTAAGTCTAGTTCGCAATATCTCCTCTTTTGCCATGACATTACGGATCATTTTCATGTGGAAACAAAGATAAAAGTCTTGTTGGCTAGGCATACTTCTGTGTATCACCAGACCTTTGTTTAAATTTACACTCAAAGATTTCCCTCATATTATATAACGGAGAACAGTCTTAAAATACTGATCACTATAGAACAGGGATCAGCAGCTATGGGCTTCCCTATTTAATGTTTTATTAGAACACAGCATATCTTTTAATATTTTGTTTACATAGTATTTACAACCACTTTTGGACTGAAAGGACAGAGTTGAGTAGTTTCAGCAGCCTAAGATATTTACTGTCTTGCCATTTGAGAAAAAGTTGGCAAGTCTATATTTTAGGTAGCTTTGGAGTAGTGGAAAGCAAAGCACTTGGAGAACCGTATTTGATTGTTAAGCATGGTCCTGTTCTTGGGTGCTGAATGAAATAGTAGACACCATTTTTTCCTTTTAAAGGTCGAGTTTTTGCAAAGATACAATCTAACCTTGTGAGTCATTACATCTGCTATTCATATTAAGGCCAGCCACAAAGATTTTCAGTTTGTAAAACTAGTTTTCTCACTTGAAGACTTTTGTAAACTCCTTTGAATATCTAGAGAGAGAGAGTTGGGGCTGATAAAAACTGTTAGGTAGCTAGTTCATGGTGGTTTAGTTTCAGTTGATAAACCGGTGACAAAACTGAAGGTGCTGCTTGACAAAACTATAGTCTGTTCCAGCCAGGATTGGGGTTTAGATATTTTCTAGCTCAGAATTAATTTTTTCATACCATATCATCACTTAATGTTCTGTGTTCTTACATGATAATTCTCTACATGTTATAGCGGTATGCCATTATTAAATGATTAAATTGGTATTAGTTGAACTACTGATGTGGGTAGATTTAACTTGTGAATTGTAGAAAGGGGATAAGTTGAAAATAGAGGAACTGTGATATTCTCAAAATGAAACAATATAGTAAATTGATATAATTTTTATCTTAGTTTAAAAGGGCAGATGATGTTGATATACTTAAGCTGAAATAAATTGTAGAGATTTTCACTTAGATGTTAGATATGGTTCTTATCTGTAATCTGTATATTTGCCCAGTTTTATTCTCTTAAGACTCTAATCAGTTTTTTCCTAACTACATTTCTTTTTAGATTCAACTTAACATTTGAGTGGCTCCTGTGGGCCAACTCAATGGACATGGGTTTGGGTGGACTCCAGGAGTTGTGATGGAGAGGGAGGCCTGGTGTGCTGCGGTTCATGGGGTTGCAAAGAGTCGGACCCGACTGAGCGACTGAACTAAACTGGAATGCTAAGTTTAAAAAGATGTGGTTGCTGCATTTAGAAGTTCACACCAACCTGAAACAGGACTGGATGTTTTTGATCAGTTTTTCCTAAAACTGTCCAATAAATGAACATTTATGAACCACCTAGTACATGCCAGTCACTGTGTTAATGTATGGCTTGCTCTTAAAGGCAGGAAGCTTATAGACTGGAGGTCGGGAGGTAGGTCAGTTTGATTTCATTCAGTTCAATGTAATGATACAACCTAGATAGCATATTCAAAAGCAGAGACATTACTTTGCCAACAAAGGTCCGTCTAGTCAAGGCTATAAGCCTCTTGATGAAAGTGAAAGAGGAGAGTGAAAAAGTTGGCTTAAAGCTCAACATTCAGGAAATGAAGATCATGGCATCTGGTCCCATCACTTTATAGGAAATAGATGGGGAAACAGTGGAAACAGTATCAGACTTTATTTTTGGGGGCTCCAAAATCACTGCAGATGGTGATTGCAGCCATGAAATTAAAAGACACTTACTCCTTGGAAGGAAAGTTATGACCAACCTAGACAGCATATTCAAAAGCAGAGACATTACTTTGCCAACAAAGGTCCGTCTAGTCAAGGCTATGGTTTTTTCAGTGGTCATGTATGGATGTGAGAGTTGGACTGTGAAGAAAGCTGAGTGCTGAAGAATTGATGCTTTTGAACTGTGGTGTTGGAGAAGACTCTTGAGAGTCCCTTGGACTGCAAGGAGATCCAACCAATCCATTCTAAAGGAGATCAGTCCTGGGTGGTCATTGGAAGGACTGATGCTGAGGCTGAAATTGCAATATTCTGGCCACCTCATGCAAGGAGTTGACTCATCGGAAAAGACCCTGATGCTGGGAGGGATTGGGGGCAGGAAACGACAGAGGATGAGATGGCTGGATGGCGTCACCGACTCAATGTACAGGGGTTTTGGTGAACTCTGCGAGGTGGTGATGGACAGGGAGGCCTGGCATGCTGTGATTCATGGGGTTGCAAAGAGTTGGACACGACTGAGTGACTGGACTGAACTGAGGTATTACAGAACAAAAGAATCCTTTTAGCCTGGGGTTGCTTCTGCCCATCTGCTGGGGCAGTACCCTTCTGGGGACTGTAATTGATGCCAGTGTGGCTGATAGAAACAGGATCTATTTCCAGCCTAACATAAGTTCCAAGGATTGTTACTTCTTTTGGTAGTTCTTCCCCATACCCAGTAGGTTTTCTCTGACTTACATACTGATCATTAATTTAAAACTTGAGGCTCTCTGCTGATCTCTGGAGCACTCTTTAACTGCAGCTCTCACCTTGCTAGTATTCTTCCCTGCCTCTCTAGTATTCACTCTGCCTTGTCCTCTTCAACCTCCCAGTTCAAGGAGACCCCAGTCTTTGCTTGGGTTTCCCTCTCTGCCTTGCCAGCTGGAATCTCTCTCCAGGTATCATCCCCAGGCAATGGTGTGGTTCATCTAGTTTGTTTCCCCTCTTCCACGGATCACTCTGCTTCAGTGTCTGATGTCTAACACTTTGAAAACCTTTTGTAGAATATGTCCTGTCATTTATTTATGGTGAGTACATATGTTCAGTTTCAGTTATTCCATCCTTTATGGAAGCCCTAGGAAGATTATTAAACCAGGAATGATAAAAAAGTTTTGTGTCAACTCAGAATGATTGACTAATAGTGGCTACTGGGATTATGAAAAAGATTATGATGTCAACTCAGTGTAACAGGTAACAGCAGGATGTAAACCAGCTGTTTGTTCACAACTCTACACTGTACTAGAGAAGATTCTTAAATTATGTGATTATAAATGTGGATACAGAAAATGACTCTCAAGTGAAAAGAAACCAAGTGAAAAATTGCAGAGACTGCCACCCCAAGAGAGTGCGGCATCAAAGTTAGAGCAATGGAGTTAATAAAACAGATATTCAAGTAATTCTGTCATATGCTGCTGCTGCTGCTGTTAAGTCGCTTCAGTCGTGTCCGACTCTGTGCGACCCCATAGACGGCAGTTTATGCTGGGAGGGATTGGGGGCAGGAGGAGAAGGGGACGACAGAGGATGAGATGGCTGGATAGCATCACCCACTCGATGGATGTGAGTTTGAGTGAACTCCAGGAGTTGGTGATGGACAAGGAGGCCTGGCGTGCGGCGATTCATGGAATCGCAAAGAGTTGGACATGACTGAGTGACTGAACTGAACGGAACTTCGTGAAAATAGTCATAATGTACAGTAGAACCCAAGCCTGCATGCAGGACCAGAGAGAACAGCTGTCTTTTCCGTTGTCAATGACCTGCCAAAGTCACACAGTATTAATACTAGATTTTGACCACTTTATGCCCTGGCACCTATTGTTACTCGTCTGGCTCAAACATCTTTCCCTACCTCTTTATTTATGGTTTGTTTTATTTTAAGCATGTATTGGGCAGTTGCTGTGTCTCAGCTGGTATGGTAGGCACTTTCTTCTCTGTTTTCTTTGATATAGTTTTAGTTATCTGCCTCTTCTTAGAAATTGTAATGGCTCTTATTTCCAGTTAGAACAGATCATAAAAATAGCCAGGGTCATTCTTATTTAACAGTCATTTCCTGTATCAGCCTGACCATGCTTTGTGATACAGCCATGAAAGTCTACCTGCTGTTCTCTTCTCCCATCTAACCCAAATGACCTTCTTTATTCCTCCTGCCAAAAGCTCATCCAGATATATAAATATTGTAGACTGGTTTTTCCCAGTAACCAATATTATGTCATTTGCATGACTAACCACCCCAACTTAATGGCATACAACAGTGATTTATTTCCTACCATTCTGTGGTCTGGCTGGGCAGTTTCTGTGTGCTCATTTGTGCAACTGTTTTGAGTTGGAGAGCTGGCATGTCTGGCTGTCTATCTCCTGGGGCGCCTCATTGTCTTCCACATGGCCTCTCATTCTCCAGTAGGCTCTACTGACTTTCTTATATGGCAGTATTAGAATAGCATTCCCAGAGAATGAAGATAGAAAGTTGCAAGACCTCTTGAGTTTTAGGCGTAGAAAATTGCTTGTCACTTCTACCACATTCTCTTGCTCAAAGCAAGTCATAGGCTAGTCTAGATTCAGAGGTGGGGAAATAAACTCCACCTCTCAGATGAAAGTAGTTTCAAAGAATTTGTGGCATCATTATCTACCATACATTACTTGTTAGGAATCTTCAAATGTCATAATTGGTGGCACCTGTGGCTTGGGTTATTGTGGGTGCAGAAATAATAACTCCCCAAAGATTTCTGCTTCCTAATAGTTAGAATCTGAATGTGTTAACATATGAGAATGATACCTTTGGAGATACGATCAAATTAAGGATCATGATATGGAGAGGTTGTCCCGGATTATCTGGGTGGGTCTAGTATAATCACAAGGGCCTGTATAAGTGAAACAGGTGGGAGAGTTAGTCACAGAAGATGTGACAGTGGACATAAAGGTTGGAGTGATCTAATCACTGACTTTGAAGATGGAAGAAAGGACCGTGGGCTGAAGAATGCGAGTAGCCTCCAGAGGCTAGGTAAGACAAGGACGCATATCCCCTAGATCCTCCAGAAGGAATGCAGCCCTAGTGACATCTTGATTTGTCCCAGTGAGATTCATTTCAAGCTTCTGACCTCCAAACCCATAAGATAATAAATAGGTGTTGTTTTAAGCTACTAAACTAGTGGTAATTGGTTAGAGCAGTAGTAGGAAACTAGTAACAATGACGTGGCCCTGTCGTAAAGATAATTTCCAACAGAAGGAAACACAGTAGACTCACTCCAAGAGAGTGAGAGTCAGTGGGGACGGGCTCAGCCTGATGCTGATCCTTGGGTGTAGGCCACATAGCCTTATCTTTCTTATCTCCATCGGAATCTAGCACCATCAGCTCTCATTATCCCTTGCCTTCTAGTCTGCCAAGATGTTTTACCAAAGGCATAGAAAAACACTTTTTCTCATGGAAAAAATTGAATGTGTTACTTTAACCTCCTGTAGAGGATTATTTTTCCAAACTATAGAGAAAATTACTAAAAGACTGTTGCTTTGGCTGTTCATGTGTAAGTCAAAATTAACAATGCTGCATGACTAGTGTATTTTTTAAGAAGATTGAGTATAAGAGAAAGAACCACATAATTCTTGATTCAGTTGTTTGCCCTTGCTGTTGTGATCTAGTGCCTTTGTATAAGAGAGTGCTAACTTCTGAGACTAGACAAGTAATGTTTTGGGTGATGAATAGCTTAGCTTATTAGCTCTTGCTTAAAATTTAACTTAGAAAAAATTTCCTACTCTATTATAAGATCTTTGACCCTCCATAATTTCAAGCCTAGTCTTAAAAACTAGTATCTTCCATTCACTGCATACCTTAAGAGAAAAGTATTTTGACCTTTGCAACTTGTGATTCTAGGCCTCAAAGTCTAAAATACATTTAAGGATTTCAAGCAGTGAATATATAACTGTACAATTTTTTCTAATGTCAGATATATATTTTTTTGTTTCTGTTTTGAGAAGAAACCTGAATCTTAACAAGGCATTCATTCAAAATTAACAAAAACAATCTTTTGAAAACTCCTATGTTAATTTGTGACAATAGATTTTTAAAAATCCAGTTATGAATCCAGTTATGTATCAAACCTATGGTACCCAGAGCTTCAAGAGTGTCAAAGCTAACAGAGTATTTTAGAAGTATTATAATTCTATAGAATCTGATCAAACAAAAGTAAGAAAAACTTTCTAGGTTGAAGTAGGACATCAGTTACGAATATACTTCAATGGATTATTTAGAATGAGTATGTTCTTCGATTTACTTTCCTCTAGAACTCATATTTTTGTCTAAAACAACTTTAATACAATAGCCACTCGCTATATTGGGCTATTTAAAGTTTAAGATTCAAATTATCAGACATCTCTTTGTCCAGTTTGCTTGACATTGACTTGTATGATTTGTCTAGTTGACTATAGTTGATACTGGCCTCAAATATACAGGATGGCTCATATATGAAGGGACCAGTGCACTCAGCGCTTTTCGACCTGAGATTTTGTTTTGCTTTTTACCTTTTTGTCCTGTCTCACTGTTTCTGGTTAATGGTCACTCACAATCTGGTCACTGTTAGCCCTGTACCAGACTCTAGGTGTAACTGACTTCATACACATCCCATTCTTCATTAAGAATAGATAGATTTTCTTAATCCAACCAAACAAAGGTTAGAGACTTATTTTCTTGATAGGACCTTTTTATTACGTTAGGAAACTATCATCTAGTTTCAGAGCTATCTTAGCAGTTTTTTGATACCAGTATTGCTATAAAATTAGAAATTTTGATATCAGTATTCTCTGCCAGAGTCTGCAGAGACATTTTGTTGTTTTAGTTCATAGTTGCTGTTATTTACTGTTGTTATCTCCTCCCCTTGCCCTGATAATACATTTTGTTCTTCTCTCTCCATCAGCCACTGTATAGGGCTCACTACTGCTAACCCACTAGCCGAAGATCTGACTCATATCTCATTTTCTTTTTGAGCTTTAACTAATAGGTCTGGCATAGTGTTTTAAGTATTCCTCTCAAGGAAGCTAGACTTCTCTCCCATTTGATCTAAACATCTGGGACAGTCTTTCCCAGCCTAGTGTTGGTAGAAGGGAACTGGAAGCAGACTGGAGCAGAGGACGTTGTGGCAAAAGAACAAAACAATCTCTACTGAGCTGCTGCTTATGTACTACCTTATGTACCATGGACTTTCATTTTTCTAGAGCGTCTACTAACTTTGGGGGAGATAATGTTTAATGTGTTCTAAGAACACTTGAACTATGAACACGAATTCATGCCTGGTTTTACACTACCTACTAATTGAGTGCCCTTGGGCAGTTAACCTCTTTGAACCTTTTGTCCATCCTAAGATGAAAGTGTTAGGATCTTCCTAAAATTAAATGATGTGTGTTATGGACTTTTAAGTACTATCTTGTTTATTTAATACTATCTGCTGCTGTCATTATCTGAGAATTGCCTCTAGGTTTTTATTGCACTGTCAGAAAAAAGAAGAGAGTGCTGATTTCAGTAAAAGATTAGTTTTGTAACATATATATTACCTGATCTGCATTTCTTTCCCCCACAAGCACTCTGATTTACCCTTGGAGTGTGCTTAATGAAAGGTCAAAACTCTTTAAGAATCCGGTTACTCATATTATTATTTTTTTTTTGAGATTTACTTTTTTTCCCCCCTCAGCTGTGCTGGGTCTTTGTTGCTACACACAGGCTTTCTCTAGTTGGAACGAGCGGGGGCTACTCTTTGTTGCGGTGCACGGGCTTCTTATTGCAGCAGCTACACTTGCTGTGGAACGTGGGCTCCAACCACATGGGCTTCAGTAGTTGGGGCATGTGGGCTCAGTAGTTGCAGCTCGAGGGCTTTGTTGCTCCACATCATGTGGGATCTTCCCTGACCAGGGATTGAACCTGTGTCCCCTGCACTGGCAGGTTTATTTTTAACCACTAGACCACCAGAAAAGGCCAGTACTCATATTCTTATAGAATGTATTCTTTTAAACATGGGAGTTTTGTCAGCGGATGGTAGCGAGGGTTGCACAACAATGAATGTACTTAACGGTGCAGAACTCCGTACACGTAAAATGGTAATTTTTATGTTATACGTATATACTAAAAACCACATCTTCTTTATCCATTCATCTATTGATGGACACTTAGGTTGCTTCCATAATATGGGAACTGAAAATAATGTTGCTGTGAACATTGGGGGGCTTCCCAGGTGGCTCAGAGTGAAGAATCCACCTACCAACGCAAGAGACTCCAGAAATGCAGGTTTGTTCCTTGGATTGGGAGGATCCCCAGAGTAGGAAATGGCACCCCACTCCAGTATTCGTGCCTGGTAAATTCCGTGGACAGAAGAGCCTGGCAGGCTACAGTCCATGGGATCTCAATGAATCAGATACATTTGAGCCCACTCACACACATGAACATTGGGGTGCAGGCATCTTTTCAAATTAGTGGGTTTTTTTTTTTCATCTGATATTTATCCAGGAGTGGAATTGCTGAGTCTTACTGTTTTCCACAGCCACTGCACCAATTTATATCCTCACCAACAGTGTACAAAGGTTCCCTTTTCTTCACATCCTTCCCAGCATTTGTTATTTGTGGTCTTTTTGACAATAGCCATTCTAACAGGTGTGAGGTGATATTTCATTGTGGTTTTAATTTGTGTTACTCTGATAATTAACAGTGTTGGGCATCTTTTCCTGTGCCTGTTGGCCTGTGTGTGTCTTTGGGAAAATGTCTGATCACTTCTTGTTTTTTAATCAGCTTGTTTGCTTTTTTGCTGTCAAGTTGTGTGAGCTTTTTTTTTTTTAAAAAAAAAAGAGATTTACTTTTTTTCCCCCCTCAGCTGTGCTGGGTCTTTGTTGCTACACACAGGCTTTCTCTAGTTGGAACGAGCGGGGGCTACTCTTTGTTGCGGTGCACGGGCTTCTTATTGCAGCAGCTACACTTGCTGTGGAACGTGGGCTCCAACCACATGGGCTTCAGTAGTTGGGGCATGTGGGCTCAGTAGTTGCAGCTCGAGGGCTTTGTTGCTCCACATCATGTGGGATCTTCCCTGACCAGGGATTGAACCTGTGTCCCCTGCACTGGCAGGTTTATTTTTAACCACTAGACCACCAGAAAAGGCCAGTACTCATATTCTTATAGAATGTATTCTTTTAAACATGGGAGTTTTGTCAGCGGATGGTAGCGAGGGTTGCACAACAATGAATGTACTTAACGGTGCAGAACTCCGTACACGTAAAATGGTAATTTTTATGTTATACGTATATACTAAAAACCACATCTTCTTTATCCATTCATCTATTGATGGACACTTAGGTTGCTTCCATAATATGGGAACTGAAAATAATGTTGCTGTGAACATTGGGGGGCTTCCCAGGTGGCTCAGAGTGAAGAATCCACCTACCAACGCAAGAGACTCCAGAAATGCAGGTTTGTTCCTTGGATTGGGAGGATCCCCAGAGTAGGAAATGGCACCCCACTCCAGTATTCGTGCCTGGTAAATTCCGTGGACAGAAGAGCCTGGCAGGCTACAGTCCATGGGATCTCAATGAATCAGATACATTTGAGCCCACTCACACACATGAACATTGGGGTGCAGGCATCTTTTCAAATTAGTGGGTTTTTTTTTTTCATCTGATATTTATCCAGGAGTGGAATTGCTGAGTCTTACTGTTTTCCACAGCCACTGCACCAATTTATATCCTCACCAACAGTGTACAAAGGTTCCCTTTTCTTCACATCCTTCCCAGCATTTGTTATTTGTGGTCTTTTTGACAATAGCCATTCTAACAGGTGTGAGGTGATATTTCATTGTGGTTTTAATTTGTGTTACTCTGATAATTAACAGTGTTGGGCATCTTTTCCTGTGCCTGTTGGCCTGTGTGTGTCTTTGGGAAAATGTCTGATCACTTCTTGTTTTTTAATCAGCTTGTTTGCTTTTTTGCTGTCAAGTTGTGTGAGCTTTTTTTTTTTTTTTTTTTTTGAGATTAACCCCTTATTGATCATTTCATTTGCAAATATTTTCTCCCTTAATCCATTTATTAAAAATACATATATATTTATTTGGTTGTGCTGGGTCTTAGTTGCAGTATGCGGGATCTTCTATCTTCCTTGCGGTACAGGAGTACTTTTAGTTTAACAACTCTTAGTTGTTGGCATATGGGATCTAGTTCCCTCACCAGGGATCAAACCTGGGCTCCTGCCTTAGGAGTGCTGAGTCTTAGCCACTAGACCAGTAGGGAAGTCCCTGCATTTATTTTTAATGAAATCACCAGTATGATGGGTTTATTTCTGCCATTTTGATACTTGTGTTCTATGTCTCATGTTTTTCTCTATTCCTCCTTTACTGCTTTCTGTTTCTTTTCTGTTGTGCTATTTAAATGCCTGAGATTCTATTTACTTCTTAAAAATTACTGTTAGTGTTTGATATTGAAATTACAGTATACCTCAGCTTTTCACAATGTACTTCAGATTAATACCAACTTAATTCCAGTGAAATAGGAACCTTGGTCCAATACACCTTCTCCTTCCTTTGTGCTGTTAGTGTCATATATGTTACATTTGTATATGTTACAATTGTACAGTTTTATAATTGTTTCAGGCAACTGGTTTTTTAATCAGCTAAGAAAAGAGAAAGATTTAGTTTTTACTGTCTTACATGTTTACATATGTAGTTGCCTTTATTTTTTGTTGTTTGGTCGCTAAGTCATGTCCAACTCTGTGTGACCCCATGGACTGCAGCACAACAGGCTTCCCTGTCCTTCACCATCTCCTGGAATTTGCTCAAATTCATGTCCATTGAGTCAGTGATACTATCTAATAACCATCTCATCCTCTGCCTCCCTCTCCTTTTGCCTTCAATCTTTCCCAGCGTCAGGGTCTTTGCCAGTGAGTTGGCTCTTTGCCTCAGGTAGCCAAAGTATTAGAGCTTTACTTTGAGCATCAGTCCTTCCAATGAAGATTCAGGATTGATTTCCTTTAGGATTGACTAGTTTGATCTCCTTGCTGTCCAGGGGACTCTCAAGAGTCTTCTCCAACACCGCAGTTCAAAAGCATCAATTTTTGGTGCTCAGCTTTCTTTATAGTCCAACTCTCACATCTGTACATGACTATTGGAAAAACTGTAGCTTTGACTATATGGACCTTTGTTGGTGAAGTGATGTCTCTGCTTTTTAATATGCTTTCTAGGTTTGTCATAGGTTCCCTTCCAAGGAGCAAGTATCCTTTAATTTCATGGCTGCAGTTACCATCCATAGTGATTTTGGAGCCCAAGAAAATAGTCTGTTACTGCTTCCACTTTTTCTTCTTCTATTTGCCATTAAGTGATAGGACCAGATGCCATAATGTTCGTTTTTTGAATGTTGAGTTTTAACCCAGCTTTTTTACTCTCCTCTTTCATCTTCATCAAGAGGATCTTTAGTTCCCCTTCACTTTAGTTCCTCTTCGCCATTAGGGTGGTGTCATCTGAATATATGAGGTTATTGGTACTTCTCCTGGCAGTCTTAATTCCAACTTGTGATTCATCCAGCCTGGCATTTCACATGATGTACTCTGCATATAAGTTAACAAGTTGACAATATACAGCCTTGATGTACTCCTTTCCCAATTTTGAACCAGTCTGTTGTTCCATGTAAGGTTCTAACTGTTGCTTCTTGTCCTGCATACAGATTTCTCAGGAGACAGGTGGTCTGTTATTCCCATCTCTTTAAGAATTTTCCACAGTTAGTTGTGATGACTTTAGCATCGTTGGTGAAGTAAATGTTTTTCTGAAATTCCCTTGTTTTCTCTATGATCCAACAAGTGTTGGTGGTTTGATCTCTGGTTCCTCTGCCTTTTCTAAATCCATCTTGTACGTCTGGAAGTTCTTGGTTCATGTATTGCTGAAGCCTAGCTTTAAAGATTTTGAGCATAACCTTACTTGCATGCTAACTGAGCGCAACTATACTGTAGTTTGAACATTCTTTGGCATCGCCCTTCTTTGGTATTGAAATGAACACTGATCTTTTCCAGTCCTGTGGCCACTGCTGAATTTTCCAAATTGGCTGACATATTGAATACAGTGCTTTAACAGCATCATGTTTTGGAATTTTAACTAGCTCAGCTAGAATTCCATCACCTCCACTAGCTTTGTTTGTAATAATGCATCCTAAGGCCCACTTGACTTCACACTCCAGGAATGTCTGGCTCTACTGGAGTGACCACATCATCTTGGTTATCTGGGTCTTTGAGACCTTGTTTGTATAGTCTCTGTGTATTCTTCCCAGGGATTGAACCTGGGTTTCCTGCGTTGCAGGCAGATTCTTTACTCTCTGAGCCACCACGGAAGCCCAAGTGCCTTTACTGCTGCTCTTTATTTCTTCATGTGGATCCTAGTTACCATCTGATATCATTTCTTTTCAGCCTGAAAGACTTTCTTTAGTTTTTCTCGTAAGGTAGATATGCTTACTGTGAATTCTTAGTCTTTGTTCATCTGGGAATGTCTTATTTAATTTTTATATTTGAAGGATAGTTTTGCTGGATGTATTAGGTTTCCATTCCTGCATTAAAAATCATAAATTTATTACCTTAAAATACTACCTTACTAGTTTCTGTAAATTAGAGGTCTGGGCATGGCTTAGCTAGGCCTTTTGTTCAGGTTTCAGAAGGCCTACAGTCAGGGGTTGGCCAAGGTTTGGTCTGAGGCTTGGGATTCTTTCCAGACTCACAGTTGTTGACAGAATTCATTTTCTTGCAGGTTATAGAATTTATAGTAGCCTTCCTCTTCAAGCCTAATCAGACTGTCTCTTTGATCTAAGAGGGACTAAAGCCCTCTTTTAAGGGATTCACCTGATTTCAGTCAAACCCACCCCCAAAAAACTCCCTTTTGATGAACTTAAAGTCGCAATGATTAGGGACTTTAATTCCACCCACAAAATTCCTTCTCCTTTGTCATAAAATGTAATTTAATCATCAGACTGACAGCCATAGGACTCACTCACACTTAAGAGGAAGAGTGTACACCATGGAATGGAAATTTTGGGGGCCATGTTAGAATTCTTTCCACCACACTAAGTACAGAATTATTTGTTCTTGTGTTTGCTTTCAGCATTCTGAATATTCCCACTGCTTCCTGGTCCTCATTGTTTCAGGGGAAAGTCAGCTGTTAATCTTTTTTAGGGGAGGTTGGGGGGATATGATGAGTCATTTTCCTTTGTTACTTTCAAAATTTTCTGCTCGTTTCTGTCTTTCAACATTTTATTTATTTATTTATTTATTTAGGACTGCTGGGTCCTCATTGCTGCGCTCAGGCTTTTTCTAGTTGCAGAGAGTGGGGGCTACTCTCCGGTTTTGGTTCTCAGGCTTCTCATTGTGGTGGCTTTTCTTGTTGTAGCACATGGGCTCTAGCCTTGTGGGCTTCAGTAGTAGTTGCACATGGGCTCAGTAGTTGTGGCACAAAGGCTTAGTTGTTCCTCCGAGGCTTGTGGGATCTTCCTGAGCCAGGGTTCAAACCCATGGCCCCTGCATTGGCAGGCGGATTCTTAACCACTAGACCACTAGGCAGTCTTGTCTTTCAACATTTTGGCCAGTATGTCTGTAAGGTCTCTTTATGTTTCTGCTACTTGAAATTCATTGAGCTTCTTGAATGGAGGGGGGGTTCATGTTTGGGAGTTCGTGTTAAAAAAAATAAAATAAATAAATACATACATACATACATACAAAAAAAATTAAAAAAAAAAAAAAAAAAAAGATTTTAGCCCAGTTTGGGGAGTCGTCAGCCATTATTTATTCTTTCTTTGTTTTTTTTTTTTTTTTTTGTGAGATTCCTATTTTACCTGTGTTGGTATGCTTGATGGAGTCTCACAATAGAAAATCTGGTTGATCTGTCTTCAAATTTGTTATTATTTTGTCTGCCAGCTCAGATCTGCTGTTAAGCCCCTTCAGTGAAATTTTCATTTCAGTTATTGTACTTTTCAGTTCCAGAATTCCAATTTGATTCTTCTTTATAATCTCTTTTTGTTGAGATTCTCTATTTCATTGAGTCATTGTCATCATACTTCAAATTCTATAAGTATGATTTCCTTTGGTTCTTTAAACATGTTTGTGATAGCTGCTTTGAAATCCTTGTCAGCCTAGTCTAAGAACTGAATTCCCTCAGAAACAGTTTCTATTGACTGTTTTTAACCCCATGTGAGTTATACTTTCTTATTTCTTTGGATGTTTTATAATTTTTTGTTAAACCAAGCATTTTAGATAACGTATTTTCAAGACTATCAAGTTAGAACACCTCTTTGTCTTTCTTGCCAGGGGAGGTTTGTTGCAGTATCTTTTTTTTTTTTTTAGGACTTGCTTGCACTAAGTCTGTAGTCTTTGCTGTCGCTGAT
Source organism: Oreotragus oreotragus (assembly GCA_006410675.1). Taxonomy (NCBI): domain Eukaryota; kingdom Metazoa; phylum Chordata; class Mammalia; order Artiodactyla; family Bovidae; genus Oreotragus; species Oreotragus oreotragus. The sequence goes on from SJYX01012111.1 coordinate 457,827, forward strand.
ATCTTTCTTGTGTGTGCATTTTTTTTTTTAAGCCTGGCTTCCTTAGGGGGTCACCCTTGGATCAGGACAGCTTTAGTGGTCAGCCAGTGACTGGTCAGAGGTTCTGCATAAACACTTAGAGAGCTAGTAAGGCTTCTGCCCTTCGATAGTGGATTTGTATGTAGGTTGGGGAATGACGTGAATGTTTAGGCAAGTAATAGGTTTGTTTCAGCTTTTACTTTGTGCCAAGTCTTCTCATGTCCATATCACTCCTATATCTCTGAAAGATCTCATATTGGGTCACAGATACACAGATAACTGGATCCTCACCAGTTTTTTCTGAGCCTGCATACAGCTTTGTGCAAGCACACAGCCTTTCAGACCTCCAGGGATAAGAGAACTATCAAGGCCTGTCGTTACTGTGCCATTCTCAGGATATCCCTCCTAACTTTCTGGCAAGTCTGCTGATTTGTTTCTTGCCCCAGTCAGTATTGCAGCCTTGGGCTGCTGCAGTATTGTTCTTCACCAGAATCCCTGTTGTTCCCCAGCGTCACTCCTGTATGTGGACCTTTTCTGCGTTCTACATTCTACTTTTGGTCATTGGTCTTCCTTTAGCAGCAGTGGTGCTGGTTTGCGCAGCTTGCCTCACACCCGTAGAACTACCACTATGGAGCTGGTGGCCTAAACCACCACAGATTTCCACTGTTCTTGACATTCAGTAGTTTTCCTTCAGCTTTTTGATTTGTTACATGTCTTCAGCCAATTTCCAGAGTTGTGATAGGCATGTTTGTTTGTTTTCCTGAGAGGGTTATTTTGACATGTTTGTCTAGTTTTATATTTGATTTTGGGGGTAAAGCTCATCGCCCTAGCATTTCAGCAGTTCCACCCTTATCTTTTTACATTTTTTGACTGAAAAATAAAAAGCACAACCTGAAAGTTGAGAATCATATTTCATTCAGCAGACCTGCTAAAGACATAACCTTGGGAGGCAAACTCTCAGATAGCTCTGAAGGACTGTTCTAAAGAGACAAGGAAAATACATACATATCTGTAACAAATACCAGGTGCTTGGAACATCAAAAGATTACTGTTAATTAAAGAAGAATAGACATCAATTAATGAATTTAGTGCTTTCTATGATGGGAAGTTGCAAGAGTGTAGGCTCAATGAAATCATATCTTTGATATGTACCTTAACTATCTAGGATCAGTATCCTGCTGTTCTCTGTCCTGAATACCCTCAGGGTGCACAGGGGGAGGGGGCAGCTTCAGTGACTAATGGCTTGATGGACTCAGTGTCCTTTGTTTCTGATATGGCAGGAGACATTTATATTCCCCACTCATTATTACAGGTTTTTTCCCCTTAGTTTGGCATTTTAATTTTTATTTTATATTGTAATATAGTTGATTTACAATGTTGGGTTCATATTACGTTTTAATGTTAATTTATGGGTGCTCAGAAGCACTTCTTGTTGTTGTTCATTCGCTCAGTCATGTCCACCTCTTTGCAACCCCATGGACTGCAGCACGACAGGCTTCCCTGTCCTTCAGCATCTCCTGGAGCTTGCTCAACTCATGTCCAGTGAGTTGGTGATGCCATCCAACTATCTCATCCTCTGTTGTCCCCTTATCCTCCTGCTGTCAATCTTTCCCATATCAGGGTCTTGTCTTTTCTTTTTCTAATTTATTTATTTTTTTAATTGAAGGATAATTACTTTATAGAATGTTGTTGTTTTCGGTCAAACCTCAGCATAAATCAGCCATACGTATACGTATATCCCCTCCCTCTTGAACCTCCCTCCCATCTCCCTCCCCATCCCACCCCTCTGGGTTGATACAGAGCCCCTGTTTGAGTTTCCTGAGACACATAGCAAGTTCCCATTGTCTATCTGTTTTTCATACAGTAATGTAAGTTTCCATGTTACTCTCTCCATACATCTCACCCTCTCCTCCCCTCTCCCCATGTCCATAAGTCTGTTCTCTATGTCTGTTTGTCCACTGCTGTCCTGCAAATACATTCTTTGGTACCATCTTTCTAGGTGCCATATGTATGCGTTAGTATACGATATTTATCTTTCTCTTTCTGACTTAATTCACTCTATAGAATAGGCTCTAGGTTCATCCACCTCATTAGAACTGACTCAAATATGTTCCTTTATGGCAGCATAATAGTCCATTGTGTATATGTACCACAGTTTCTTTATCCTTTCATATGTTGAACTGTGAACTATTGTAAATAGTTCGGCATCAGGGTCTTTTCTAATGAGTCAGTTCTTCGCATCAGGTAGCCAAAGTATTGGAGCTTCAGCCTCAGTATCAGTCCTTCTAGTGAATATTCAGGATTGATTTCATTTTGGGTTGACTGGCTTGATCCCGTTACAGTCCAAGGCACTCTCAAGAGACTTCGCTAACACCACAGTTCAAAAGCATCAATTCTTCAATGTTCAGCCTTCTTTATGGTCCAATTCTCCCATCCATACATGACTGTGAAACATCATAGCTTTGACTACACAGACCTTTGTTGACAAAGTAATGTTTCTGCTTTTTAATATGCTGTCTAGGTTGGTCATAGCTTTTCTTCCAAGGAGCAAGCGTCTTTTCATTTCATGGCTGCAGTTACCATCTGCAGTGATTTTGGAGCCCAAGGAAATAAAGTCTGTCACTGTTTCCATTGTTTTCCCATCTATTTTCCATGAAGTGATGGGTTCGGATGCTGTGATCTTTGTGTTTTGAATGTTGAATTTTAAGCCAGCTTTTCACTCTCCTCTTTCACCTTCATCAGGAGGCTCTTTAGTTCCTCTTCGCTTTCTGGCATAAGGGTCATGTCATCTGCATATCTGAGGTTACTGATATTTCTCCCAGCAATCTTGATTCCAGCTTGTGCTTCCTCCAGCCCAGCGTTTCTCATGATGTCCTCTGCATAGAAGTTAAACAAGCAGGGTGGCAGTATAGCAGTCTTTTGTTCTGTGTCCAGTTCTAACTGTTGCTTCTTGACCTGCATACAGGTTTCAGAGGAGGCAGGTCAGGTGGTCTAGCATTCCCATCTCTTGAAGAACTTTCTACAGTTTGTTGTGATCCATACAATCATAGGCTTTAGCATAGTCAATGAAGCAGAAGTAGATGTTTTTCTGGAATTATTTTTCTGTGATCCAGCAGATGTTGGCAATTTGATCTCTGGTTCCTTTGCCGTTTCTAAATCCAGCTTGAACATCTGGAAGTTCTTAGTTCACATACTGTTGAAGCCTAGCTTGGAGAATTTTGAGCATGACTTCACTACCATGTGAAATGAAGCACTTTTTATGCAGTGCTTAAAATATTTTTAAAAGCCTCTTAACCAGGTATTGCTTAGCTCCTTGCACAGTACTTGTTGAAATATTTATCTGTTTGCCTACTAATAGACATGTGACCCTGAACAAGTTTCATAACTCCTCTTTTTAAGTTTTATTCAGCCATGAAGTGAAACCCCAAAGGATTAAATGTGACATATGACATAGTATTTGCACTACACTAAGTAGCCAGTGATGATATGTGTGAAGTAATAATAGTTCCTGTTTAATTGAGCTAAGTGGCAGTATCTTGTTTTTAAAGATGCTGCTGCTGCTGCTAAGTCACTTCAGTCGTGTCTGACTCTGCGACCCCATGGACTGCAGCCTACCAGGCTCCTCCGTCCATAGGATTTTCTAGGCAAGAGTACTGGAGTGGATTGCCATTGCCTTCTCCGAAAGATGCTGCACCTCAGATTTATAGGAGGAAAGTAACTCACAATGGTCACATGGTCATACTGTTGAGTTTCAGAGGCAGGCTTGAGCCCTGGTCTGCTTGATTAATTTATCTGGTTTTGGGTGTGTTTTTTTTTGTTTTGTTTTGTTTTTTTGGCTGCTTCCAAGAATCAGAAATTGTGTTACAAATTTGTAATTAGCCTCTGTTAAGTCTACAGTCATACAAAGGAAATAACGATTGTATGTGTACTCATATATATGTACTTCCATTTGGTTCCCCCAGCATGTATCATGTCAGGAACTTCCACAGCAAAAAGTATTACAACAGTTATTTAAACCTTAAGTCTTTCTCTGAGATACAGCCTTAATACTCTAACCTTGAATACCTTAAGTGAATGGGAAAAACCGGGGACTTTACTCTTTTCATCCACATTGAAACTTGAAAACTTCTGATACGTAATAATATAAGCAGTCATGAAAGTATACATAGAAAAAGTTTCTATTAGCTTTAAGGCCTTTAAGCCTAACAGGATGTACATACATGTCTTTAGCATAATAGTGTACTCCCCAGATTGAATACTGTCTTATAGAAACTCCCCCATGGTATCTACTCTTCTTAATGTCTACCTCTTAACCCTGACTTATCTTTCTCTGTATAAAATCTGCTAAGTCAGGGACCATGTCCATATATTTAGACAACATTCATAATTCTCAGTAAATGCTTTGTATTCTTTGTACTAATTAGCATTCAAGGTAGCATCGGTTTAATGATTTGTGAGACTTCATAGTCATAATTAATATTTATAAATGTCATGACTTAAAATATATTTGCCATACTTTCAAGTAGGGTTTGGGGGTTAAAGGTGAAAGATCTGGAATGATTTCCTTTTCTTGGAAACTTCACAACACAGTTGTAAAACTTCCAACAAACTTCCTCCACAGTTCCATGGAGGAGAGGTCAAGGAATGGTAACTATGTGAAGAAAAGGGTACTCTGAAATGAACCTAAATTATAAGGAAAAGAACCAGAATGCCCTGCTCTCCAGTGCTACCTGAGAACCACTGATTACACCTAACAGTTAATGAGGATCTGTTGGCCAGAAATTTTTTTAATTAAACCAATGTAATTATTAATGTATTGAAACTTTCGATGACAAGTTACAAAATCTTTTAGATGTTAAAATGCTCTTAGCTGTGGTTTATTGTGAGGATTCTTCAGTTCAGTTCAGTCGCTCAGTCGTGTCTGACTCTCTGCGACCCCATGAATCGCAGCATGCCAGGCCTCCCTGTCTATCACCAACTCCCGGAGTTCACTCAGACTCACGTCCATGGAGTCAGTGATGCCATCCAGCCATCTCATCCTCTGTCGTCCCCTTCTCCTCCTGCCCCCAATCCCTGCCAGCATCAAGGTCTTTTCCAATGAGTCAACTCTTCGCATGAGGTGGCCAAAGTATTGGAGTTTCAGCTTTAGCATCAGTCCTTCCAATGAACACCCAGGACTGATCTCCTTTAAAAGGATGGACTGGCTGGACCTCCTTGCAGTCCAAGGGACTCTAAAGAGTCTTCTCCAACACCACAGTTCAAAAGCATCAATTTTTCGGTGCCCTGCTTTGTTCACCGTCCAACTCTCACATCGATACGTGACCACTGGAAAAACCATAGCCTTGACTAGGCGGACCTTTGTTGGCAAAGTAATATCTCTGCTTTTGAATATGCTGTCTAGGTTGGTGATAACTTTCCTTCCAAGGAGTGTCTTTTAATTTCATGGCTGCAATCACCATCTGCAGTGATTATTTTTAGTTACTTACTATTTGTAATAAAAAGATCTTGCATTGGTGATTGGAGTACTTTCAGGTTATTAGAACAGTAATCATTCTATGAGGCCTTATAGGAATAAAATATTGTAACAGCACTGCTGTCAACTTGTAAAACACACATGCCTATAGTGTTTAGTATCATTGTCTAGTTGCTCATATTACAACTAATTACTCTCCTCTGAATAGAGGAGAAAGGAGTCTATTACTATGGGGATCATTCATGTCATAGAGAATTAGGACTCATTAAATACCCTTTTACATTTTTTTTTAATAGTTTTCCAGGTAATTTTTTGAAGAAACACCTCAGCTTCATTATTTTATAAGTGGCAGACTCTTTTATACTATCTGTTCCTAGAGCTTTATCAAATTACTGTAGAGAAAGCAACTCAATCTTAAATTACAACTGTTATTTTAGAATGTTGCCTTGGGAAATCTTTAGGTTCAGCTCATTGGATCAGCCTAAGTTATGGAGGAACACTTCCTTTGTTGAATAATCTACAATCGGTGGATTTTCTGGGAACTTTAGCTACTCAGAAAATAGTCAAGAACTGATAAGGAAGCAAAAAAGTATAAACAGCAAAGAGTTTTTTTTTAAATTAAAGTCTATTCACTTTTTTAGGTATCACGTTTTTTTATGTGAAATACTATGCTCTTAATCTCTTCATGTTTAGCGTGATTCTACCAAAGTCAGGTTACTGAATCAGTTATCTGTTGCTTTGTAATAAAAACTGTGAAAAGTTGATGTCTTAAAACAACATTCATTTTTATCACAGTTCTACAGTTTTGTCAGACCTTAGAAGGAATAGCTCATCTCTGTTCTTGATATCCGCTGGAGCAGCTTGATTGGGGCTGGAAGATTTATTTCTAAGATGACTCAAGTCATTTGGCTAGCTGGCATGTTGTTGTTGGCTACCATCTGGGAGATAAGCTGAGGCTATTGATCAAGTCCTGAGTTTTCTTCTGTGTGGACAGTTAGATTTCTGATAGAAAAATGGTGGCTGGGTTCCAAGAGACAGTATCTTTATGAAGAAATATTCCAAGAGGATAATTCTTACTGTAATTAATAAATATTTGCTAATATGCCATTGACCAGAGGCAGTCACATGGCCAAGGTGATATGGGAAGGGGTGACATGGGAAGGAAATGGCAATTCACTCCAGTACTCTTGCCTGGAAAACCCCATGGATGGAGGTGCCTGGCAGACTACCGTCCATGGGGTCGCAAGAGTCAGACATGACTTAGCTACTTCACCACCACCACAGGAAGATATGGAGGATACAGAAAGAAAGATACCGAGAGGCACTGTTTTTTGTAAGCCACCAAAGTAATAGCCTACTCCAGTTGAATACNTTAATTAAACCAATGTAATTATTAATGTATTGAAACTTTCGATGACAAGTTACAAAATCTTTTAGATGTTAAAATGCTCTTAGCTGTGGTTTATTGTGAGGATTCTTCAGTTCAGTTCAGTCGCTCAGTCGTGTCTGACTCTCTGCGACCCCATGAATCGCAGCATGCCAGGCCTCCCTGTCTATCACCAACTCCCGGAGTTCACTCAGACTCACGTCCATGGAGTCAGTGATGCCATCCAGCCATCTCATCCTCTGTCGTCCCCTTCTCCTCCTGCCCCCAATCCCTGCCAGCATCAAGGTCTTTTCCAATGAGTCAACTCTTCGCATGAGGTGGCCAAAGTATTGGAGTTTCAGCTTTAGCATCAGTCCTTCCAATGAACACCCAGGACTGATCTCCTTTAAAAGGATGGACTGGCTGGACCTCCTTGCAGTCCAAGGGACTCTAAAGAGTCTTCTCCAACACCACAGTTCAAAAGCATCAATTTTTCGGTGCCCTGCTTTGTTCACCGTCCAACTCTCACATCGATACGTGACCACTGGAAAAACCATAGCCTTGACTAGGCGGACCTTTGTTGGCAAAGTAATATCTCTGCTTTTGAATATGCTGTCTAGGTTGGTGATAACTTTCCTTCCAAGGAGTGTCTTTTAATTTCATGGCTGCAATCACCATCTGCAGTGATTATTTTTAGTTACTTACTATTTGTAATAAAAAGATCTTGCATTGGTGATTGGAGTACTTTCAGGTTATTAGAACAGTAATCATTCTATGAGGCCTTATAGGAATAAAATATTGTAACAGCACTGCTGTCAACTTGTAAAACACACATGCCTATAGTGTTTAGTATCATTGTCTAGTTGCTCATATTACAACTAATTACTCTCCTCTGAATAGAGGAGAAAGGAGTCTATTACTATGGGGATCATTCATGTCATAGAGAATTAGGACTCATTAAATACCCTTTTACATTTTTTTTTAATAGTTTTCCAGGTAATTTTTTGAAGAAACACCTCAGCTTCATTATTTTATAAGTGGCAGACTCTTTTATACTATCTGTTCCTAGAGCTTTATCAAATTACTGTAGAGAAAGCAACTCAATCTTAAATTACAACTGTTATTTTAGAATGTTGCCTTGGGAAATCTTTAGGTTCAGCTCATTGGATCAGCCTAAGTTATGGAGGAACACTTCCTTTGTTGAATAATCTACAATCGGTGGATTTTCTGGGAACTTTAGCTACTCAGAAAATAGTCAAGAACTGATAAGGAAGCAAAAAAGTATAAACAGCAAAGAGTTTTTTTTTAAATTAAAGTCTATTCACTTTTTTAGGTATCACGTTTTTTTATGTGAAATACTATGCTCTTAATCTCTTCATGTTTAGCGTGATTCTACCAAAGTCAGGTTACTGAATCAGTTATCTGTTGCTTTGTAATAAAAACTGTGAAAAGTTGATGTCTTAAAACAACATTCATTTTTATCACAGTTCTACAGTTTTGTCAGACCTTAGAAGGAATAGCTCATCTCTGTTCTTGATATCCGCTGGAGCAGCTTGATTGGGGCTGGAAGATTTATTTCTAAGATGACTCAAGTCATTTGGCTAGCTGGCATGTTGTTGTTGGCTACCATCTGGGAGATAAGCTGAGGCTATTGATCAAGTCCTGAGTTTTCTTCTGTGTGGACAGTTAGATTTCTGATAGAAAAATGGTGGCTGGGTTCCAAGAGACAGTATCTTTATGAAGAAATATTCCAAGAGGATAATTCTTACTGTAATTAATAAATATTTGCTAATATGCCATTGACCAGAGGCAGTCACATGGCCAAGGTGATATGGGAAGGGGTGACATGGGAAGGAAATGGCAATTCACTCCAGTACTCTTGCCTGGAAAACCCCATGGATGGAGGTGCCTGGCAGACTACCGTCCATGGGGTCGCAAGAGTCAGACATGACTTAGCTACTTCACCACCACCACAGGAAGATATGGAGGATACAGAAAGAAAGATACCGAGAGGCACTGTTTTTTGTAAGCCACCAAAGTAATAGCCTACTCCAGTTGAATACCTTCTCTGTCTATAGCAAAGTAGCCTCTCTGAAGGACATTTGGAAACCTTAACATTCATAGCTTTTGACCCAGTAATTTTACCTTTAGGGGTTTGTTCTAAGGAAAGTGTCAGTTCTCTAGATCTATACTAAAGCTTCATCTAGCTTTCACCCAGTACATTTTACCCAGGGTCAGGTAACTGGTTGATGCCAGAGTTGGGCTTTAAAACCAGGTTGTCTGGTTCCAGAGCTGTGTGCTTTAACCATGTCCTGGATCTCTCAGGTAGATGATATTTGTATACAATCATGTTAATAATATCAAATGAGAAGCTAGTATTTTTAGTAAGAATAAAATCTGTATATATAAAATCTGAAAGGATATACAGTTGGCCCTTAAACAACATGAGTTTGAACTGCATGGGTCCTCTTATTTATGGATTTTTTTCAATAGTAAATACTACAGGACTACACAATCCATGGTCAGTTGAATCTGTGGATGCAGAACTGCAAATATGGAGGAACCATGTATACAGAGGACCAGCTATAAATTATACTTCGATTTTCAACTCTCAGGAGGATCAGTGTCCCTAACCTCCAGCATTGTTCAAGGGTCAGTCATGTATTAGAATGACATATCTGCAAATGAGCATGTACCACTGTTCTTTTTCTTTTTTTGGTATGGATACTTCCTATGAGCCTGCCATGCAAACTTAACCTAATACATTCATCTGTATATGTTTTATGTCTGTCTCGTTTCTACCCTGATTACTTTAGTGTGGGTTTCCACCTTTCATCTAAACAGTAGTAAGTCTACAATGAATTATAACTGATAAAGGTTTTAAGTCTTGGAAGATTACTTTGCTCTCCTCTATCCAACCCCCCAGTTTTATGCTATAAATATCTCTTAAGGAGGATTTTTTTTTAGATCTCTGTAATCCATATGTGCCTCGTAATGCATACACAGAAGTTCAGAATACACTTAGTGAAAAGAGCTGCTGTTTTTCATTATATTTGCTTTTGGCTTTGCTCAGTCTTCACAGTTGTGCAGGCTTTCTGTAGCTGCGGTGAGCAGGGGCTTCGTTTTGGTGTGTGGGCTCCTCATTGCTGTGGCTTCCCTTACTGTGGAGCATGAGCTCCAGGGTGCCCAGGCTTCAGTAGTTGTGGTGCAAGGGCTTACTTGCCTTGTGGCATGTGGAATCTTCCTGAATCAAACCCTTGTCCCTTGCATTGCCAGGTGGACTCTCAACCACCAGACCACCAGGGAAGTCCAGAGCTTCTTAACTAGTATTCTTTCACTGATTTCTACATTATAGTTTTATTTTTGGTGACTTTGCATCCCATTTCCATTGTTGTCATAGTGTCAGTTCCAAATCCTTGAGGATGTTAAATATTGCCTGTATCTGTCCTGGCTAAACTGGAATCACTGGGAATCATACAGATTCCTAAGCAGCCAGTATTCTGTTTCACCTTTAGTAAGTCTAGGGCAGTGATTCTTGACCATGGTTGTATCTTAGAATCACCTAAAAATACTGATGTTTGGAGTCCAACTTATACTAATTTGAATGAGATTCCCTAGATGAGGGCACTTAAGAGTGTGGGGATGGGAGAGTGTTTAAAACCTCTTGAAGTGATTCTTAGAATTAGGCAAGTTGGAAAGAGATGGAAAATAGTTTTGCACTTTAAAAATTGTTCAAAATAGGTCTTATGCTATTAATAGGCAGCTTTCTTTCAGCAGAAGCTTGTAGGATTATGTAAGTGTTCAAGAACTATTAAGAACAAATTTTCCTTTACAGTAGAATTATTACTACACAGTTTCATTAAAGGTTGCTCATTGAAGATCTTGCTTGAGCTCACAAATAAATCTTGTCATTCACAAATGAAGAATATGGACAAAGTAGAAGACATATATGAAATTACTTGGTTTATACATTAGATTAATCTCAATAATGTCTTCTCTGCTGTTTCAGAAATTATACCTAAAGGATACTTCTTTTAAAATAACAGGAAATTGTATCACTGGAAGGCCACGTCCTTATTTAGAAAAAAGAAACTAAACACAATACCTTGGCTTAATGACAATCTACATTTCAAAGGTTCTCCAGACTAAAAGCTTATTCTTTGCTTAAATGACTTCTCCCAAGCCATATTTAGAGTTCATCTAGGTTATAAACCATATCTCCAGTTATTCATGCTGTTCCAGATTGGGTAAGACAAGTATCAAAAGTACTGAAGGGCGAGGTAATAGCTTAAGCACGTCTCAGCTTATCCTTTATCTTTAGATGTAGATACTTGAAGAAACACAGCCTTTTAATGAGAACTGAAGTGAGGCATCCATTTACATCTCTTAGGATTGGTTGAATAGAGTATGGCCTATTGAGTATACTTTTGATGTTGTTGCCAGTCTCTTTTTTCAAATGTACACATGACACTATCTGAAGAAATGCTAGAAACACCTAGTAAACATTTTTCAAATATCTATTGTTAAGCTATATTCAGGTGACCACATTTTGAGGGTTGGTTTTCTGCTTGGCTATCAGTGATAATCAGGTTACATATCGGGTATCTGTGAGCTGCTGACTTTGATAGGTCAGCCTCTGTAAGTGTGTAAGACCTAGCTTTTTGGAGACCAGTAATATGGCCATTTCCTCTGTTTGAACGTGAAGGGAGTGCTTGTTTTAGAGCTCTGTACCATGGTTTCAAAATCTGTTCTGTAGTGTATAATGTCCATTTGAATTCCTGATGGTTTTACCCTATGTGGTTAGTAATACCTTGTGGGAAATGACTAGTAGTTTCTCTTTTATATAAATAGCAGTTTAAGAGTATCAGGCATATAGGCATCTCTCATAACATTTTATCCCTTTGGAGTTTTGTTTTTGGTATGTTATTAGGAAAAGTAAAGAGCAATGAATAATTTTGAACAGGGTTATGTGTGTTAGTATGTGTTAGTCACTCAGTCATGTCTGACTGTTTGTGACTCCATGGACTGTAGCCTGCCAGGCTCCTCTGTCCTTGGAATTCTCCAGACAAGAATACTAGAGCGGGTAGTCATTCCTTCTCCAGGGGATCTTCCTGACCGAGGGATCAAACGCAGGTTTCCTGCATTGCAGGTGGATTCTTTACCTTCTGAACCACCAGGGAAGCCCTGAATAGGGTTACTCTTGTTCTTTTCTAGTTTTCTGAATGTCCCAGGTTTCTTATATAATGATTAGTCCGTCACCTTTTCATAAGCTACACAGAAGCTTGAGAATTGCCCTGAATTTTGCATAGGATAAGTAACAAATATCTATGGCTTCATTTTAGCCAAGTAGACTATAAGTCTTAGTTTTTCTGAATCAACAAATTGCAAACATAATGTACTTACACGTGTGTGTTCACACTGTATCTGGCAGAATGGGGTTTTCCTGCAGTAAGCCAGTCTCTGTCCTGATGGTTAAAGTCAGGCAGATAACTTCCCCTAAAAGTGAATTCTCTAAGAATTCATTCTGTGCTTTGCCCATTCCATAGGTTTTAAATTTAGCTGGGTAAATTTCAAATGGCACTAAATTTTATTATGAAAGGTAAGTACAAGGAAAAAAAAAACTCAATATAAGAGGGAAAAAAATAACTTTACGTGGGAGAGATCTAACTGACCTCACCTTCACCAAGTGATTGAACAACAGGACAAGCTGACATCGTGTTTTTTCTGATGTGGGGTACTGAGAAGGCTTCAAATTCCTGCCGATAGGAACATTCCTGACAAAGATGAATGACATGGAACTCGTCATGAGGAAAAGGACAAACTCAGGGGTATAATATCTCTCAAATATCTTACCTGCACTCTTTAAAATTGTCACTGTCTTAAATGGTGAAAGGGCAGGAGGATTGCTCTAGGTTGAAGAAGATGTAGATAACAAGGCATATATAATATAAATAAGCTACAGGGGTATATTGTATAGCACAAGGAAAATAGCCAGTATTTTATAATGACTTTAAGTGGGGTATAATATCTAAAAAATCTTGAATCACTATGTTGTACATAAGTTATGTTAAAACTGTGTTAGGGCTTTCCAGGTGGCTCAGTGGTAAAGAATCCACCTGCAGTGCAGGAGACATAGGAGATGTAGGTTCGGTCCCTGGGTTGGGAAGATCCCCTGGAGAAGGAAATGGCACCCCTGTTTAGTATTCTTGCCTGGGGAATTATGGACAGACCAGACTGGTGGGCTATATTTCCTGGGGTCGCGAATGAGTTGGACATGACTTAGTGATTGAGCACGCACACACATAGTTAGAGTTAAAACACAATTAAGACTGTGTTACAATTTTCCCCAAAAATGTTATTAAATAGTGCTGACATTTAACTAGGATTTGGCTTATAATGATTAACAGAAGCATATTTTTAATGTAAAATAAAATAGTTTTTATAGACTTCATGGATTCCAGGCAGCCAATTTAACTTTTTTGGGGGCAAATGATTATAATTCTCTGCTTTTTAAATGTTAGTTGGGGCCACAGCCCTGACATTGCTTTAAATTATTGTTAATTTGCAGTTTCTTATATATATGACAATGGTTAATGTAAATATTTATAGGTACCTTTGTCTTTGCTTTGCCAGACATTCATAATTCCATGAATGGAACTGAAAAGTCTAAAATAGACCCAGGTTACTCAAACTCACTCTCAGCATTCACTAATATCACATACCTACACACATAGCTGCCAGGTGTGGCTTAGTTTATGGTTTTTGCCTAATGATTGCCTTTAGTTTTGCCTGTCTTAGGTTACTGTTCCTCAAATGCTGTTATTTCATACAAATGGCTGAGTTTGATACTTTTACCTGTTAGGTAAAATGACCTATAGATGGAGGAAAATAGTAGTTTCTAGTTTATGCTCAGGTTGAGAAACTAGAGCAACTTTTCTTAAAATAAAATTCGAATGTAAGGATGAGAAAATACTAAATCTTGCCTTTTAAGTTTCAAAAGTTTTAGTCATCTTAACATCGTTAAGTCTGATTTACATTTAATTTCAAAATTCAGCACTTATTTCTCTCTGGATAAATCAGAAGCATTTAAAATGATATCCAAAAGAAAAACTTTAAAGAATTTTTGCTATAATTTGCCTCAGTCTGTCTCTTTCCCATACTCTTCAAGCAGATAAAACTTAAAACTAGCTAGAACCAGCCCTTTTTCTTTCTAAGAAATAATCGACATATTAGTTTCACATGTACACCATAATGATTTTATATTTGTATACATTGTAAAAATAAGTCTAGTTAATATCTAGCATTATACATAGTTACTTAAAAAATAAATAATGCTTTTGTGTGTAATAAGAATGAGCCAACTTTTCATTCTGCCATTTAGTATATATGTAGCTAACCTGTTGAATTTGTAGTACCTTCTCTGTTATTTTTTTTTAAGATATATTCATGTTGAGAGATGCTTATTAACTCCTGGTGCTCACAGGGAGATACCTTGGCCAAATATTCAAGCTTTCAGTTTTATTTCCCACCATCTCCTATGGTTTAGAATGTACAAGAATTACTTCCTGAATGTACTGTTTTCTTCTCTGCATGTAGTTCATGGTATTTTCATCATTCTCAACTGTCTTCCTGTAGTATGCCTGACTCCATATGTTAAAAGAATACTGACCAAATCAATTATCAGTTCCTTTACGCTTTAAAAAAAAATTATACAAATGGTATCATACTATATAGATGCTGTTCTGAAACTTCCTATACTTAACACATCTCAGGGAAGCTTCCTGATCAGTCTTTGGCTGAGTTACATTTTGTAAAAGCTGTATAATATTTCATTTTATATTTGTAGCAGTTTAATAAGATTTTCAGTTTCTGGGCTTTTTTTTTTTTTTTGCTTTAAATTATTGTTAATTTGCAGTTTCTTATATATATGACAATGGTTAATGTAAATATTTATAGGTACCTTTGTCTTTGCTTTGCCAGACATTCATAATTCCATGAATGGAACTGAAAAGTCTAAAATAGACCCAGGTTACTCAAACTCACTCTCAGCATTCACTAATATCACATACCTACACACATAGCTGCCAGGTGTGGCTTAGTTTATGGTTTTTGCCTAATGATTGCCTTTAGTTTTGCCTGTCTTAGGTTACTGTTCCTCAAATGCTGTTATTTCATACAAATGGCTGAGTTTGATACTTTTACCTGTTAGGTAAAATGACCTATAGATGGAGGAAAATAGTAGTTTCTAGTTTATGCTCAGGTTGAGAAACTAGAGCAACTTTTCTTAAAATAAAATTCGAATGTAAGGATGAGAAAATACTAAATCTTGCCTTTTAAGTTTCAAAAGTTTTAGTCATCTTAACATCGTTAAGTCTGATTTACATTTAATTTCAAAATTCAGCACTTATTTCTCTCTGGATAAATCAGAAGCATTTAAAATGATATCCAAAAGAAAAACTTTAAAGAATTTTTGCTATAATTTGCCTCAGTCTGTCTCTTTCCCATACTCTTCAAGCAGATAAAACTTAAAACTAGCTAGAACCAGCCCTTTTTCTTTCTAAGAAATAATCGACATATTAGTTTCACATGTACACCATAATGATTTTATATTTGTATACATTGTAAAAATAAGTCTAGTTAATATCTAGCATTATACATAGTTACTTAAAAAATAAATAATGCTTTTGTGTGTAATAAGAATGAGCCAACTTTTCATTCTGCCATTTAGTATATATGTAGCTAACCTGTTGAATTTGTAGTAACTTCTCTGTTATTTTTTTTTAAGATATATTCATGTTGAGAGATGCTTATTAACTCCTGGTGCTCACAGGGAGATACCTTGGCCAAATATTCAAGCTTTCAGTTTTATTTCCCACCATCTCCTATGGTTTAGAATGTACAAGAATTACTTCCTGAATGTACTGTTTTCTTCTCTGCATGTAGTTCATGGTATTTTCATCATTCTCAACTGTCTTCCTGTAGTATGCCTGACTCCATATGTTAAAAGAATACTGACCAAATCAATTATCAGTTCCTTTACGCTTTAAAAAAAAATTATACAAATGGTATCATACTATATAGATGCTGTTCTGAAACTTCCTATACTTAACACATCTCAGGGAAGCTTCCTGATCAGTCTTTGGCTGAGTTACATTTTGTAAAAGCTGTATAATATTTCATTTTATATTTGTAGCAGTTTAATAAGATTTTCAGTTTCTGGGCTTTTTTTTTTTTGGTGTTATATAAAAGATGTTCAAGTGAATTTCTATGCACAGATACCTTTTTGCATATGTGGAAATATTCATAGGATAATTCTTGGTGGAATCATTGGCTCAAAAGATAATATGCATTTAAAAGAGTGATAGATGTCACCAAAACACCCTTCTTTAAGGTTGTTTTCACTAATAGCAGTTAGTTTTTTAGATGCCTATCTATCTTCACCATCATTGGGTATTAAAATTAAATACCTGCCTGTCTGATAAATGAAAATGGGATCTTACTGTTTTGACTGTCATTTCTTGTGTGAGTGAAGTTGAACGTTATTGACATAGTTTTTCTAAAGTCTGTCAGTTTATTCATCCTTATCTTTCACTAGTTTTTAAGTTCTTTACATTTTAATGAAATTATCTCTTTGTTTTATATTGCAGATGTTTATCTACACTTTATGGTCTTTCAACTTTGTTTTTGTTTATGGTGTATAGTATTTTTATACTATTTGCTTATAACCAAATATAAGCTTCATGAGGGCCAAGACTGCATCTTACTCATCATTATATTCCCCATCTTATCTAGCACTATGCCCTTTTGTGGCTGTTCTTAAACTGTAATAATAGTTGAATCCTTCCAAAACTGTAGGAGAAAAACATTACTCTTACTCTTTTCTCTTTAGAAAACCAAGATACAGTATTTTATAAGAGTTAAATAAGTTGAAAGTTACCAATCATGAGCGTTTGTAATTTAAAGTGTTAGTTCAGTGGCATAAACAAAAAACCTCAGCATCTTTTATTTGTATGCTGATCAATTTGAATTGAAAGTCCTTGTGATGATCAAGGAGAAGTTAACAGGTACACTCACCACTCTAAATGTAATGGGCAGATAATAAAACTACTTGATATGACTTTATAAAAACTCTAAAGCAGTCTTCATATAAAAAGAAATAGCCAGCTGAGAAAACTATAAAATTTTCTTAAAATAACCATGATCCATTTTTAATATATAATCTTCAGTCTATTACCTAGTCATAGAAAGGAGTGGACTTTTTCTCCCTCCCACTACCCATCTATTAAAGTGAATCAGATATAATCATGATTGTGTCAAAAGTTCAGAAAGGAAAATGGAGGTAAAATGAGCTGAATTGGCATTCTTCCCTCAACATTGTACCTGTAAGCTTGATATGTTGTTTCAGAGATTAACTTTATAGACTTCCGTACCCAGAAGTATGAAAATTCTTAGGGAACTCTTTTCACAAGCTTGATCTTAACATACTGAATAAAGAGAGCAGCTAATCCCTTTTGTACGGTAATTTGAGAGGAGGGAATTCAAAATGTAAAATCTCACCTGCAGAAAACACTCTATTCTGTAAAGGCCTTTCTATCTTTAGACACTTACAAAGACTTAATATTTTAGTGTGGAAGGGTGAACTTGGTTAAAAAGCCAGTGGGTGAAATTAGAGAGAAATAATCCAGTGCTTTCTTTCTGGGAATTATCATCTTGCTCTCCAGGGGACCTAATTTTATTCCCTGTGGGTAATGAGAATACCCCTCTTGTACAGCAAGCCAGCATCTCTAAATATAAGCTTGACTTTTAGTATAATAAGAGTCTTGTTAGGTGCAATTTTGCTCTTAGTCATTAATACAATGAACAAATGTTGTGGTTACCTGGGAAAGAAAATTCAAGTGCTTTTAAACCTTTTGTGAGATTTGGTTTCATGCTTGAAATCTATACAGTGTTATGCCCAATAGCATCTGTAGAAGATTCCAAGCTATAAGGTGTACAACATAGAGCAATTAGTACACGTTGGGAAAAATTGAAACCACTACAAAACGGGTTTAAGGTCCTGAATAAAAAGCTTTTCTTTTACTGAATGACACTTACTAGGGCATTAAGTTTAACAAGTGATTGGAATTTTCCTAAGGGGAATTTTACATGACTACGATGTCGCTGTGTCAGTCTTTCCTTCCGGTGGCACTTTTTCCTTTCAGCTTTAATACAGTTTGCAGTTCTACAAGTGCAAAGACCGGATAAAGAACAAAATATAATCTTAGAGTGTATAGTATTAAATAGCGTTTTCAGTATATTATGGCATTAATTATGTTAGGTCATTTGCACCAACTTTGTGATATGTACAATTAAAATCTATTCTTGATTCTTTAAGTTTAGAATTTGACAGAAGTGGTCTTTCTTGTAAAGAACAGTCTTCCATTCCGTTGTAACCTTAAAGTACTGGGCATTATGTTTTCAGTTCCTAAAGTTGCTTGCAGTCTGAAAGCTCTGGACCTTATGTGTATGACTCCTGATTTTCTGTTGACAGTAAGAGCACACTGCTCTCTTTCCCTGCTGTTTTTTGGGTTTTTTAAGAAGACCATTAAGAATAATCGTCCTTTATTCTTTTCTTTCATTATGACTTCTAATCTAGTCATAATAACAAAATATTTTGTATTTCATTTCAAACTAGTAAAGCTCTGTTTCCTCTGTAAGCATTGTATACTAAACTGAATAGCAATCAGAGCTGGCTTCATCTCACTCCTCTGATATTTTTACCACTTACTGAAAATAGAAAAAATGACCTGTATTTATGTAACTGACCTCAGGAAGAATGACATCCAAAAGCATATGTATAAATGTGCATTTAAAAAATTGTATTCTGGTATATGTAACATACTTTTTAACAGCTAAGCTTTATTAAAGGTAAAATGTCATCTTAATAACTTTTATGCTTTTCTTACGGTAACTGGGTTTGTCATTTTATCAGTTTGACAACAGATTCCCCCCTACCCCCAGCTTGTTTGAAATCCCTATAACATGCTTCAGTTTAGGAATGATTTTTTTTATTTGTTTCAGACAAATCTGCCTATTTTCAAGCTAAAGGAATCTACTGTTAGAAGAAGATACAGTGACTTTGAATGGCTGCGAAGTGAACTAGAAAGAGAGAGCAAGGTAGGAATTATTTGTAATGTTACTTTAAAGCAAAACATTCCAAATTTTAATGTTTAGACCTCTCAGGAAAATAATCTTGAATAAAATGAGTAAAAGCAATTTTTCCCCCAAAATAGTTCAGTTTCATTTTATCTCCTAGAGGATGGGGAAGTGTGTAGTTTTTCCTTAGAACTCTTCCTTCTCATGTCTACTTCAGTGGCCCACAGAGGCCTTTGCTGACTCACACTTACATGACACTTCTTAGAACTTTCTTGCTATTGCTTCCTTCCTTTTTCTCATCTTCCTGTTCACTTTCTCCTCCCACCCTTGCTAAGTTTCTCTTCTCAGTACATCTCCTATTGCATTTTATTTGTAGCTTTGTTTTTTTTAACTGACTCTACCTTTTTTATCATCATACATTTATATATGACAGAAATATCATAAACCAGTACTTACCTGAATCTGTATGCTAGGTGCTAATAATCTTCAGATTCACTTCTTAAATGACGGCCATAATCTACCTTTAGTTTGCTACCTGCACTTTTAGAACACTGTCACATAGCCTGGTAAGAACTGTCTTCTCTTAGAAGAAAATTTGGTGGCTTTGGCTGCAAAATAGAGAAAACAAAGTCTCATTCTAATGTCTCTTACTTCAGCCCTACGTCAGAATGACATACATAGCATGGAGTCTTGCATAGTACCCTCAGAATGATGAAAAGTACACTCAAAAGACTAGCTTGTGCTTCCTTTTGAAGCATACTAAGATAGAAAAAGAAGGAAATCTTTCTTAACCAGATAAATGTGGCTGGATACAAGAGCAACATATACAAGTCATAGCATTCCATCAAAAATGGAAAAATAGTTTTACTCTAAAGAATATCCAAGTATAAAATATTTCCAAGTAAAACTGAAAGTACAAGGCCCATGTAAAGAAAACCTTAAAACTTCATTGAAAGGCAAAAAGAAGACCTTATAAACAGAAAAACTACATTCCTGGTTTGGAATATTCACTTCTGAAGATTCATTTACTCTATAAATATTGGTGAGTTCATTATGTATGTTATGTGAGTTGCACTTAGAGCCGTGAACAAATGAAGGTCCCCACTTTTCTGGCACTTTATTGGGTAAGTCAGGGTGGTGGTGAAAAGGAAACCAGAAAAAAATAGTAAGATTATATAATATGTCAGTTGATAATATGCTCTAAAAAAATCTAAGGAAAATAGAGAGTGCTAGTCTCATATAGGATGGTCAAGGGAAGGCCTCACTTAGAGCTGGCATTTTAGCAGTAGACCCAACAAAATAAGGCAGTATCTCCTAACTTATTTATAAACTTGTGAAATTCTATAGGAATCTTAATGGAGTTCTTTATAAGCCTGCAGATAAGACTTTAAGTATCAGGGAAAGTGCAAGAATAGCCCAAAATTATTTTTACCAGTGATTGAGCACCTGCAGACATCAGCATATGTTAAGGCTACAGTCATTAAAACAGGATAGTATTGCTTTGTTGTTGTCCGACTCTCTGCAACCCCAAGAACTGCAGCACGCCAGGCTTCCCTGTCCTTCAGTATCTCCCTAAGTTTGCTCAAACTCATGTCCATTGAGTCAGTGATGCCATCCAACCATCTCCTCCTCTGTTGCTGCCGCCTTCCCATGCCCTGTCTTTCCCAGCATCAGGGTCTTTTCCAGTAAGTTGGCTCTTCTCCAGTGACTTGGCTCTTCACATCAGGTAGCCAAAGTATTGGCGCTTAAGCTTTGGTATCAGTCCTTCCAGTGAATATTCAGGGTTGATTTTTTTTTATAATTGACTGGTTGGATCTCCTTGTCGTCCAATGGACTCTCAAGAGTCTTCTTCCAGCACCACAATTTGAAAGCACCAGTTCTTCAGCATTCAGCCTTCTTTATGGTCCAACTCTCACATCCATACATGACTACTGAAAAAACCACAGTTTTGACTATACGGACCTTTGTTGGCAAAGTATTGCTTTAGGGATGAGCAAATAGATTAGCAGAATGTCAGAGAATTGAGAAGCTGACCATGTGTTTGTTGGAAATTTAGTTCATAACAAAAATAACTTTGTCAATTAGTATAGAAAGGAATTTATATTCAGCAAATGGGGTTGAAACATGTGGCTACTTGGGAATAAAGCTGTATAATTTGCTGTATATAAATTACAGATGGTTTGAAGATCTAAATGTACAAAACAAGTTAAGAAAGTTTTAAGTTACAAAGAAGAAATTTTTTATGACCATAGGGACAAGTGTCTTTTTCCCCCCCACCTTTATTTGAGATATAATTGACAAATAACATTGTTTAAGTTGTATAACACAATGATTTGATGTATGTATATCTTATAAAATGATTACCATAATAAGGTTGAAAGTGAAGTCGCTCAGTCGTGTCCAGCTCTTTGTGACCCCATGGACTGGGGCCTACCAGGCTCCTCTGTCCATGGGATTTTCCAGGCAATAGTACTGGAGTGGATTGCCATTTCCTTCTCCAGTGGATCTTCCTGACCCAGGGATCGAACCCAGGTCTCCCGCATTGTAGACAGACGCTTTACTGTCTGAGCCACCAGGGAAGTCCAATAATAAGGTTAGTTAATACATCTATCATGTCACATAGATGTATTATAATAAGGTTAGTTAATACATCTATCATGTCACATAGAAGGCTTTGTTGTGGTGGTGGTGGTGGTGGTAACATTCAAACTCTATTTCTGTTAGCAACTTTTAAGACAGTCTTGTTAACTGTAGTTACAATGCTATACATTAGATCTCCAGAAGACCCCCCTGGAGAAGGGCATGGCAGCCCACTCCAGTATTCTTGCCTGGAGAATCCCATGGAGAGAGGAGCCTGTGGACTACAGTCCATGGGGTCACAGAGTTGGATGTGACTGAAATGACTTTGGACAGCACAGCACACAATCTCCAGAGCTCACTCATTCTTTAACTGAAAGTTTACCATTTGACCAAAATCTCCCTATTTCCCCTACCCCCCAACCCCTGAAAAGCACTAATCTATTAATACTACTCTCTGTTTCTATGAGTTCAACTCTTGCAGATTCCACACAAAAGTGGGATCATACGGTATATTTCTTTTTCTGTCTGACTTATGATAAGAAGTGTCTTGATAGGCTTTTGACTTTGCTTAACATAGTACCTGGCTTACTGGAGTGTTTAATAAGCACTTCATAAATGTATACGTCACTTTTTTTCATGACAGCTTTATTGACATAACTCACGTGCCATACAATTCACCAGTTTTTACATTCATTTATTTTTGGCCCTAGGTCTTCATTGCAGTGCATGGGCTTTCTCTAACTGCAGCAGGCGGGGGCCGCTCTTTGTTGCCATGTGTGGGCTTCTCACTGAGGTGGCTCCTCTTGTTGTGGAGCACAGGCTTTAAGCACACGGGCTTCAGTATTGCGGCTCTCAGGCTATAGAGGGTGGCCTTAGTCGTTGAGGTGCACAGCCTTAGTTGCTCTGCAGCATGTGAAATCTTCCCCAGACTAGGGATCGAACCCGTGTCCCCGACACTGGCACACAGATTCCTGTCCACTGTGCCACAAAGGAAGTCCACAACGCACCAATTTAAAGTGCATTAATTCTTAATTCTTACCATTAAGTGTAATGGTTCTTAGTATATTCAGAGTTGTGCAACCATTACTACAGTCAGTTTTGCTGCTGCTAAGTCACTTCAGTCGTGTCCGACTCTGTGTGAGCCCATAGACGGCAGCCCACCAGGCTCCCCTAACCCTGGGATTCTCCAGGCAAGAATGCTGGAGTGGGTAGCCATTTCCTTCTCCAATGCATGAAAGAGAAAAGTGAAAGTGAAGTCCCTCAGTCTCTCCGACTGTTAGCGACCCCATGGACTGCAGCCCACCAGGCTACTCCATCCATTGGATTTTCCAGGCAAGAGTACTGGGGTGGGGTGCCATTGCCTTCCCCGATTGTAATCTCTCTCTAAGAGAAACACCATACCCATTAGTAATCATTACTGATTTCTCCGCACCCAGCCCTTCACAACCACTAATTTTCTTTCTTATGGATTTTGGGCATTGTGTATAAATAAGCATAGAATATGTAGTCTTTTCTGTCTGGCTTTTTTCACTGAATGTGTTTTCAGGGTTCATCCTGTTGTATTGTTAATCACTACTTCATTTCTTTATTCTTTTGTATGGATATATCATTTTTTATTTACACATTTATCATTGGCAGACATTTGAGTTTTTCCTGCTTTCTGACTATTGTGAATAATGCTGCTGTGAACATTCATGTACAGGTTTTTGCATGGACATGTGTTTGTATATCTTGGGTATATAACTCTTGTATCTCTTGGGTATGCTCAAAATTCTCCAAGCCAGGCTTCAGCAATATGTGAACTGTGAACTTCCAGATGTTCAAGCTAGATTTAGAAAAGGCAGAGGAACCAGAGATCAAATTGCCAACATGCGTTGGATCATCGAAAAAGCAAAAGAGTTCCAGAAAAACATTGGCTTCTGCTTTATTGACGACTCCAAAGCCTTTGACTGTGTGGATCACAACAAACTGTGGAAAATTCTTCAAGAGATGGGAATACCAGACCACCTGACCTGCCTCTTGAGAAATCTGTAGGCAGGTCAAGAAGCAACAGTTAGAACTGGACATGGAACAACAGACTGGTTCCAAATCGGGAAAGGAGTACGTCAAGGCTGTATATTGTCACCCTGCTTATTTAACTTCTATGCAGAGTACATCATGAGTGACTATGCCAAAGCCTTTGATTGTGTGGATCACAATAAACTGGAAAATTCTGAAAGAGATTGGAATGTGAGACCACCTGACCTAACTCCTGAGAAATCTGTAGGCAGGTCAGGAAGCAACAGTTAGAACTGGACATGGAACAATAGACTGGTTCCAAATCAGGAAAGGAG
The DNA here is from genome assembly GCA_006410675.1 of Oreotragus oreotragus. Classification (NCBI taxonomy): domain Eukaryota; kingdom Metazoa; phylum Chordata; class Mammalia; order Artiodactyla; family Bovidae; genus Oreotragus; species Oreotragus oreotragus. The sequence goes on from SJYX01012111.1 coordinate 481,732, forward strand.
TACGTCAAGGCTGTATATTGTCACCCTGCTTATTTAACTTCTATGCAGAGTACATCATGAGAAACGCTGGGCTGGAAGAAGCACAAGCTGGAATCAGGATTGCTGGGAGAAATATCAGTAACCTCAGATATGCAGATGACACCACCCTTATGGCAGAAAGTGAAGAACTAAAGAACCTCTTGATGAAAGTGAAAGAGGAGAGTGAAAAAGTTGGCTTAAAGCTCAGCATTCAGAAACTAAGATAATGGCATCTGGTCCCTTCACTTCATATCAAATAGATGGGGAAACAGTGGAAATAATGACAGATTTTATTTTTTAGGGCTCCAAAATCACTGCAGATGGTGACAGCACTCATGAAATTAAAAGATGCTTACTCCTTGGATTAAAAGTTATGATCAACCTAGACAGCATATTAAAAACCAGAGATATTACTTTGTTGACAATGGTCCATCTAGTCAAAGCTGTGGTTTTCCAGTGGTGATGTATGGATGTGAGACTTAGACGATAAAGAAAACTGAGTGCCGAAGAATTGATGCTTTTGAAGTGTGGTGTAGAATACTCTCGAGAGTCCCTTGGAGTGCAAGGAGATCCACCCATTCCATCCTAAAGAAAATCAGTCCTGAAAATTCATTGGAAAGACTGATGTTGAAGCTGCAACTCCAATACTTTGGTGACCTGATGCGAAGAACTGACTCATTTGAAAAGACCCTGATGCTGGGAAAGATTGAAGGCAGGAGGAGAAGGGGACAACAGAGGATAAGATGGCTGGATGGCATCACCGACTTGATGGACATGAATTTGAATTTACTCTGGGATTTGGTGAAGGATAGGGAGGCCTGGTGTGCTGCAGTCCATGGTGTTGCAAGGAGTCAGACACGACTGAGAGACTGAACTGAACTAAACTGAACCCCCTATCTTATCTGTGATGCCTTGGGGCTTGTGCTCGCAGCAGGTAGGTCAGTGTCTAGGCAGGTCAGAAGCAAGGTTTGAGGCTTGTTATGCGTTCTTGTCTCTGAAGCTTAAATAAGACTGCTGCCATATAATTTTCCTAACAGTCCCTCTTTGTCTTTACATTGTTCAGTTTTATTTAGTTCTTTAAGTCAAACCTAGGTCATGATTATTGATTTTTTAATCTTTCCTATTTTTAATAAAACCATTTACATTATAATTTCCCTACTAAGCACTGCTTAGCTACATTCCACAAATGTTGGTTTGCTGTATTTGCATTATGACTGTGATTTCCCTTTTGATTTTATATTTAACCTCTGAATTACTTAGAATTATGTTGTTTACCTCACAGGTATTCTGAGTTTTCTTCTAAGTATTTTCTAATATTTTGTTCTCCATGGCTGATTCATATAAAAATATGGCAAAAACCACTATAATACTGTAAAGTAATTAGCCTTTAACTAAAATAAATAATAAAAAAAGAAAGTGAAAAAAAATATTTTGTTCTTATTTTTGTTTTAAATTTTATTAACACAATGTAATTTTATTGCAGAAAAAGAATCCTTGAATTTAAAAGACTTGCTTTATTTTAGAGCATGTGGTCTGTCTTAATGACACACATGCTCTTGAGAAGAATAGACATGGTGGAGTTGGCTGTACATCAAGGTGGTCCATGTGCTGATCAGATCTTTTATGATTTCACAGATGGTTTGGCTACCTGTTCTATCCATCAGTTAGAGAATTATTAAAACCTAATGTGATTGTGGGGCTTCTGTTTTGACTCAGATGGTAAAGAAAGTGAAAGTGAAGTCACCCAGTCGTGTCCGACTCTTTGCGACCCCATGGACTGTAGCCTACCAGGTTCCTCCGTCCGTGGGATTTTCCAGGCAAGAGTACTGGAGTGGATTGCCGTAGAATCTACCTGCAATGCAGGAGACCCAGGTTCCGTCCCTGGGTTGGGAAGATCCCCTGGAGTAGGACATGGCAACCCACTCCATTATTCTTGCCTTGAGAATTCTATGGACAGAGGAGCTTCAGGGGCTACAGTCCAGGGGTTCAAAAAGAGTCAGACACACTGATCACCTTTCACTTTCACTGTGATTGTGGAACTGTCTGTTGTTGCCTTTACTTCTGTTTTTATTCAACATATGCTGAAGCTCTATTATTAGGCATGGGCTAATTTGACATTGTATGTGTTTCTGATGTTTTATTTTTTATCTTGAAGAACAATCCCTGTTTATCTATGAGGAGACCTTTGATCTCAAAGCCTACGGTATTAAATAATGAAACAGGAGTTCTGACATCCTGGTGCTCCTCTTGGTGTCATATATCTATTTCTGTCGATAGATTTTCAACTTTTATGAGCATCTAACAGTAAAATTTCATTTTTGAAAAAGACATTTGTCATGGTTTGTCTTTTATTGAGGCATTTGGATCCTTACCATTTAATTCTATGTTTGCTATATCTGAATTTGACTCTATTGCATTTATCTATGTTGTTTCTTTTCTGTTTTTGTTTCTTTGCTCCCAACCTTCTGCCTTATTTTGTACTATAAAAATATATTTAAATATTTCATTTTAATTTGTTGGCTTTTATGTTATATGTTGTCAAACTTATTTTTAGTAGTTGCTCTATGAAATACTATCTAAAATGTAATTTTAAAATATTTTATATCTTGCAATACAGAAACTTGCAAACATGTATGTCAATACTTAATTGGTTTTTTATGTAATACTTGTTATTTGTCAAATCTATATGTATTGATAGCCACATTAGGCCGTTTTGCTTTAATAGGCAACAGATATTTAATTTATAAAAAAAGAAGTCTTTATCCTAATTTTTACATTTCTGTTGTTCTTCCTTCATATTTGCAGAACAAAGTTTCTTTTGGTATCATTTCTCTTCAGACTGAAAAACTTCCTTTAGTGTATTCAAATATCTGAATAAAAAGTCCTGAAAGGTAAAAGAAAACTGGAAAACTTATCTGCATGCAGGTTGTTTCTACACCTTTACATAATCTACTTGCTATTTTCTTTTACTGTCTCTAGGAAGCTGTTTTTGCATTTTGTCCAATGTTTGTAGCTCAACTCAGCAGAAGTGGTGATTTTATGCATAGCATATAGTAGAACCAAAACTCAGAAACATATATTTAATACATGTTAGTTGTGTGATATTTCAGCAGATTAGATAGAGTGAATGTTTTAACCAATCAGTTGAGGAAGTGCCGTGAAACACTTTAGAATAACTTAATGGAGTCTTATTCTATTAATGACTACTAGATGCATATCATTATGTCTTGTAAGAGGGATGAAAAACTCTTCCATTCTTCCCATCTATATTCTTTCATTGGTCTAAGAATTTAGACACAAAGAGGATTAACAGAAGAAAAACAATTTTGCATGTAACAGAATTCCCATAAAAATATGAGACTCTCCAGCAGTCAGGTAACCATGGCTTGTAAACAGTCCTGATCTAAGAAGAAGGTAGAGATCTAGAGCTTCAAAGGGGAAGAAGAAAATTCACAAAGGTGAGGAGAGCAAATATTTGATAGACATATTTTGACTCACCATGCAGGTAAGTGTTTCTGATGTAAAATTAATCTCTGCTAATAGCTCTCTTCCTGGTACAGACCCCCTGTATAAATTCTTTTAGGCAGATAAGAGGAGTTAAAAAGCTCTTCCTGAGTGTTCTGTTTGCCTGTTGTCTTCAACTTCAAATATCCACACAAGCGTTGTCTCCTTGGGTGGCTTATTCTGCTTATCCTCAGTGCCATATTTTCATTATTCTAAGCCAATTGAGGCACCAAAAAGTAAAAAAAAAAAAAAGAGTATTACTGTACATGACTGTGTCACATAACTAGACAAACTTTTCAGATTTAAATCTAAATAAAAAGACCCTGGAAACTGGGAAGAATTATTTAATGATTTCAGTTGACACAAGAGTTGCTCACCCAATATGTATTCACTTTTCTATGTGGTCTTTATTTTTTTCCTAGATTTACTAGAAGTGCTCAGTTTCAGGTGGTAAATCATGATTGGTATATGATAATAATGATAATAATAAATATAGGTTAATGTAAGAAGCCAAAACTGAAAATGTGGAAATGAATTATGAGGACCCCAAAACCAAAACTGAGTCCATACATTTTCTTCATTTATTGAGACTTCTTTGAAAAGAATGTGCAGTATTCTGTTTTTTAAACAAAACAAAAGTGGAAGCTCCTCTTTTTTATTTAAAAACCAATTCCTAATTTATTTCATTTTCCTTTGTTTATCATAAAGAAAGGTATTCTATATCTTATTTTATTTTATTTATTTTTTCTTTTTTTCCCCTTATTTATTTATTTATTTACTTTATTTTACTTTACAGTACTGTATTGGATTTGGCATACATTGACATGAATCCGCCACAGGTGTACATGAACTCCCAAACATGAATCCCCCTCCCACCTCCCACCCCACATCATCCCTCCGGATCATGCTCATGCACCAGCCCCAAGCATCCTGCATCCTGCATCGAACATAGACTGGCGATTCGTTTCTTACATGATAGTATACATTTCCTCTGTTGCTGCCGCCTTCCCATGCCCTGTCTTTCCCAGCATCAGGGTCTTTTCCAGTAAGTTGGCTCTTCTCCAGTGACTTGGCTCTTCACATCAGGTAGCCAAAGTATTGGCGCTTAAGCTTTGGTATCAGTCCTTCCAGTGAATATTCAGGGTTGATTTTTTTTTATAATTGACTGGTTGGATCTCCTTGTTGTCCAATGGACTCTCAAGAGTCTTCTTCCAGCACCACAATTTGAAAGCACCAGTTCTTCAGCATTCAGCCTTCTTTATGGTCCAACTCTCACATCCATACATGACTACTGAAAAAACCACAGTTTTGACTATACGGACCTTTGTTGGCAAAGTATTGCTTTAGGGATGAGCAAATAGATTAGCAGAATGTCAGAGAATTGAGAAGCTGACCATGTGTTTGTTGGAAATTTAGTTCATAACAAAAATAACTTTGTCAATTAGTATAGAAAGGAATTTATATTCAGCAAATGGGGTTGAAACATGTGGCTACTTGGGAATAAAGCTGTATAATTTGCTGTATATAAATTACAGATGGTTTGAAGATCTAAATGTACAAAACAAGTTAAGAAAGTTTTAAGTTACAAAGAAGAAATTTTTTATGACCATAGGGACAAGTGTCTTTTTCCCCCCCACCTTTATTTGAGATATAATTGACAAATAACATTGTTTAAGTTGTATAACACAATGATTTGATGTATGTATATCTTATAAAATGATTACCATAATAAGGTTGAAAGTGAAGTCGCTCAGTCGTGTCCAACTCTTTGTGACCCCATGGACTGGGGCCTACCAGGCTCCTCTGTCCATGGGATTTTCCAGGCAATAGTACTGGAGTGGATTGCCATTTCCTTCTCCAGTGGATCTTCCTGACCCAGGGATCGAACCCAGGTCTCCCGCATTGTAGACAGACGCTTTACTGTCTGAGCCACCAGGGAAGTCCAATAATAAGGTTAGTTAATACATCTATCATGTCACATAGATGTATTATAATAAGGTTAGTTAATACATCTATCATGTCACATAGAAGGCTTTGTTGTGGTGGTGGTGGTGGTGGTAACATTCAAACTCTATTTCTGTTAGCAACTTTTAAGACAGTCTTGTTAACTGTAGTTACAATGCTATACATTAGATCTCCAGAAGACCCCCCTGGAGAAGGGCATGGCAGCCCACTCCAGTATTCTTGCCTGGAGAATCCCATGGAGAGAGGAGCCTGTGGACTACAGTCCATGGGGTCACAGAGTTGGATGTGACTGAAATGACTTTGGACAGCACAGCACACAATCTCCAGAGCTCACTCATTCTTTAACTGAAAGTTTACCATTTGACCAAAATCTCCCTATTTCCCCTACCCCCCAACCCCTGAAAAGCACTAATCTATTAATACTACTCTCTGTTTCTATGAGTTCAACTCTTGCAGATTCCACACAAAAGTGGGATCATATGGTATATTTCTTTTTCTGTCTGACTTATGATAAGAAGTGTCTTGATAGGCTTTTGACTTTGCTTAACATAGTACCTGGCTTACTGGAGTGTTTAATAAGCACTTCATAAATGTATACGTCACTTTTTTTCATGACAGCTTTATTGACATAACTCACGTGCCATACAATTCACCAGTTTTTACATTCATTTATTTTTGGCCCTAGGTCTTCATTGCAGTGCATGGGCTTTCTCTAACTGCAGCAGGCGGGGGCCGCTCTTTGTTGCCATGTGTGGGCTTCTCACTGAGGTGGCTCCTCTTGTTGTGGAGCACAGGCTTTAAGCACACGGGCTTCAGTATTGCGGCTCTCAGGCTATAGAGGGTGGCCTTAGTCGTTGAGGTGCACAGCCTTAGTTGCTCTGCAGCATGTGAAATCTTCCCCAGACTAGGGATCGAACCCGTGTCCCCGACACTGGCACACAGATTCCTGTCCACTGTGCCACAAAGGAAGTCCACAACGCACCAATTTAAAGTGCATTAATTCTTAATTCTTACCATTAAGTGTAATGGTTCTTAGTATATTCAGAGTTGTGCAACCATTACTACAGTCAGTTTTGCTGCTGCTAAGTCACTTCAGTCGTGTCCGACTCTGTGTGAGCCCATAGACGGCAGCCCACCAGGCTCCCCTAACCCTGGGATTCTCCAGGCAAGAATGCTGGAGTGGGTAGCCATTTCCTTCTCCAATGCATGAAAGAGAAAAGTGAAAGTGAAGTCCCTCAGTCTCTCCGACTGTTAGCGACCCCATGGACTGCAGCCCACCAGGCTACTCCATCCATTGGATTTTCCAGGCAAGAGTACTGGGGTGGGGTGCCATTGCCTTCCCCGATTGTAATCTCTCTCTAAGAGAAACACCATACCCATTAGTAATCATTACTGATTTCTCCGCACCCAGCCCTTCACAACCACTAATTTTCTTTCTTATGGATTTTGGGCATTGTGTATAAATAAGCATAGAATATGTAGTCTTTTCTGTCTGGCTTTTTTCACTGAATGTGTTTTCAGGGTTCATCCTGTTGTATTGTTAATCACTACTTCATTTCTTTATTCTTTTGTATGGATATATCATTTTTTATTTACACATTTATCATTGGCAGACATTTGAGTTTTTCCTGCTTTCTGACTATTGTGAATAATGCTGCTGTGAACATTCATGTACAGGTTTTTGCATGGACATGTGTTTGTATATCTTGGGTATATAACTCTTGTATCTCTTGGGTATGCTCAAAATTCTCCAAGCCAGGCTTCAGCAATATGTGAACTGTGAACTTCCAGATGTTCAAGCTAGATTTAGAAAAGGCAGAGGAACCAGAGATCAAATTGCCAACATGCGTTGGATCATCGAAAAAGCAAAAGAGTTCCAGAAAAACATTGGCTTCTGCTTTATTGACGACTCCAAAGCCTTTGACTGTGTGGATCACAACAAACTGTGGAAAATTCTTCAAGAGATGGGAATACCAGACCACCTGACCTGCCTCTTGAGAAATCTGTAGGCAGGTCAAGAAGCAACAGTTAGAACTGGACATGGAACAACAGACTGGTTCCAAATCGGGAAAGGAGTACGTCAAGGCTGTATATTGTCACCCTGCTTATTTAACTTCTATGCAGAGTACATCATGAGAAACGCTGGACTGGAAGAAGCACAAGCTGGAATCAGGATTGCTGGGAGAAATATCAGTAACCTCAGATATGCAGATGACAACACCCTTATGGCAGAAAGTGAAGAAGAACTAAAGAGCCTCTTGATGAAGGTAAAAGAGGAGAGTGAAAAAGCTGGCTTAAAACGCAACATTCATAAAACAAAGATCATGGCATCTGGTCCCATCACTTCATGGCAAATAGATGGGGAAACAATGGAAACAGTGAGAGACTTTATTTTCTTGGGCTCCAAAATCACTGCAGATGTTGACTGCAGCCGTGAAATTAAAAGATGCTTGCTCCTTGGAAGAAAAGCTATGACCAACCTAGACAGCATATTAAAAAGCAGAGACATTACTTTACCAACAAAGGTCTAGTCAAAGCTATGGTTTCTCCGGTAGCCATGTATGAATGTGAGACTTGGATTATAAAGAAAGCTGAGCATTGAAAAATTGATGCTTTTGAACCGTGGTGTTTGAGAAGACTTTTAACAGTCTCTTGGAGTGGCAAGGAGATCCAGCCAGTCAGTCCTTCAGTGAATATTCATTGGAAGGACGGATGCTGAAGCTGAAATGCCAATACTTTGGCCACCTGATGCAAAGAACTGACTCATTTGAAAAGATCCTGATGCTGGGAAAGATTGAAGGTGGAGAAGAAGGGGTCGACAGAGGATGAGATGGTTGGATGGCATCACCAACTCAATGGACATGAGTTTGAGTGAGCTCCGGGAGTTGGTGATGGACAGGGAGACCTGGTGTGCTGCAGTCCATGAGGTCACAAAGACTCGGACACGCCTGAGCGACTGAACTGATACACCTAGGAGTGGATTTATGGCCATATGATAACTGTTTAACTTTTTGAGGCATTCCCAGACTGTTTTCCAAAGCAGCTACATTTCCCCCAACAGTGTATTAAGGTTCCACTTTGCTCCACAACTTCACCAACACTTAGTATTATCAATTTCTTTATTATAGCTTTCTTAGCATGTATCAAATGGTGTCTCCTTGTGGTTTTCATTTTCCTGATGGCTAATGATGATCATCTTTTCAAGTACTTATGTATCAGCCATTATTTTGGGGGAGAAATTTTTTTTTCAGATCCTTTGCCCATTTAATTGAGTTTCTTTTATTATTGAGTTGTATATAGAATATATTAAAAAGAAACTCTTAGAAGTCTCTTATCAGATTTACAATTTGCAAAAATCTTATCCCATCCTGTGGATTGTTTTCACTTGATGATGTCCTTTGAAGCACAGTACTTCACTTTTAACATGAGATCAGTTTATTATTTTGGGCATTTAACCTGTGTGAAAGTTGTATTTACATTAGCGTATTCTTGAAAGTCCCTTGGACTGCAAGGAGATCAATCCTGTCAATCCTAAGGGAAATTAACCCTGAATATTCATTAGGACTGCTGCTGAAGCTGAAGCTCCAATACTTTGGCCACCTGATGCAAAGAGCTGACTCATTACAAAAGACCCTGATGCTGGGAAAGATTGAAGGCAGGAGGAAAAGGGGATGACAGAGAATGAGATGGTTGAATCGCATCACCGACTCAGTGGGTTTGAGCAAGCTCCAGGAGATAGTGAAGGACAGGGAGGCCTGGTGTGCTGCAGCCCATGGTGTCACAAAGAGTTGGACACGACTGAGCAACTGAACAACAAAATTGCTAAGAACAGTTAATCAGGTTGTTTTATTTATATATTACTACTTCTTCTTAAGATCTGTTATACTAGATGAGAAAGTTGGTGACATTTATTGTGTTTTTTAGTCATTATGGTTTAATTTTTTAGCTTTTATTTCAGTATGCTTTCACTATATTATGCCGGCCAGATATCCTGCTGTCCTCATCTTGCCCACATATACACATATATCATCAGACTCATGACTTTTTAAATTGGTATGAGAATTCTAAGTAGATCTTTTCAGACTGCTTAAGCAAAAATAGTTTGATGTTGAAGATCTTTGTTAACAAACCACTCATGATTTTTGTAGGTGATTAATCCTGTTGCCTACGTCACCATCCAATTCAATGAGTATTTTGAGTATTAGTAAAAGTATATCTCTGTTGATGATAATACACAGTAATCTTTAAATTCCATGCTAAATTCTTCCCTGAATTAACGGTGGTCATTTCTTTAATGCACTAGTTGTAGATTCCTTTTTTTAATAAGAGCTTTATAGATATAGATGTTTTGCCCTGCCCATCATATAGCTATTCTGTTGGAGCACAGCTAGTGGTCATAATCCCTGTTTTTCAGTTGTAGTTACCAGCAGGTTTCAAATCTTCAACTTGACAAACGCTTTTATAATATAAGGGAGAGACTTAAGATTGCTAAAGCAAACTTAAGATGACAAATCTTTAGATGTCTTAATCACTGGCATCTGGGAAGAGTAGATCTAGGAGGGAATTACGAAGTTTATGTAGGGCATTGGTTTTTGTGTTTCTTTTTTACTCTTTGTTTATTGTGCATCTGTAAGAAGTTGTATAATCTTTCCCTTTTTTACCTTGTTGAATTATTGTTTTAGGATAGAAACTTCATCAAGGGTTTTAGATTTTATCTCTTAGAATATGTATAATTACTGGTGTTTACTGTTTATATTTTTTCTTGTGTGAATTGTTTGCCTACACCTTTTCTCTGTTTTAATGTAAGATGGTTAGTCATTTAACAGATATTTGAACTTCTCTTGTATGCCCAGCTTTCCTTAAAATAACCATAAGAAGCCTGAGACAAGAGTTCGTGATTTGAAGGCATTAATAGGATAGATTGGTGGCTCTCCAGGAGGGGTAGTTTTGTCCCCCAGGAAGACATTTGACAGTGTCTGGGACCATTGTGATTGTCACACCTGTCTGTGTGGAGTGCCTTATTGGTGACAATCTAGTGGGTAGAAGTCCAGGATGCTGTTGAATAGGTATTCTGCAGTGTACAAGACCCTTCCCCCCAGTACATTATCTAGTTCAACATTTTAATAGTGCCATGGTTGAGATATTCTGGGATAGAGAACCTGACAAACCTGTGAAATAAATAGCTAGGTACTATTTAATTCAGGGGCATCCCAGGTTACTCAGTGACAAAGAATCCGCCTGCCAAGCAGGACACACAGGCTCAATCCTTGGGTTGGGAAGATCCCCCAGAGAAGGAAATGGCAACCCACTCCAGTATTCTTACCTGGGAAATCCCACAGACAGAGGAGGCTGGCGGGTTACCATCCATGGATTGGCAAAGTGTCAGACACAACCTAGTGACTAAAGAAGCAGCAACAGCATTTAAACAAATATTTGAGCTCCAGATAATTCCTAGAAGAGGGAGATCAGTCATAAGTTGTCCCTAAAGGAAAGCTAGACTTTGACAGGGAAAATTTGGGATGTTTCTTTATTGTAGAAAGAAGAAATGACAGGTCTTTGGGGAAAGGTAGGATCGTGGGTTTAGGAGAAATTTCATGTGTTTTTTAGCCTAATAATGCTGCTGCTGCTGCTAAGTCGCTTCAGTCGTGTCCGACTCTGTGCAACCCCATAGATGGCAGCCTACCAGACTCCCCCATTCCTGGGATTCTCCAGGCAAGAACACTGGAGTGGGTTGCCATTTCCTTCTCCAATGCATGAAAGTGAAAAGTGAAAGTGAAGTTGCTCAGTCGTGTCCGACTCTTAGTGACCCCATGGACTATAGCCTACCAGGCTCCTCCGTCCATGGGATTTTCCAGGCAAGAGTACTGGAGTGGGGTGCCATTGCCTTCTCCATAGAAGAGTGGCAACAAGTAGTAATTATTGGTTATTTTGTCATCACCTCAAACACAAGCAGGAAAGATTATATGCACATAGTGTGAAGTGGAAGAATTGACCACAGAATTCTTATCTGCCCATGCTAGAAAGAACATTGTTAATATTTTACTTCCTCATTTAATTGGGAGTTCAGATTGATCTCTACAATTATCATTGTAATAAAGTAGTATTCTCGCCAAGTGACATCAAAACTGTCTGAGGGGCATGGTAGCCTTTATTTCAGTGTTGCTTATTCCCTTTGTATACTTATGCTTTGGTACATCCAGGAAAAATGAAAATTAAGCCATTGAGGAGCTTTGGTCTGATGGACTGTTCTGGCATTTTATCTTGCCTCCAAAACACTAAGTCATTTTTTGGTGTATTTTTATTGAGTCCCTTTTACTGTGTATGTAAACTAGTGTGACAGTGGGATGGCTCTCATAGTGAAGATAGACTTTGTGTTTGTGTTGTGCTCTATAAATTTTCCCATTTCAGCCAGCATGTTGTTCAAAAACTTTCTTACCATGTTTTAGGTTGTAGTCCCCCCACTCCCTGGGAAGGCATTTTTACGTCAACTTCCTTTTAGAGGAGATGATGGCATATTTGATGACAATTTCATTGAAGAAAGGAAGCAAGGGTTGGAGCAGTTTATAAACAAGTAAGTGCTTTCTGTTCCTCAAGGTCTAAGAGTGAATAGTATTCTGAGATTCTTTAGGTGACCGCTAGTAATTTAGATATCAAACTAATACTACTTCTTCCTTTTGGTCATTTTCTAACTTTTTTGTACCAATTATACAAAGTAAAAATATATAACAAATTGAATATCATGTGCTAAATATTAATAAACAAGAGTGATATGAGTATCTTTTTGTTGACCTGAGTTTTGTATGTTTTTCATGGTTAATTTATGCCAATTACATTTAAAATTACAGCATTTAAAAAAACAGCTTTACTTATGATTCTTTTTGATTTAAGGTATGTTCTAACATGAACAACACACTTGCAGTCATTTTGTTTGATTGCATATGGAAGGTATTATCAGCATGTCTTGTGTAAAAGCGGCACATTTTACATTTTCATGGCAAAATATATACTTTTGAAAATGTAAAAGATTGTATCATTTATCTTTTACTTTAGAAACTTTTAATAAAATCAACCTCTAGCTTTTAATTTTATTCCTATTTAAGATCCAGTATTTGTTTTGTTTTGTTTTGACTGTACTTCTCAACTTGCTCAATCTTAGTTCCCCAGAGAGGGACTGAACCTGGGTCCTCAGCAGTGAAATCACAGATTCCTAACCACTGGACCACCAGAGAGTTCTCTAAATATAGCCATTTTTTAAAAGCCAAAATTATAGGAAGAGTTATGCCTGCAAAGGGCTCACTGTAATCGTACATTTGGCCTTAAGTTTGGCCACATAAAGTTAAATCCTAGAGAATACTGTTGTGTGCACTTACTTATTAGCAGTACTTTTTTATCTAGTAATTTGAAGATCTGTGAGTGGTAAACAGGGAAAGTTACACAAAGCCCTTAACTTTTAGTTATCTGATATAGCACACAACCTTCATTGTCTGCTTTCTTTTTGGAAAAGGCAGTGCTAGCTTGGATGTTTTAAAATTCTGAAATAAAGTCTGGTTGCCAGTCTGATCTTATATTTGTTCTGATAGAAACCTTGAAAAGCAAGCAAAAAAAAAGAACCCCCAAACCTTGCACATTTGTGCTTGTTTCTTAGTATTTGGGGATTTTATTGAACTTGTGTGTGATCCTATGTCTTCTTCTTCTTTAAAATATATTCTTTGAATCAATGACATTATTTCACTTTTAACATTAAAATTCATTTAGGTTTCTTACAAATTCACCAACTAATATGTAAAGAAGCTATTTGGGTACATATTGCCAGAGACAGTGTAAAGCTAGTGATTAAATGTTTTCTAAATTACCCTTACAGACAGGAGGAAAGCAAGTATACAGGTAGTCACTAGATAGACCTTAGCTCTATGGGCGGTCCAGAGTAACATTGTTACTAAATTGTTCATGTTTCCTAATCTTAAAATGTGTATCTTTGGTCCCCCTCCCCTGCTTTTATAAAAATTCTCCCCTGCTTTTATAAAAATTCGACTGAACTTATGTTTTTTATTTCTAGGGTCGCTGGTCACCCTCTGGCACAGAATGAACGTTGTCTTCACATGTTTTTACAGGATGAAATTATAGATAAAAGCTATACTCCATCTAAAATAAGACATGCCTGAAATTTCACAAGAAGGGGCGGAAAAAAAAAAACTTTCCATGACTTAATGATTCATATGCACCAGTGAAGAAGTTCTAACTAACTTTAGCATGCTGCACAAAAAACTGGTATAATATGCCTTCAGTATACTAACACTCATATGCTCAATTTTGTTTTGTTTTGGCAGTTGACAAGAAGTTAATTTGCTTTAGTGAAAAGTCCTTCATTCCAACCTTTCTATATAAATAGCTCTTTCTTGCTGTTTTAATGTGGTATACACGCTAGCTTCACAAACCTTTTGCTCCAGAATAACCTGCAGTGTCTTAACTAAACTTACTCACTTGGTCTTAACCTGCAGTTTTTTGTGTCATGTTTGCTTCTTGAATCCAATTAATAGAATATTTCTCTTACCCCTTTTTAATATGTGGTGTCACTTGACCTAATTTATGTGTGGAAGCACTATACATTGGTTTCCAGTATCCTACACGTAAGATACACGCTTGTATGCAGAAAGTATCTCCCTTCAGGCTTGTAATACCCTTCACATGGAAGATCAATGAGAGAAATCTTTATATTCTGTATAAAAACAAAATCAAATTTATATACTAAAATCATTTGTCTAAAAATTTAAGTTGTTTTCAAATAAAAATGCATTTCTGATATGCACTGATTGTGTTGCCTCTGGGTTTTCTTTTCTCTCTTCAGAAGGCTTTCCTACTTAACTCACTTGCTGAGCAGGATTATTTACTAATTATATACTTCTCATTCCTGTAACTCCATTCCTCTTTAAACAGTGGTGATATCAAATATTCTACTACCCTTTCAATGGAGGTATTTTCTTTTACACAACAACAACAAAAATGCGATGTACTAGAAAAAGCATTCCTTAAAGCTTATTGAGTCATTATGAGGCACTTTGTGTATTTGGAAAATGCTCTATAATCTGAAGTCATTCTATTCAAAAATCCTTTTAAGATAAGTCAATAGCATGTCTCCTATTTTTCAGAAGAATTTCCTTCCTAGGTCATCTGAGTGACTTGTTTAAAGAAATTAGCACAAGTGTAGTAACCTTTTCTTAGCAGTTTCATGCTTTCTGATTTGGTTTAGGCAGTGGCACATTTTTTCCTCTTCTCCTCTAACCAAGGGAGAGGGCCTTGCACAGTGTTCTAGCCTGACTTGTATAACCAGAAAATGCAGGAAGGACTCCTTGCTGCCTAGCTTGTGTTGCAGCCAGAATGTGGTCTCTAATTTGAATCTGTACTACATCTGGTTTGGAGACCCATTGTGACCTAGAGTTAAATTCCAAGGTACGGAAGGTGTTCCCTCGCACTCCAGATGTGTCTCCTATAGAGACAGATCAGTCCATTTGAGAGAAAACCAGCTTAGGCCCAGGATGTTCCCCCAAGCAGATGGATGTCATAGGAAGAAGTCAGAGCTGCCCTAGTATGTCTTATTGCTTATATATGTCGCAGTTGCATAATACTGGAGATTTCAATTGCTGTAAATTAAGGTACAGAATAAATAGCATGTGAACTGTGTTTCACCGAGAGCAGTAAAAGGTGGTCAGTAACATCAGAAGTTTTCGGTATGCAGTAAAGTTGAAAGTTTTTTGGCATGCAAAACAGAGTTAACAGTAGCTTTGCTAAACTCAGTAATTCCTCCAAAGTATGGGTGATTTTGCCTCCTGGGGAACATTTGGCAATATAGCAAGACAATTTTGGCTGTCACAACTGGGAAATGCTACTGGAATCTAGCAGGCAGAAGGTTAAAGATGCTACTAAACTCCCTACAATGTACACAGGACTGCTTCCCACAACAGAAAAATGTCAACAGTGCTAACGTTTCTACTCGGTGTGGAATTCTTTTGATCATTTATAGACAAGGGAATAGTGTGATTTAGGATTGGTTGTACTGGCCTTGCTTGCTTTTAATCTCTACAATTTCCTTAGGGCAGGCATGCTTTTGAAAGTTGAAGGTTTAAAGTTAGATGAAAGGTGGTTTATTCTAGGTAACATGTTTTTACTAATGTAGGAGGGTACATCTCACTGTTGTTTNGTTGGAGAAGACTCTTTTGAGCCCCTTGGACTGCAAGGAGATCCAACCAGTCCATTCTGAAGGAGATCAACCCTGGGGTTTCTTTGGAAGGAATGATGCTAAAGCTGAAACTCCAGTACTTTGGCCACCTTATGAGAAGAGTTGACTCATTGAAAAAGACTCTGATGCTGGAAGGGATTGGGGGCAAGAGGAGAAGGGGACGACTGAGGATGAGATGGCTGGATGGCATCACGGACTCGATGGACTTGAGTCTGAGTGAACTCCGGGAGATGGTGATGAACAGGGAGGCCTGGCATGCTGCGATTCATGGAGTCACAAAGAGTCGGACACGACTGAGCGACTGAACTGAACTGAAATGAACTGTGCAGTAGTTTGAGCATTCTTTGGCATTACCTTTCTTTGGGATTGGAATGAAAACTGACCTTTTCTGGCCCTATGGCTATTACTGCGTTTTCCAAATTTGCTGGCATATAGAGTGCAGCACTTTCACAGCATCATCTTTCAGGATTTGAAATAGCTCAACTGGAATTCCATCACCTCCACTAGCTTTGTTCATAGTGATGCTTTTTAAGGCCCACTTGACTTCACATTCCAGGATGTCTGGCTCTAGGTGAGTGATCACACCATCATGATTATCTTGGTCTTGAAGCTCTTTTTTGTACAGTACTTCTAGGTATTCTCATCACCTCTTCTTAATATCTTCTGCTTCTGTTAGGTCCATACCAATACCTTAGGGTAAAAGAAAGGTACTTTCATCTCTCTCTTGAGTAAACTCTGGGAGTTGGTGATGAACAGGGAGGCCTAGCTGGTGTAATCCATGGGGTTGCAAAGAGTTGGACATGACTGAGCAACCGAACTGAACTGAACTGAATGTAATGATTAATATTTGTAATATTATTTTTAAATAGGTTATTTCTTTAATGAGAATCTAAATTATAGGGTTCTTCAGAGAAGACCTTTTTTTGACTGATGTAACAATATTAACATCACTTCACAAGCAAAAGAAATAGAACCTACTTCATAGATGGAGTAATCAATTAATTTTGTTTACTCTAAAGTATCACCAGTTGTTATGGTGTATACGCATAGCATCATAGTGTATAGTATATGCGGTTGTTTACATTAGTTGCAGATCACAAGAAATTCTGAGCAAATTCAAGATTCCATCATATTATACACAATGTAAATTGCAAAATAATATTGCTGCAAATATAAAGAAACAAAAAGAAATGGCAGAACAGGTGCATGGTGTTGTACATATATTTGCACATATTTAGGGAGCATATAGTTTTAAGTTGGAAGAAGTGTTCAGGCTTGTGGAATATTACTGATACATCAATGAACATAAGAACTAAAAATATGCCACAGGAAATGTATTTTTGTTCTCCAAAGTTTTAATTTGTAAATTACTTTTACATTAAAACCATTAAAGTGCTACTAAAATATGATTAGTTTGACCTTGGCTCTTATCCTGTTGCATTATCCTGCAAGTAGTTGTAGAAAGACACACCAGCAGTGCCAGAATGTAATTGTGTGTCCATATGAAACAAGCATACAATGATGATACCAAATTCTCCATGTGATTAATAGGAAAACTCTCCTGAGAGTCTCTGTTGCTTACCATACTACACTCAGGAAGAGAGAAACTATTCTTAGGTACCAGGAAAGGGAACGAGTGGGATGTTTTCTATTTTAATATAAAATACTTCTCCTATGCAAAAAAAAAAAAAAAAAAAA
>SJYX01012111.1:507373-599303 GCA_006410675.1 Oreotragus oreotragus
GTGGTACATATACACAATGGAGTATTACTCAGCCATTAAAAAGAATACATTTGAATCAGTTCTAATAAGATGGATGAAACTGGAACCGATTATACAGAGTGAAGTAAGCCAGAAAGAAAAACACCAATACAGTATACTAACACATATATATGGAATTTAGAAAGATGGTAATGAGGACCCTGTATGCAAGACAGCAAAAGAGACACAGATGTGTAGAGCGGACTTTTGGACTCTGAGGGAGAGGGAGAGGGAGAGGGAGAGGGAGACAGTGGGATGATTTGGGAGAATAGCATTGAAATATATATACTATCATGTAAGAAATGATTCGCCAGTCTATGTTCAATGCAGGATGCAGGATACTTGGGGCTGGTGTATGGGGATGATCCGGAGGGATGATGTGGGGTGGGAGGTGGGAGGGGGGTTCATGTTTGGGAGTTCGTGTACACATGTGGCAGATTCATGTCAATGTATGCCAAAACCAATAGAGTACTGTAAAGTAAAATAAAGTAAAATGGAAGCTCTAAAATAAATAAATAAATAAATAAATAAATTACAGGCACAGTGCATCATGAGAAATGCCAGGCTGGATGAATCACGAGCTGTAATAAATATTGCCAGGAGAAACATAAACTACCACTGATATGTAGCTGATATTACCCTAATGGCAGTAAGCAAAGAGGAACTAAAGAACTCCTTGATGAGGGTGAAAGATGAGAGTGAAAAAGCTGGATTAAACCTCAACATTCAAAAATCAAAGGTGATGGCATCTGATCTCATCACTTCACGGCAAATAGATGGGGAAAAAATAGAAACAGTGGAAAGTTTTATTTTCTTGGGCTCCAAAATCACTGTGGACAGGGACTGAAGCCATGAAATTAAAAGATGCTTGCTCTGTGGAAAAAAAGCTATGACAAAACTAGACAGCATATTAAAAAGCACAACATTACTTTGCTGACATACGTCTGTGTAGTCAAAGCTATGTTTTTTCTCCATTAATCATGCGTGATTGTGATTTGGACTGTAAAAAAGGCTGAGCACCAAAGAATTGATGCCTTCTAACTGTGGTGCTGGAGAAAACTTTTGAGAGTCCCTTGGACTGCAAGGAGATCAAACCAGTCAAGCCTAAAGGAAATCAACCCTGAATATTCATAGGAAGGACTGAAGCTCTGAATATTCATAGGAAGGACTGACGCTGAAGCTCCAATACTTTGGCCACCTGATGTGAAGAGCTGATTCACTGGGAAAGACCCTGATGCTGGGAAATATTGAAAAGGAGAAGGGGATGGCAGAGAATGAGATGGTTAGATAGCATCATTGGCTCAATGTACATGAGTTTCAGCACACTGTGGGAGATAGTGAATGATAGAGAAGCCGAGCATGCTGCAGTCCTTGGGGTCACAAACAACAAAAAAGAATTCTATGTTGATAAATTTGGCAGTTTGGCACTTTGCATGGGCTTCCAAATATTCAAATATTTCAAGGTTAGACTGCATTCTGTGATAAAATTTAAGTGGATGCATATAGTGAAAGTCTGTAATATTAGTGATTGATTTCTCTGGGTGTATTTATTCAATTCTTTCTCATTTTGTTTCTTTTGAGTCAGACCTGCCTATTTCCTATGAGGAGCTCAAGTGCTAATAGATTGCTTTTATTTTGAAAGTGGAAGGAGATAATTAATGGAGTGTAGTGATCCATCAGTGCAATTTTAAGTGTACAAAGAGAAAACCTAATTTTCAGGGCTCCAAAATCACTGCAGATGGTGACTGCAACCATGAAATTAAAAGACACTTACTCTTTGGAAGGAAAGTTATGACCAATCTAGACAATAATAAACTGTGGAAAATTCTGAAAGAGATGGGAATACCAGACCACCTGACCTGCCTCTTGAGAAACCTATATGCAGGTCAGGAAGCAACAGTTAGAACTGGACATGGAACAACAGACTGGTTCCAAATAGGAATAGGAGTACGTCAAGGCTGTATACTGTCACCCTACATATTTAACTTATATACAGAGTACATCATAAGAAACATTGGGCTGGATGAAGCACAAACTGGAATCAAGATTGCTGGGAGATATATCAATAACCTCAGATATGCAGATGACACCATGCTCATGGCAGAAAGTGAAGAGGAACTAAAAAGCTTTTGATGAAAGTGAAAGAGGAAAGTGAAAAAGGTGGCTTAAAGCTCAACATTCAGAAAATGAAGATCATGGCATCTGGTCCCATCACTTCATGGGAAATAGATGGAGAAACAGTGGAAACAGTGTCAGACTTTATTTTGGGGGGCTTCAAAATCACTTCAGATGGTGACTGCAGCCATGAAATTAAAAGATGCTTACTCCTTGGAAGGAAAGTTATGACCAAACTAGACAGCATATTAAGAAGCTGAGACATTACTTTGCCAACAAAGGTTCAAATAGTCAAGGTTATGGTTTTTCCAGTGGCCATGTATGGATGTGAGAGTTGGAATGTGAAGAAAGCTGAGGGCTGAAGAATTGATGCTTTTGAACTGTGGGGTTGGAGAAGACTCTTGAGAGTCCCTTGGACTGCAAGGAGATCCAACCAGTCCATCTTAAAGGAGATCAGTTCTGGGTGTTCATTGGAAGGACTGATGTTAAGGCTGAAACTCCAATACTTTGACCACATGATGCAAAGAGCTGACTCATTTGAAAAGACCCTGATGCTGGGAAAGACTGAGGGCAGGAGGAGAAGGGGTCAACAGAGGATGAGATGGTTGGATGGCATCACCAACTCCATGGACGTGGGTTTAGGTGAACTCTGGCAGTTGGTGATGGACAGGGAGGCCTGGCGTGCTGCGGTTCTTGGGGTCACAAAGAGTCAGACATGACTGAATGACTGAACTGAACTGAATTTTGGCTAGCAAGTAGTCTTACGGTTATTTCTCATAAAGACTGCTTATTAAAGCTTGATTATCTCAGCTGTAATTGTCATTAGGGTCTCTACAATCCAGATACATTGTGTGTGTGTGTGTGTGTGTGTGTGTGTGTATACATACTTCTAAAAGGTAGCTTTATTTTAGAATAACTTTAGATTTATAGAAAAGTTGCAAAAATTGTGTAGAGAACACCCCAAATCCCATACTCGATTTCCCTTCTTGTTATCATTTTTCATTACTATGGTACATTTACCACAATTAGGGAACTGACATTGGTACATCACCATTAACTAAACACCACTATTTATTTTTATTTCACTAGTTTTCCCCTAATGTACTTTTTCTGTTCCAGAATACTATCCAGAAAACATCATTATATGTATTCAGGATGTGTCTTTGGTCTCCTCTGGTCTATGACAGCTTATCAGACTTTCCTTGTTTTTAAGTATTGCTCAAGTAGTTTTGTAACACAACACTCAATAAAGGTCTATATACTGTTTGTCTCATGTTATATTGAAATAAGCAGGATCCTATGGTCCTTGCCACACCCCATGTCCTCTACTTGCGTTTTGTCGGTAGAAAAATTTCACCAAAGTTTTAATAGGAGAAGTTAACTACATGATGACAAGACTATACTGATGACATAAGCTGCCACAGTTCCAAGAATTGGCCTCAAGGAGGTGAACAAATCAACTCTGGAAATGAAGAATAACCATACCTAAAACAACCAAGATGATGTTGGTCAGACTACCGATGATCAATTTCAAGATGACTGTCAGAACTGACTATGCTGTTTCTGCTTGGAGCCCCCCTCCATCAGACTATAAAAGCTCATACCCACTGATTGTCAAAGGAGGAAGGTGGTCTTTGGACAGATGTCCTACCATCCCTCCACCCCCACCCCAGTTCGGGCATCTGAAATAAAGCAAACTTTCCTTTCCACCTGGCCTCTTTATTGGTTTTTGAGTAGCAAGCAGACAGACCCCACCTTTCAGGAACAAAATGACTAGCATCACAGGTTTTGAGGAGAAAGACCAGAAAGAAAAAGGGTCCTTCTCACACATCATATCAAGGTCACATTCTATCAACATGATCTGTCAATCATGAAGTGAACACTGATCTCGAGGCTCAAGCAGGGCTTGTCAGGTTTCTCTACTGTAATCCCTCCCATTTTCCATATCTTATTCTTTGGAAGCAAGTATTTAAGAACAACCCTTGCTCAAGGCATGGTGAGTTATTTAGTCTACCTCCTTGAGGGGGAGAAGCTACATAAATTATTTGGGATTTTTTTTTTTTTTTTTTTTGTATGGGAGATTTGGGTCTTCTTTTTTTGTTTAGTAGTCACTAAGCCATGTCCAGCACTTTTATGACATCGAGGACTGTAGCCTGCCAGGCTCCTCTTTCCATGGGATTTCACAGGCAAGAATCCTAAAATGGGTTATCATTTCCTTCTCCAGGGGATCTTTCCCATTCGGGGATTTAAATTGCATCTCCTGCTTTGGCAGGTGGATTCTTTACCACTGAGCCATCAGGGAACTACTTATATACTAAATTATTCTCTTATGTGTTTATAACATTATTTACTCATTGGTATTTATTTTATACTCACCAGGGCTATACAGTGAGTACAAAATGCTCAGATTACTTAATTCAATACTATATTACCTATTTGGTTGCTAAATTTGTCCCAACTTTGCACACTGGGTGAGCTTTCAGCTTCCCTGTGCCTTTGACAGGAGTCCACCCAGGTATCTTTTTGACCAACTTACAAAAGGTCCATTGACTGAAGATTCTTGTGAATGGAAAGTAAGATAATTAACTGAAAGTGACTAAGTTCACTAGTTAATAATATCTGATCTGAGAGTATGCACAAATTTGTGTCCATGTGAGTATGTGGGTGTGTATTACAAAGCCACAAGCCTTTTGTGGCAGAGCAAAGTGAACAACTTAATCCTGATTCATCTTTTCTTCTTCTAACCATAGTACTGTTCACTGTTTGGATACCTTTCAGTGAAGCTTCATGATACCCAAGTTTTTGTATAAATTTGGTGGACATCTTTATTCTTTATCTGTAACTGCACAAAGCACAAGCTTGAACATCAATACCAGCTAATCCCAAAGGAAACCAATCCTGAATATTCATTGGAAGGACTAATGTGAAGCTGAAGCTCCAATACTTTGGCCACCTGATGCAAAGAGCTAACTCATTGGAAAGACCCTGATGCTGGGATGCATTGGAAAAGACCCTGATGCAGGAGGAAAAGGGAGCAACAGAGGATGAGATGGTTGGATGGTATGAATGACTCAATGGACATGAGTTTGAGCAAACTCCAGTAGAGGAGGGCAGAGGAGTCTGGCGTGCTACAGTCCATGGGGTTGCAAAGAGTTAGACATGATTTCATTGTTGAAGGTGAAGGTGAAGATGAAGTCGCTCAGTCGTGTCCGACTCTTTGCGACCCCGCGGACTATAACCTACTAGGCTTCTCTGTCCATGGGATTCTCCAGGCAAGAATACTGGAGTGGGTTGCCATTTCCGTCTCCAGGGGATCTTCCCAACCCAGGGATCGAACCTGTGTCTCCCGCATTGGAGGCAGACGCTTTAACCTCTGAGCCAAAACTCCTGCTTCCACTGCCAGACTCTGTGTACCTGTGGAGATTGAATGCAACTGCCAATCAAATATAAACAGTTTGCTTCTGCCATGTAGAATCTTCTCTTTGGCCAATTGCATGCAAAGATTTAGTCTTTGTCCTGACTCTGCTACTCAGGAAGGGAAGAGTTTTATAGATCTTGGTATTTAAGCTGAAAAGAGCTATTTTCAGAGTGATCAGATGTGCGAGTACTTTTTTTTCCACTAGTGGTAGTTAAGGACTGTCTGTTATTTCAAAATTTGAAGCATCCTTCACAGGCTGAGCAACTGAGGTTTTGCTGTATTGAATCATGCGCATCTAGAACACAGTGGTGAAAAACATGAAAGCAGAATCACATACGTAAGGTGAAACACAGAGGAAACGGTCCCACCTTTGTTAGATACCCTTGTAGGTTAGGATACAACCTCACATCTGTAGGAACTCTGCAGATTCCAGATTGATTGGTGAGTTGATGCTGAAATGATTTGCTTATTCCTTTGTTTTTTGAACCTTGGAATGAACATTCAAAGTGAATGTTTCCTGGAGTATGTCTTTTATCCTGAGTAAACAATGACAAAACCCAAACCCAAAAACTGAATCCTGATTTATACATTAAAATATGATTGTGAACTTATAGTACTTTTTCTTTAACTCACAGTATTCAAGCTGCTAAAGTGTTTTGCATGGTTTTGTTTTGGCATTGCTGGTTAGCAAAGAAGGAAGTGAAACTCTGGATTTGTAAGTTGCTTTTATCCCAAGTGCTTGGAAATTGGTCCTGGGGAAATAAAAGCAGGCAGGTAACCCAATCTAATCTGCTTGTCAACATACTGGACCTCAGTGCAAACAGCATGGTACTTCCCACCAGGAAGGTCATTATCCATGATATATTTTTAACAGGATATACCTGGCTGAGGATTTCTCAAAGAAAATGACCTCAGAATCAATTTTAAGAAATGGCTTCCTGAAAAACATAAGCTTGAGTCAGAAAAAGTTTAAAAATGAAATTCCCAATGGTGTGTTAGGGAAATACAGAAAACCTCATGTGGTTTTGGGATCTATTATTTGGGATGGGGTCAGAAAGCATCTATCTAGTGATAGAAGAGCGAAGCTGGGTATCCACCTTGTTATTACAGACTGCTTCCTGCTTGAAACGAACCTCCTGATGCCATATTCTCTGCTGCTACTGCTGCTAAGTCGCTTCAGTCATGTCCAACTCTGTGCGACCCCAGAGACAGCACCCCACCAGGCTACCCCGTCCCTGGGATTCTCCAGGCAAGAACACTGGAGTAGGTTGCCATTTCCTTCTCCAATGCAGGAAAGTGAAAAGTGAAAGTGAAGTCGTTCAGTCATGTCTGACTCTTTGTGACCCCATGAACTGCAGTCCACCAGGCTCCTCCGTCCATGGGATTTTCCAGGCAAGAATATTGGAGTGAGGTGCCATTGCCATATTCTCTACTGGAAGTTATTTTAAAATTACTTTAAAAATTGAGGTTTATACTCCCATGGTGGTTAAGGCATTTGTTTCTGTTCATAAAAATGCTTTCTTAAAAAGGTATCTTCAGTTCAGTTCAGTCTCTCAGTCGTGTCTGACTCTGTGACCCCATGAATCGCAGCACACCAGGCCTCCCTGTCCATCACTATCTCCTGGAGTTCACTTGGACTCACGCCCATCGAGTCTGTGATGTCATCCAGCCATCTCATCCTTGGTCGTCTCCTTCTCTTCCTGCCCCCAATCCCTCCCAGCATCAGAGTCTTTTCTAATGAGTCAACTCTTCATATGAGGTGGCCAAAGTACTGGAGTTTCAGCTTTAGCATCATTCCTTCCAAAGAAATCCCAGGGTTGATCTCCTTCAGAATGGACTGGTTGGATCTCCTTGCAGTCCAACGGACTCTCAAAAGTCTTCTCCAACACCACAGTTCGAAAGCATCGATTCTTCGGCACTCAGCTTTCTTCACAGTCCAACTTTCACATCCATACATGACCACAGGAAAAACCATAGCCTTGACTAGACAGGCCTTAGTTGGCAAAGTAATGTCTCTGCTTTTGAATATACTATCTAGGTTGGTCATAACTTTTCTTCCAATGAGTAAGTGTCTTTTAATTTCATGGCTGCAATTACCATCTACAGTGATCTGGAGCCCAAAAAAATAAAGTCTGACACTCTTTCCACTATTTCCCCTCTATTTCCCATGAAGTGATGGGACCAGATGCCATGATCTTTGTTTTCTGAATGTTGAGCTTTAAGCCAACTTTTTCACTCTCCTCCTTCAATTTCATCAAGAGGCTTTTTAGCTCCGCTTCACTTTCTGCCATCAGGGTGATGTCATCTGCATATCTGAGGTTATTGATATTGCTCCCGGCAATCTTATTCCAGCTTGTGTTTCTTCCAGTCCAGCGTTTCTCATGATGTACTCTGCATATAAGTTAAATAAGCAGGGAGACAATATACAGCCTTGACGTACTCCTTTTCCTATTTGGAACCAGTCTGTTGTTCCATGTCCAGTTCTAACTGTTGCTTCCTGACCTGCATACAGATTTCTCAAGAGGCAGGTTAGGTGGTCTGGTATTCCCATCTCTTTCAGAATTTTCCACAGTTTATTGTGATCCACACAGTCAAAGGCTTTGGCATAGTCAATAAAGCAGAAATAGATGTTTTTTCTGGAACTCTCTTGCTTTTTCCATGATCCAATGGATACACTTAGTGAAATAACTCACCAAACTCCATAACATGCAATGGGACCATATTTCACTGGTCTTTTGATCTGTCTCATACTATTTCCTTCTCTTTTGCTAATGTGCTCTTTCTTTAGTTGTTTCCTCCACTAAATACTCATATTTTTCAACTATAGAGCAGACACAATTGCATTTCACACAATTTCAAAGCCAGGTTTTAAGAAAGATATTGTTAATACTATAAAATATGTCTCAGCAAAATGTTTATTTAGGTACATTTGTTATGAAGTGATTGAAAAAATGTCTGAATTTTTGTTTACCATCGTCTTGGAATTTTTCCTTAACACTATTAACACATTATTTAACATTAATATTTACTTGTCCCATCATTTTGACCAGAGTGAATTCATGAGTAGCCACACATCGAATTAGGATCTTAGCAACCTAGGGGTTTAGGAAGCAGAACATAGAAACAAAGGCCACATACAATTTTTGATCTTCACTCTTCTTAAGTTCTCTATAGCTGTATAGACCAGGAACAGGAGAAAATGTTTTGGAAAGGTGGACATGGCTCAATTTGAAGAACCTTTTTTCTAGAGCCAATAGGTTTTTAAGAAAAAGAGTTACACTGGCCCCTTGTATCCTAGGCTTCACATCTGTGGAATCAATCTGTGGTGGATTGAAAATACTAAAAGTAAAAGATGAAACAAAAATCCCAGAAAGCTCCAAAAAGCAAAACTTGAATAGGTCTCATGCCAGCCACTTTCTACACAGCATTTGCATTGTATTTACCACTATTTACATAACATTTACACTGTAGTAGGTATAATAAATAATCTAGAGATGATGGGATGACCCAGAGGGATGGTACAGGGAGAGAGGTGGGAGGGGGCTTCACCCATGTACACCTGTGGCAGATTCATGTTCATGTATGGCAAAACCAATAAAATATTGTAAAGTAATTAGCCTCCAATTAAAAGTTAAATTAAAAAAATAAAGTATATGGAAGGAAATGCATAGGTTAAATGCAGGGAGACTAGAACATCTGTAGATTTTGACATCTGGAGAGATTCTTGGAACCAGTCCCCAATGGATGCTGAAGGTGGACTATATTTGATTTTCTCCAAGGTAAATGAAGTATGTTCAGGGTAAGGTCTGGATTTGTCAGAAGTGCTCCATCAATGGGGAAGTGAGGATAGAGGCATTTTGTCATGGGTTATCAAGGGATGACAAATATTTCAACCAGAAAAACAGCACCAAGAATCCACAGGAGATAATAAATATATTGAGGCAAATTTAAGAATAAAACCAAGCAGGCTTTAGATGGTAGTATGAGAAAAAGGAAGACTTCAAACATGCTGAGGGTTTTAGAACTTGTATCTTTATTTTTAATGCATATGATTTTCTTAAGTACATTTGTGTCTTTGTTTTTGATGTATATGATTTTCTTAATTACACTGACCTTATTTTTTAAAAAAAGAAAAGAAAACACCTCCCTTCACTGTTGCACAGATATAAAGTTTCAGTTATGCAGAATGAGTAAGTCCTAGAGATCTGTTGTACAGCATGGAACCCATAGTTAGTATTGTATTGTGCATTTAACATTTTTTAGGAGGATAGATCTCATATTAAGCATCCTTACCATCACAACAAAAACATACAAATGTGTGTCCATTCCAAAGTGATCACTCTGGGAGGCTCTGCTTGTGACACACAATTGACAGGAGCTCTTAGCACGTGGCTTTCAATGTCAGTTTATGCAAATATCTTACTTGCAGTAGCTAATTAATTTGTTAATATCTTGATTTGCCAATTGACTGATTGGTGATTTAAGTTGATGAGACTGTTTATAACTAATAGAGAACTTGATTGCTATTAACATCGTGTATTTTATTAAACACGGCTTATGATAAACTGCGGGAAGAGAAGCCAGACAGGAGCTGATTGAACTTCGCCAATCTGACAAAACATAATGTAACTCCTCTATTTTTCATGTAACCCTTCTTTATCTTTCCTGCCCTGCTCCATCCCAGTCTCAGTTCCCCTTTTCCCGTGACATCCTTCTGCCTTTGATAATAGTAAAACCCTTGTTCTTATTCTGTCTCACAGAGAAGCACATTCTTTTTGGTTTTAAATGATGTAGGAGCTCTTTGTTTTACTAGCAACTCATTACAGCTTATTATGAAAGGCTACATTACTCGACAGTTCTGAAAAGTATAGTACTTGCTAACTCTAAAAACATAATCCTTTCAGTTCAGGTATTTTATTCTTTCAACAATAATGGAGCTTCTTAAAATGAGGAGTACGTCATTTAAAATGCAATATGTTCATAATTCTAATGGAGATTACAACATAAATAAATGTGGTGACCTTGAACCATTTTTCTGAAATAGGCATTTGCTGACTTCTATTCTTACTGTATTTCAACTTTGAGTCATCCATTGGGTCTGTGACAAAATACATTAAAATCACATATTTCAGATTAAACATACATTCACTTTTAAGAGTGGTAAATAATGGTTTAAACTGGTACAGATGGGATTGCTAAATAAATTTAAAGCTCAAATACTAGCATAGATAGTGAAAAATAAGCTAGCCAGAAATTCCAACTGCAAATATCTGGACTCCTATTAGGCATTTCCTGCACATTCAGAGCTCATCACAAAAATCCTCAATTAGCACCAGAGGACATTGTAAAAGGAAAAAAAGAGTGCCAGTGTGCACTTGGATGCAGATGCTGCTACCAAAGAAAGGGGTCATCACACGCCAGCCTACACAGACAGCAACCTTGTTTCATGAGAGAGATTTACATATTAAGAAAAGACTTGGGGTATTTGCAACACACTTTTCAGTATTCATTAAATGGATAAAATGCACTTATTCTTCCAGCCATCATTTCTTGGGAATCTTATATTCAGTATGTTTGCATCATATTAAGTTCTAAAGGTCAGGAGGCTACTTATTTCAATAAAATCTGGTGAAATACTGAATCTTCATAACTGACTCACACAAAAATTAATTTAGGATGTTAAAATTTCAAGCATGTGTATTGGCAAGAGTGAATTGTTTCACTGCTCACACAAATAAGACATTAATTATTATAAAGGGCCATTTGTTATTATTGAGAATCACTTCCTCTTAATTTATACAAAAGGTTATTACATTTAATTACTGCCAACAAGAAAGGTGAAACTAATTGTTTACATATTTATAATGTTAGCTGCCTTTATGTAATGTTTTTCATTACATACTGTTTGAAGTATGTTTTGATATTTTCCACTTTAATTTGTAGCAATTTGAATTTTATTAGAACTTTTTATCTTTTTAAAGATCAACAACAGAACCACTTGAACATATAATTTAATAACTCATTTTATATTACAGGCTTGTGATATTATATTTTATTTATTAGGTTCCTTTTATAAATAAAATATTGTTATTGACAAATGAACAGAATCTAAATTAATCAAGTAATAAAATAACAAATGGAATTATCATTCATATATTGCAGTTTTTATAGAAATGTTTTTAAAAGAAAATCTAGCTTAGCACTCCAATTCTTCTAAAGTAATAATTAGGAAGATAAACTGGACTACTTTAGGCAGGTCCATGATTCATGCTGGAACTACTCAAAATACTGTGCTGTAAAATCTATCCTGCTTAAATAACAAAATTTCGAGTTTTTGTTGTTTGGCCTGGCATGTTGAATTTATGACACTGATTCACATTATTTCAACCCATATGTGACCACTGGCTCATCAGAAAATTTTAATTCCCAATTGATTTATTTTTCTGTGAAGGCCATGCACCAAGATCTTGAAATATCCTTGTGTAATTCTGAAAACATTCAAAGGAACTTACAGAGAATAATCCAGCATAAGAAGGCAGATTTTGATTAGAGCAAAAGTTTTGTTAATTTGAGGGAAGATCAAGTAGCTTTGGTGACTTCTCTGCTAGAGAAATGTGGTCCTATCAGAGTTGGTGGCTCATGGAGGAAATGCACTTACAAGCATCACCATCTCTTTCTTAACTCTTACCTAAAGACTCTCAGGAAGTTCACTGTGAACAGGTGTCTAAGATGGGAGACAGCTTCATCTCACCCATCCTACAAGTGGGAGAAGCAATACTACAATCTCTCTCAGGGAGTAACTGCAGGGCAGTCAAGCGTATTATTTCTCCCAATAGGTAGAAAGCTGTTTGATATATGACAGAGTCCACTTTTTTTGTGTGTTGAATGCATGACCAGAGGTATGGTACCCACTGGTTCCTCTATAGAGGCCCCAGTTTTTCTGATTATTTGGATCCTCATAAAGAACACAGAGGTCATCACAGCGATGAAGTTTTGGGTCAGCTTAAGTGTTTAAGTGCAATGGAACACAGGATGAGGTAGTGGAAAAAAGAAGATGTTAACATAAATACAATTAAAGTCTCATCAACAATTATGGAAGAAATGGTGGAATAGTTATATGCCTCTGCTTTCTTGCTTTGATTATCTCTGTGTCTCTTTTTCTTTTTATCTAACTATCATAAGCATCACTACGAACAAAGCTAGTGGAGGTGATGGAATTTCAGTTGAGCTATTTCAAATCCTGAAAGAAAAAGACACTTACTCCTTAGAAGAAAAGTTATGACCAACCTAGATAGTATATTCAAAAGCAGAGACATTATTTTTTCTACTAATGTCTGTCTAGGTGGGGCCATATTTCTTTCACTGATTAGAACTTTAAGTATACCTAGGAGGACTGGTATTGGCTGATATGATGGGTTGGCATAAAACATGATTTTCACCCTCAGCAGCTTTATCACCTTTAGCCCACCAGAAGATGGTAGGCCTAAACTACACTTCTTCACACTTCCTTGCATATACAGTCCTGTGTAGGATATATTGAAGACCAATCAGATGCAGGATACAGGATGCTTGGGGTTGGTACACTGGGATGACCCAAAGGGAAGGTATGGGGAGGGAGGTAGGAGGGGGCTTCAGGATTGGAAACACGTGTATGCCCAAATGGTAGGCCTAAACTACACTTCTTCACACTTCCTTGCATATACAGTCCTGTGTAGGATATATTGAAGACCAATCAGATGCAGGATACAGGATGCTTGGGGTTGGTACACTGGGATGACCCAAAGGGAAGGTATGGGGAGGGAGGTAGGAGGGGGCTTCAGGATTGGAAACACGTGTATGCCCATGGTGGATTCATGTTGATGTATAGCAAAACCAATATAATATTGTAAAGTAATTAGCCTCCAATTAAAATAAATAAATTTAAATTAAAGAAAGAAATATCTGTATATTTGGAAGGCAGAAGTGAAGTGAATACCATGTATTTACTCTTTCTACTTTGCGTGTGTGTGTATGTATGTGTGTGTGTCTGTGTATTTAGTTTCTTTTTTTATTATTATTCTGGAGCAGATTTGTAATTTTGAGGAAAACTATTCATGGACTTTTTCTTGATTTCAGTGACTTCCTAGATGGTTTCTTGATTATGGATATTCCATTATTTTTGTTGGCTTCCTACTAATGGAAAGTGGTAAAGTTTTGAGTTGGCAGCAGTAGGAATGATTCCCAATGTGGTAGGTTTCTTTCTAATCATAATAGTGTAATTTGCTCACTGTCAGCTTAGGAAATGCTAAGTTGAAAAAAAAAAAGGAATAAATATATAGCATTTCCCTCCAAAAAGTATAATTCATAAAAGAGAGCTAATTGAAAATATAGTGTCTTCCTTACCACCCCTCATGTATCACTGGCAAAATAAAGTTGTACAAACACTCATATATAGACAAAGTAGCTCTTATAACATGCTCTGATCACACATAATAAAACTTCAGTAACAAAATGATAAAATAGCAATAAACTCCTCCACCTGGGAATACAAAATTAAAAAACATATTAAACAAAAATCAAAGAATTCTTAGAATATTAAATATCACATATATTAAAATCTATAAGAAAAAACTAAGCTAGTACTCAGGAGAAAATTAATAACCTTAAGGAGTTATAAAGAAAAAGGATATTAATAAGGAAATCCTACATTCTACTCATGAAGTTGGAACATATACTTAAAATAACCATATGAAAATAATGAGACTCTTTCTTTTAGGAATTCATATGCACAAGTGATCTTTGCTTAAAACAGGACAAGATAATACACAGACTATTATGTAACTAACTAAAGAAAAAAGAAGGAAAATATACCAAAAAGTTAAAGAATTTTTTAAAGAGGGAAGTAGTTAGACATGGAGGTAATCTGTCTCTCCCCCTCCTCCTCCCCATGTTTTAGCTACATTATTCTATTTACATAAGGCTTTCCCTCAAAGCTCAGTTGGTAAAGAATCCACCTGCAATGCAGGAAACCCCGGTTCAATTCCTGGATCGGGAAGATCCCCTGGAGAAAGGATAGGCTACCTACTCCAGTATTCTTGGGCTTCCCTTGTGGCTCAGCTGGTAAAGAATCCGCCTGCAACGTGGGAGACCTTGGTTTGATCCCTGGGTTGGGACGATCCCCTGGAGCAGGGAAGGGCTACTTGCTCCAGTATTCTGGCCTGGNTGGAGAAAGGATAGGCTACCTACTCCAGTATTCTTGGGCTTCCCTTGTGGCTCAGCTGGTAAAGAATCCGCCTGCAACGTGGGAGACCTTGGTTTGATCCCTGGGTTGGGACGATCCCCTGGAGCAGGGAAAGGCTACTTGCTCCAGTATTCTGGCCTGGAGAATTCCATGGACTGTATAGTCCATGGGGTTGCAAACAGTCGGGCACAACTGCGTGACTTTCACTTTCACATTTACATATACTGAATTATGAACACAAATGTTGTTCGGTATTAGTTCTGACTAAATTTAAAACACCTTTTCTTCTGTCATGTATTTTCTGTATTCTGTATGTTCTTATTCATGGGTTATTTTGCTGATGTGCTGTGTTGTGTGCTCTGTTCAGACGCTTCAGTTGTGCCTGACTCTCTGCAACCCTATGGACTGCAGCTGAGAGAGCTTATTATTAGGTAGGTTGATAAGGAGACCAGGGCCCTTGAGAAGGAGAAAGGGATAGATATTTTTTTCTACACTGCTTTGTCTTAGTCACATAAGACGTTTTGTCTTAAGCTCTGAGTTGTTATGACACAATCTATTTCATCTAAGACTAACTTTCTTTAAGCTTAGAGCTAATGATTACACAACAAACAAGTCATTTTGCACAAGGGTATGTTTTTCTTTAAGCTCCTTACTGATGATTATATAGCAACAATATTTCTTGCTTGAGTATATGTTTCTCCTTCTTAACAGAAACCTTTTGATAATCCTGTTATTTTTAGATGTATGTTGTGGGAGTGGGTCTAGTAAGACCTTTACAACTTTGAGATATTCTTTTGATCTATTGTTGGTGACCAGTTGAAAAAGTATATAAAGCCCCACCCAAACTAGTGAGTGGGGCAATCTCTTCCCCCTTCTGATGTCTATGTCAGAAGCCTTTTTAATCCCCTTTTCACTGTAATAAAACGAGACTGAATCTGTGTTTTTGGTCCTGAAGCAAAAGTCTCCCATTCAGAGATTATGAATCTGACACCATTCGATGTAAGCTATCATAGCTCACCAGCCTCTTGTGTCCATGGGATATTTCCAGCAAGCAGAATTTAGTGTGGTGTCATTCCATACGCCTGGGCATCTTTCAAACTCAGATGTCAAATCTGTGTCTCCTGCATTGCAGATAGATTCTTTACTGCTGAGCCACTGGGAAAGCCCAAATGATGCTAAAGCTGAAACTCCAGTACTTTGGCCACTTCATGCGAAGAGTTGACTCATTGGAAAAGATTCTGATGCCAGGAGGGATTGGGGGCAGGAGGAGAAGGGGATGACAAAGGATGAGATGGCTGGATGGCATCACCAACTCGATGGATGTGAGTTTGAGTGAACTCCGGGAGTTGGTGATGGACAGGGAGGCCTGGCATGCTGCAATTCATGGAGTCGCAAAGAGTCAGATACGACTGAGTGACTGAACTGACTATTTTATAGTCTGATTTGACTTTCTGTGTACATGCATGTGCAAGTATACAGGTGCTTTTCTGTGCCTGATCTGTAATGAAATAACAAATAACTGCTGTAAATCTAGTTGAACCTTTACAATGTAACTTATGTTGCATTATTTAGACTACCTGTTGAATTCTCTCTAGGCATAAGGATAATTTAGTATATTTCTACTTGCTTTAAATTTATTTCCCCTCTTCCCTTCAATATATAATATAAATTCAGTTGTTACTATTTGTTATTTGCCCTTTCAGTGCTTATTCTGTGTGTTAGTGCAGAGCTTCTGAGACACAGGTGCTAAAGTCAGATGAAAAGTGCTGAGGTAAGCAGAAATGTGTGACACGTGCATGAGATTTATGGGGAGAATCCTTAAAGATGAATGGTGGGCAGACTGATTAGTTGGATGGAGCCTTTATTCCACAGACACTGATAATGGTAGGAAAGGAATGTGATCAGACAAGAAATGTCCTAAACCTCAGAGCAGTTCTAACAAATCTTTTGGCTAGGCTGAAGAGGAACTTTGAGACAGCCATCCCTTAAGGAAGCCTTGCATTTTTCAGGAAAGACCCTGCATCATTGCTTTGCTTGCTCCGTTATGCAGGAAACATCCTCCAGGAAGATGTACTTGGAGTGAATACAAGATACAGAAGGGTTCCAGTGGGGCCATAAGCTGCTCCCCGCAGCAGGAGACCCAAGGGGTATGCTTTCTCAAATATACTTAATACCTCTGTCCTAATTTGTCTATCTTAACACCCAACTTTAAACTATGCTTCCTGGTCTCTTGACTATAAAAGAAATCGATGCTGTCTTGTACTTCTCTTTAACAGAATGAAAACAGTGGGAGACTTTAGATTTGGGGGCTCCAAAATCACTGCAGATGGTGACTGCAACCATGAAATTAGAAGACACTTGTTCCTTGGAAGAAAAACTATGACCAACTTAGACAGCATATTACAAAGTAGAGACATTATTTTGCTAACAAAGGTCTGTCTAGTCAAAGCTATGTTTTTTTTAGTAGTCATGTATGGATGTGAAAGTTGGACCATAAAGAAAGCTGAGCACTGAAGAATTGATGCTTTTGAACTGTGGTGTTGGAGAAGACTCTTAGGAGTCCCTTGTACTGCAAGGAAATCAAACCAGTCCATCCTAAAGGAAATCAGTCCATCCTGAATGGAAAGACTGATGCTGGAACTGACACTCTAATACGTTGGCCACCTGGTGTGTAGAACTGACTCCTTGGAAAAGACCCTGATGATGAGAATGATTGAAGCTGGGAGAAGAAGGGGATGACAAAGGATAAGATGGTTGGATGGCATCACCAACTCGATGGACACGAGTTTCAGCAAACTCTGGGAGTTGGTGAAGGACAGGGAAGTCTGGCGTGCTGCAGTCCACGGGGTTGCAAAGTTGGGCACGACTGAATGACTGAACTGAACTGAATTGTTGAATTTTCTTTGTTCATTTTATTTTTTATATTAACAAACTGTAAATACTTGGCTTATGTTGTTGATATTCAGTTGCTCAGTCGTGTCTGACTCATCGTGACTCCATGGACTGCAGCATGCCAGCCTTCTTTGTCCTTCACTATCTCCCAGAGTTTGCTCAAATTCATGTCCATTGAGCTGATGACTGGCCTATGGTTAAATAAATTTAGTGGAGATTATCTATTTACTTATCCATTTAGTTATAGTAGTTTCATCTTTTAGCTCTTATTGCCTGAAGTTCATCCTTTCTCTTCCAAATGATCTGATAGGATGCTTCCTCTTTGTGAGTAAACATGTCACTGTTATATATAATAAAACTAAAATGTGTCTGGATATAAAATTATTTTCTTATAAATTATTTCCCAGGCAACTCTGTACCCAGTTGACGAGTTTTTGCATAGAATGTTACTGTGGAGAAGTTAGGCCGAATTCTTTTGTGTTCTTCCCATTAGCAAGTGGTGGAAAAGAATGTTTGAAATTCTATCTTGAAAGTTCAGTACTTTGGCTGGGACTTGTGTTGTTATTATTCAGTCACTAAGTTGTGTCCGACTCTTTGTGACCCCATGGACTGCAGCATGCCAGGCTTCTCTGTCCTTCACTATCTCCGTGAGTTTGCTCAAAGTCACGTCCACTGAGTCAGTGATGCAACCATCTCATCCCCTGTCACCCCCTTTCCTCTTGCTCTCAATCTTTCCCAGGATTAGGGTCTTTTCTAGTAAGTCAGCTCTTTGCATCAGGTGGCCAAAGTCTTGGAGCTTCAGCTCCAGCATTAGTCCTTCCAAAGAATATTCAGAGATGATTTCCTTTAGAATTGACTGGTTTGATCTCCTCGCTGTCCAAGGGACTCTCAAGAGTCTACTCCAGCATCACAGTTTGGAAACATCAATTCTTCAGCACTCAGCCTTCTTTGTGGTCCACCGTTCACAACCATACATGGCTACTGGGAAAACCATAACTTTGACTATATGGACATTTGTCAGCAAAGTGAGGTCTCTGCTTTATAATACACTGTCTAAGTTTTTCATAGGTTTTCTTCCAAGGAGCAAGCATCTTTTAATTTTGTGGCTTCAGTCACAACCCCCATTGATTTTCGAGCCCAAGAAAATGAAATATCATATCATTTTCACATTTTCTCTATGTATTTGCCATGAAGTGATACAACCAGATGTCACGATCATAGTTTTTTGAATGTTGAGTTTTAAGCCAGTTTTTTCACTCTCCTCTTTCACCTTCATTGGTAGACTCTTTAATTTCTCTTTGTTATCTTCCATTAAAGGGATATCATCTGCATATTTGAGATGATGATATTTCTCCCAGCAATCTTGATTCCAGCTTGTGATTCATCCAGCACAGCATTTCTCACCATGTACTCTGCATATAAGTTAAATAAGCAGGGTGACAATATATAACCTTGACCTACTGCTTTCTCAATTTGGAACCAGTCTGTTAGTTCCATGTCCAGTTCTAACTTCTGCTTCTTGTCCTGCATAAAGGTTTCTCAGGAGCCAGGTAATGTGGTCTGGTATTCCCATCTCACTAAGAATGTTCTAGTTTGTCATAATTCACAATCAAAGCTTTAACATAGTCAATTAAGAAGGAGATTTTTTTTGTGTGTGTAATTACCTCACTTTTTCTATGATCCAGTGTATGCTGGAAATTTGATCTCTGGTTCCTCTGCCTTTTCTAAATTCAGCTTGTATGTCTGGAATTTCTTGGTTCACATACTTCTGAAAGATAGATTGAAGGATTTTGAGCATAATCTTGTTGGCATGTGAAATGAGTGCAATTGTACAGTAATTTGAATATTCTTTGGCATTGCCTTTCTTTAGGATTGGAATGAAAACTGAACTTTTCCAGTCCTGTGGCCACTG
The DNA here is from genome assembly GCA_006410675.1 of Oreotragus oreotragus. NCBI lineage: Eukaryota > Metazoa > Chordata > Mammalia > Artiodactyla > Bovidae > Oreotragus > Oreotragus oreotragus. The sequence continues at coordinate 526,949 of SJYX01012111.1, forward strand.
CTGAGTTCTCCAAATTTGTTGGCATAATGAGTGCAGCATTTTAACAACATCATCTTTTAAGGTTTGAAATAGCTCAGTTGGAATTCCATCACTTCTAATATCTTTCTTTAATAATTTTGCCAGGACTTAGGTTGGTCGTTTACATTACTTTTTTTTTCCTAAAAAATATCTCTCCTTTATACTTTTAGTTTCAAGGCAAATAAGGATGTGTTTTTTTATATCTCTAAGCATTTCTTCCATTTCTTCAGTGACATTGATTCTCTGTAGGCTATCTTCATTCTGTATCTGATAACTTTGCTTATTTCTACTTCTATTTTCAAAATTTTTCCTTTATCTGTTTCTATGGTTCCACTTGAATTTTTAGTATTCAGTTCAGTTCAGTTGCTCAGTCATGTCCGACTCTTTGCGACCCCATGAATCACAGCATGCCAGGCCTCCCTGTCCATCACCAACTCCCTGAGTTCACTCAAACTCATGTCCATTGAGTCGGTGATGCCATCCAGCCATCTCATCCTCGGTCGTCCCTTCTCCTCCTGTCCCCAATCCCTCCCGGCATCAGAGTCTTTTCCAATGAGTCAACTCTTCACATGAGGTGGCCAAAGTATTGGAGTTTCAGCTTCATCATCATTTCTTCCAATGAACACCCAGGACTGATCGCCTTCAGAATGGACTGGTTGGATCTCCTTGCAGTCCAAGGGACTCTCAAGAGTCTTCTCCAACACCACAGTTCAAAAGCATCAATTCCTTGGCACTCAGCTTTCTTCACAGTCCAACTCTCACATCCATACATGATTACTGGAAAAATCATAGCCTTGACTAGACGGACCTTTGTTGGCAAGTAATATCTCTGTTTTTGAATATGCTATCTAGGTTGGTCATAACTTTCCTTCCAAGGAGTAAGCATCTTTTAATTTCACGGCTGCAATCACCATCTGACGTGATTTTGGAGTCCCCAAAAATAAAGTCTGTCACTGCTCCCACTGTTTCCCTATCTATTTGCCATGAAGTGACAGGACCAGGTGCCATGATCTNTTGGCACTCAGCTTTCTTCACAGTCCAACTCTCACATCCATACATGATTACTGGAAAAATCATAGCCTTGACTAGACGGACCTTTGTTGGCAAGTAATATCTCTGTTTTTGAATATGCTATCTAGGTTGGTCATAACTTTCCTTCCAAGGAGTAAGCGTCTTTTAATTTCATGGCTGCAATCACCATCTGACGTGATTTTGGAGTCCCCAAAAATAAAGTCTGTCACTGCTCCCACTGTTTCCCTATGTATTTCCCATGAAATGATGGGACCAGATGCCATGATCTTCGTTTTCTGAATGTTGAGCTTTAAGCCAACTCTTTCACTCTCCACCTTCACTTTCATCAAGAGGCTTGTTAGTTCCTCTTCACTTTCTGCCATAAGGGTGGTGTCATCTGCATATCTGAGGTGATTGATATTTCTCCCGTCAATCTTGATTCCAGCTTTTGCTTCTTCCAGCCCAGCATTTCTCATGATGTACTCTGCATATAAGTTAAATAAGCAGGGTGACAATATACAGCTGTATTAGCTTTTCCTTTTTGCACTTTTGGATATGGTTTAAATTTCTGTAAAGTTTGTATTTTTCTCTCATTTCTCAACTTTTATCCCTCCTGTAGTTTCACTGATTTTTCTTGATGAGTAATCTGAGTTTTTTTTTTTTTTAAACAAAAGATTAGAAGTAATTATTGCATTTTTTCTTATTTCTGTAACTTTTCTTAATTTTTCATCTCCTTCATAACAATACTTTTTGGTCAGTGTGCTTTGCTGTGTGATTTCCTTTTATTCTTTTGCTCTTTTTTTAAAAAATGCAGGTCCTGTGTTAGATAGTTTTAAACATACTCACCTTTGAACGAAAGGAGGTCTTTTGGAGATCAGTGTTATAAGTGGATTTGAAAGAAGTACAGAACCTGGACTAAGTATGATGGAGAATACCTGAGAAGTGCCAGCCAATTGTATAGAAAACTGCTGTACAGATGCTTCTTTCAGACTTTGCTCCTTCCCAGATTCCAGGAATTGGCCTCTGTAGGGCTGCTTCTAATTATCCGTCCTTTGCCACTCCATCTTGCTGACAGAAGCTGCTCTAAGGTTTTAGCTCATCTGCTTCCCCATTTAACCCTGCTACCTGTTCTTCTATTACCAGTGTCATGCCTTTCAGCCGTATCTTCATCCTCTTCTGCTTCCAAACAAGTGTTCTTATTTGGAGAGCTGCACATCACCTGCATAGCCAAGGGTGTCCTTCTTGGTGTCTTTTGTTAAAGCTTCATACATTTGGTAGCTTTTCCTCATATATTCTGTTTGTGGATGCATAGGTCTCTTATACTTTTATGTTCTTTTTCTTCTTTTTGCTTACTTAGTTTGGATTATTTCTGAGTGTGGAAGAATGTAGAAACATACAGACTTTGCCACTATAAAACAATCCNTGGTGTCATTTGTTAAAGCTTCATACATTTGGTAGCTTTTCCTCATATATTCTGTTTGTGGATGCATAGGTCTCTTATACTTTTATGTTCTCTTTCTTCTTTTTGCTTACTTAGTTTGGATTATTTCTGAGTGTGGAAGAATGTAGAAACATACAGATTTTGCCACTATAAAACAATCCTTGTATTGATATTCACCAGAATATCAATACAAGGATTGATGACCTAGGTAAATGCTTCTCAGAGTGGTGTATAATGTGAGTCTGTACACTTGCATGTGAAAGCTATTTTCTTTTTGGCTTATGATAACATCCAAACACGTTTTGTGTTTCATTTCAAAACACATGCACGTGTTTGCATACACTGAATCACATTACTCACCAGATGCTGAAATTGCTATTCCCCAACAAAAATTGTTGTTCATTCTATGGCATCACTTTTTCTTTGGCAAAATTGTCACTTATCCCAGGATATCTTGACTTGAAGAAACCATGTTGAAGCATTCATATTTCACATATTAGATTTTCTAAAAGACAATTGTGTGTTGCTTCTGAAATTTTGCTATAAATAGCTAGTGTTCTGAGAAGAACTCAAGAGTGGAGAAATTGAATGATGAATGTCATCAACAGGCCATGGGGTGACACGACTGCTAAATAGTCAGAAATCACACCTCTTGAGTATGGATGCAAATTATTTGGCATTTTGTAAGGAGGAAACCTGACTATTAGGGAAAAAATATATACATATGTATATATGTCATATGTATGTGTATATACATATATATGCACATGTCATATGTATATATACATATATATATGATATATACATATGAATATGTATATATCTCCAGAGCTAAGTCATACAGCAAACTTTCTAATGCTTATGCCCTAACTTTTTGTGCTCATTTCTGGTGTGCTGAATTTCTTTCCATTTCTTTTGGTCCCCTCCAACCCCCATCCCCTCTTATAGATTGCAGGAGCACTTCCACCAACCATAGTACTGTTATCTATAGGGAAGCTTTATAAAGCCTTTAACTTTCTTTAAATGAAATCTAACTAGATCACAACTATCTTCATACTTTTAATTTAGGGGAATATCATTTTTTCTTTTGATTTGCAACTGCTAAGAATAATGAGGAACAATAAAGAAAATTTTAGTTTTTTATTTAATTTACAATATTCATTAAAGTTATTTAGTTATCATGTTTTATTATTTGGAGGTGATATAGAACTTTGACAGTTTTTCAATTTTTTCCCATTGAATATTGTTTCTGTAAAGTTTTTGCTTAAAACCCCTTCCTGAATCAATTACAATTTTTTGTATTTCACTAATTTTCAATGTATTATCTTATAAAAGAGCACAGTACTCATTGTAGTTTTTAATCTCAGTGGATGTCAGCTCTGAGTAGTAAAAAGAGAAATGACAGGGGAAGGGAGGAAGGGAGTAAACAAACTTTTGTCACAGCTTCCTTAATTAAACAAGTCTATATATTACTCAACAAATACATGTTAGATATTCATTTAAGACCCAAATATAAGAAACTATGGTCAGTTTGCTACTGCTGCTAAGTCACTTCAGTCATGTCCGACTCTGTGTGACCCCATAGATGGCAGCCCACCAGGCTCCCCTCCCTAGGATTCTCCAGGCAAGAATACTGGAGTGGGTTGCCATTTCCTTCTCCAATGCATGAAAGAGAAAAGTGAAAGTAAAGTCGCTCAGTCTGTCCGACTGTTAGCGACCCCATGGACTGCAGCCCACCAGGCTATGCCATCCATTGGATTTTCCAGGCAAGAGTACTGGGGTGGGAAGGCACAAATCTAAGGGACTATGATAAATAAATATATATGTGACAAATCCTAGTTATTAGGACATAAGTTAAAATATGACATAAAATAAGTATTGTCAAGGGTAATTAATAACACTGTATACACTCTGATATGGTTCAGATTTATCCATTACAGTCATTCGACTGTGTGACCAAGTTCGTTGAAAATGCTTCAGAATTATTCTCAGTAGATTACTATTTATTAAAAAATGGTCTTTTCATAATTTAACTACCTTTGCCAATTTCTCTGAAACCAGGGTATAATATTTTTATATTGTCAGGTCATTTTTGGCACTCCAATACTAACCCCATCCATGCTTACCTTTGTGTCACAAAGCTGTATTGAAAAGACCAGATTACAAGAAGCTCTGATATAAGATCTGGAAGAAAGATCAAGAAGAGTGGCCAATTTGGGGGCCAAACTGAACAAATCAGGTATTCTTAAGCAAACAAGATGATCTGCAAAGGCCTATTAGTCTGTTTCTGGAAATCACCTACCTGGTAGGTGGAGGCAGGGGAGCTGGTTTCTAGTAAACTAAATAAGAACAGCCATCAACTGACCTTCGACTTTAACCTTTCCTATGGTCTATAAACATCTAATTGCCTATATTAAATCCTTTATGTATTGAAATGTCTTAATGTCTTCTCTTTTATTGAGCAAACTCTGACTGATAGACTGCCTAGAGTGCTTTTATGTTTAATCTATTTCCTGCCCAAAGGAAGATTGAATTAAATATTATGACATAGTATCTGGGCAAAGCAATGACATGACCATTGATATTTCCATTTGTTTAAAATTAAGCATTGCAAATAGCTTATAGTTTACTGAGGTGAGTTTCTAAAATCACTCATTTTGTATAGAATTTCTGTGAACTGGAGTGAGATATTATTTAAGTGTGCGTGAGCTAGTCAAAAATCAAATAAAGACAATATGCAGAATGATATAAAATTAAGCGACCTAATCTGATAAACCTGATTGCCTTTTTTTGTACATTATGAATAATTGCTCAGCAAACCCCCCCATAGTCAATGTTCTTTACTCCACTTCCATAAGAATCACAAAGGATAAACCAGTAAGGAATATCACAAAGTCATTTTATTCCCCTAGCTGAGTTATAAACAATTATATTTCTCTATCTCAGAAAAATAACTCATATGAACATTATTAGCCACTTTCAATCTATTCACTTCTACAATATTAGATTCTCCTGCATCCTTTCTTGGATCTTACATGGTATGTGAAAGAAAACATAAAATAGATCTGGCCACATCCTATTTCTATCACCACAGTTTAGGAACTCCCTGAAGAATAAAGACTTTTCAGGCACAAACTAGCTCCCCTTCTCCCATTTCTGCAAACTCTACTAATGCTTATAGCTGTTAATGGTGGTCCTTTATTGAATAGCTGATACTTATCAATATATAAATTATAATTTTGCTATAAGTACATTTATTGTCACCCATAGTATCTGCCAGAAAAAGATTTTTATCTGAACACACACTTTTTTCTTTTGTTTCTATAAATGAAATAATCTATGTGCTATAAAAATAATTTCCTATTTAATTTATTTTTTTCATCAAGTCTGTGGAATGTTCTGGAGCCACAGAGTGACACAAACTTTCTACTTGATCAAATTTTAATTGTTTTTTTTTCTGAGCCCTTTTGACTTGGCCCTGACCGGGGTTCTGATCCTTGAGGGGTCTGCTAGTTTAGTTTTAGCAAGAATCCTGTTAAGTCAGTTTAGGGAAAATCCTCACCTTGATATCTGATCTCCTCACTTTGCTCATTGGTTAGCAATCTCTAGGGTTTGTTTGTTTGCTTTACTGTATTTGCAGTCAAATGTGATATCTCTTTTTTTAGTATAACTCTTTTTATGTAGTTTAGATTCTTAGAAACACCATAAAGTTATATATGCATTCTCATTTCTCCTCTAAAACAATTGATGTGGCAAGAAATGAAATCAGAATATAAGTAGTAAAACTTGAACTTAATTGCATTAAAAATGAATAACATAGCCACACTGAAAGAGATGGAAAAAAACTGCTAAGTTAAATAACTTTGGTAAACACTGTCTTGATTTCATCTTGTAAATTTAAAAACTATATATATATATATGTATTGCTACTGCTAAGTCACTTCAGTCGTGTCCGATTCTGTGAGACCCCATAGATGGCAGCCCACCAGGCTTCCCCGTCCCTGGGATTCTCCAGGCAAGAACACCAGAGTGGCTTGCCATTTCTTTCTCCAATGCAGGAAAGTGAAAAGTGAAAGTGACGTCGCTCACACTTGTCCGACCCTCAGCAACCCCATGGACTGCAGCCTACCAGGCTCCTCCATCCATGGGACTTTCCAGGCAAGAGTATTGGAGTGGGATGCCATTGCCTTCTCCATATATATGTATTCAGTTCAGTTCAGTTGCTCAGTTATGTCTGACTCTTTGCGACCCCATGAATAGCAGCATGTCAGGCCTCTCCATCACCAACTCCCGGAGTTCACTCAAACTCATGTCCATCGAGTCCGTGATGCCATCCAGCCATCTCATCCTCTGTTGTCCCCTTCTCCTCCTGCCCTCAATCCCTCCCAGCATCAGAGTCTTTGCCAATAAGTCAACTATTCGCATGAGGTGGCCAAAGTACTGGAGTTTCAGCTTTAGCATCATTCATTCCAAAGAACACCTAGGGCTGATCTCCTTATTATGCATACATAAATTTTGAATTCTAACCAGTAAGTTTGGTTTTCATTGGAGTACAAGAGAACAATTTTGAAATTACTTAAAGCATATAAATAAACATATTATGGATGATGAAAGCCAGTATTCTCTCTCTCAGGGAAAGGAATTAAGTAAAAAAGGGTGTAAACCAGGTATGAATGTTAACTCAAGATCACACACACACACACGCATACACACGAAGTGAGAGACAGAAATACACACATGTATGTGGGATGTTGCGTTCCTGTGGATAAGTGCATTTCCTATGTCTGAGAAAACCTAGAAGCAATGAGAAAGTCTCTTGTCCAGATCTTGATTCCCGAGTTTGATTCCTCTGAAAATGGAGTCATTGTTGATGGGTGAAAGGGTTAATTCCATGGCTGAAGTTAGGAGAATACAAGGTGAGCCTGGGAATATCGTTTTGGCTCTTCTGACGAGCACAGCTAAGCACGTTCCTGCAGTAAAGTACTTCTTCAGTGCATGTGTACAGCCACTTCTCCTGGTGATACACCTAAGAGCTAATAGCTTTGATTCAGGGTGTGCTGCAGTAGGGACCACCATACAGTGGTATTTGGGGGTTGTATCCATAGCCCTTCCTACTAGCAGTGTAAAAGTTCTTCTCCCTGCCAACCCATGGCATCCTCTGCTTTCCACTGCAGCTGTTCTGTGCATAGGGAGTATCAAGTTGTGCTTTTAATTGTGTTTTCCTATTAATGATTGATTGAAACATGTTTTCATAAGCTTTTGGATCAATTAGATAATAGTTTTTGATGTAACTGTTTAAAAAGACTTTTGTTTATTTTTCTATTGAGCAGTCTGCTGCTTTTTTATTGGTCTCTTTATATATAAGGCTTCCCTGATGGCTCAGAGGTTAAAGCGTCTGCCCGCAATGCGAGAGACCCGTGTTCGATACCTGGGTCAGGAAGATCCCCTGGAGAAGGAAATGGCAACCCACTCCAGTATTCTTGCCTGGAATAAGTGCATTTCCTATGTCTGAGAAAACCTAGAAGCAATGAGAAAGTCTCTTGTCCAGATCTTGATTCCCGAGTTTGATTCCTCTGAAAATGGAGTCATTGTTGATGGGTGAAAGGGTTAATTCCATGGCTGAAGTTAGGAGAATACAAGGTGAGCCTGGGAATATCGTTTTGGCTCTTCTGACGAGCACAGCTAAGCACGTTCCTGCAGTAAAGTACTTCTTCAGTGCATGTGTACAGCCACTTCTCCTGGTGATACACCTAAGAGCTAATAGCTTTGATTCAGGGTGTGCTGCAGTAGGGACCACCATACAGTGGTATTTGGGGGTTGTATCCATAGCCCTTCCTACTAGCAGTGTAAAAGTTCTTCTCCCTGCCAACCCATGGCATCCTCTGCTTTCCACTGCAGCTGTTCTGTGCATAGGGAGTATCAAGTTGTGCTTTTAATTGTGTTTTCCTATTAATGATTGATTGAAACATGTTTTCATAAGCTTTTGGATCAATTAGATAATAGTTTTTGATGTAACTGTTTAAAAAGACTTTTGTTTATTTTTCTATTGAGCAGTCTGCTGCTTTTTTATTGGTCTCTTTATATATAAGGCTTCCCTGATGGCTCAGAGGTTAAAGCGTCTGCCCGCAATGCGAGAGACCCGTGTTCGATACCTGGGTCAGGAAGATCCCCTGGAGAAGGAAATGGCAACCCACTCCAGTATTCTTGCCTGGAGAATTCTATGGACAGAGAAGCCTGGCGGCTACAGTCTATGGGGTCGCAAAGAGTCGGATACGACTGAGCGACTTCACTTTCTTATGTGTAAAAGAGTTTCAAGTCTTTCTCAGGGAGTGTATATCACATCATCTCTCTCTCTGAGGTTTGCTCACTCACTCACTTCATGGTGTTTTTTGATGAGCAGAAGTTCTTTACTTAAATTTGTTTTAATTTAAAATTTTTCCTTTAACCATCCTGTGTTGGCTTATATATGGAATGGGTAGCCATTCTCTTCTCCAGGGGATATTCCTGATCCAGAGATCCAACTTGGGTCTCCTGCATTGAACGGAGGTTATCACTGTCTGAGTCAGCAGGGAAGACTATATATATATATACACATTAATAAATTGAAGGTATTGATATATTGATATATGTTCCATGTTTTGTTTCATTTTATGAGAGAGCTTAGTCCATAAATTTTTCTTTGTAATTGTCAGGTTTTCAGGCAAAGTGACACTAGCCTAAATGATGTTGGGAATTATTTTCATTTCTTCCTTGCATTTGAAGACTTATTACATGATATGAGATATTTCTTCATGTGAATATTTGGAATTACTCTCCCTTGATGCTCACTGGACCTATAATTTCTGTGTGGGAATATTGTTAGCAAAGATTCAATTCTTTCATAGGAGGTAGACTATTCAGACTTTCTGTTTTCTTGTATCAGTGGGTCTAAGTTGTATTTACAAATAAATTAGGGTATAGTCAAATACATTGCTGTAAAATTTATTAATTCATAAAATTAGTAGTGACACAGCCCATGCTTCATTTGATACTGCTCATTTGTGGATTTTTTCCTTAAAAAAAATCATTCTTAGGGCAAGATATATCTGTTTTATTAGTCTTTTCAAAAAATCAACTTTATAGTTTTGTTGATTTTTCTCTATTAGCCTATACTATGCTATGTAATACTATACTACACTATACTATACTATTCTATTCTATACTGTGTATACTAAACTCCAGTGTTCTTGCCTGGAGAATGGCAACCCACTCCAGTGTTCTTGCCTGGAGAATCCCAGGGATGGGGGAGCCTGGTGGGCTGCCATCTCTGGGGTCGCATAGAGTCGGACATGACTGAAGCAACTTAGCAGCAGCAGCAGCATACAGTGCTATACTATACAACAGCATACTACACTACACTGTACAATATTATGCCATAGTATTCCATTCTATACTGTTCTGTAATACACTATATGAAAGATGGAGATGTTCTATACAGTCAGCAAACACAACACCAGAAACAGACTGTGGCACGGACCATGAGCTCTTTATTGCCAATTTCAGACTTAAATTGAAGAAAGTAGGGAAAACAACTAGACCATTTAGGTTATGGCCCAAATCAAATCCCTTAAGATTATACAGTGCAAGTGACAAATAGATTCAAGGGATTAGAACTGATAGAGTGTCTGAACTATGGACAGAGGTTCGTGACATTGTACAGGAGGCAAGGATCAAGACCATCCCCAAGGAAAAGAAATACAAAAAGGCAAAATGGTTGTCTGAGGATGCCTTACAAGTAGCTGTGAATAGAAGAGAAGTGAAAGGCAAAGGAGAAAAGGAAAGATACACCCATTTAAATGCAGAGTTCCAAAGAATAGCAAGGAGAGGTAAGAAAGCCTTCCTCAGCAATCAATGCAAAGAAATAGAGGAAAACAATAGAATGGGAAAGACTAGAGATCTCTTCAAGAAAATTAGACATACCAAAGGAACATTTCATGAACAGATGGGCACAATAAAGGACAGAAATGGTATAGACCTAACAGAAGCAGAAGATATAAAGGCGGTGGTAAGAATACACAGAAGAACTATACAGAAAAGTTCTTCATGATCTACATAATCACAATGAAGAGAACAACAACCTAGAGTAAGACATCCTGGAATGTGAAGTCAAGTGGGCCTTAGAAAGCATCACTACAAACAAAGCTAGTGGAGCTGATGGAATTTCAGTTGAGCTATTTCAAATCCTAAAAGATGATGCTGTGAAAGTGCTGCACTCAATATGCCAGCAAATTTAGAAAACTCAGCAGTGGCCACAGGACTGGAAAAGGTCAGTTTTCATTCCAATTCCAAAGAAAGACAATGCCAAAGAATGTTCAAACTACTGCACAATTGCACTCACCTCACACACTAGTAAAGTAATGCAAATTTACTTTATTTCAAAGTTCTCCAAGCCAGGCTTCAACAGTACATGAAGCGTGAATGCTCACATGTTCAAGTTGAATTTAGAGAAGACAGAGGAACCAGAGATCAAATTGCCAACATTCACTGGATCATCAAAAAGGCAAGAGAGTTCCAAATATATATATATATTTCTGCTTTATTGACTATGCCAAAGCCTTTGTGTGGATCACCAAAAACTGTGGAAAATTCTTCAAAAGATGGGAATACCAGACCACCTGACCTGCTTCTTGAGAAACCTATATGCAGGTTAGGAAGCAACAGTTAGAACTGGACATGGAACAACAGACTGGTTCCAAATAGGGAAAGGAGTGCATCAAGGCTGTATATTGTCACCCTGCTTATTTAACTTATGTGCAAGGTACATCATGAGAAATGCTGGGCTAGATGAAGCACAAGCTGGAATCAAGACTGCCAGGAGAGATATCGATAACTTCAGATATGCAGATGACACCACCATTATGGCAGAAAGTGAAGAGGAACTAAAAAGCCTCTTGATGAAAGTGAAAGAGGAGATTGAAAAAGTTGGCTTAAAGCTCAACATTCAGAAAACTAAGATCATGGCATCTGGCCCCATCACTTCATGGGAAATAGATGGGGAAACAGCAGAAACAGTGGCTGACTTTCTTTTTCCGGGCTCCAAAATCACTGCAGATAGTGATTGTAGCCATGAAACTAAAAGACGCTTACTCCTTGGAAGGAAAGTTATGACTAACCTAGATAGCATATTAAAAAGCAGAGGCATTATTTTGCCAACAAAGGTCAATCTAGTCACAGATATGGTTTTTCCTGTGGTCATGTATGGATGTGAGAGTTGAACTATGAAGAAAGCTGAGCACTGAAGAATTGATGCTTTTGAACTGTGGTGTTGGAGAAGACTCTTGCGAGTCTCTTGGACTGCAAGGAGATTCAACCAGTCCATTCTAAAGGAGATCAGTCCTGGGTGTTCATTGGAAGGACTGATGTTGAAGCTGAAATTCCAATACTTTGGCCATCTCATGTGAAGAGTTGACTCATTGGAAAAGACTCTGATACTGGGAGGGGTTGGGGGCAGGAAGAGAAGGGGACAACAGAGGATGAGATGGCTGGGTGGCATCACCGACTCGATGGACATGAATTTGGGTAAACTCCAGGAGCTGGTGATGGACAGGGAGGCCTGGCATGCTGTGATTCATGGGGTTGCAAAGAGTTGGACATGACTGAATGACTGAACTGAATTGAACTGAATCCAAAGAGATATGATGTAAGAGTGCTTCCCTTGCCTCAGCTTATGTTAGCTTTATTTTTTGTTTGTAGGTGTGATTTCCTGTTGTTTCAACAGCATCTTGAAATGGCTAGACAATTGATTAACCTCTCTTCTTTTCTTATACATAGGGTCAAGCTATACTTTTTGAAGTGTTGCTTCAAGTAAATCCAAGCAGTTTTGATATATCATCAGTTGATTTACTTCAAAACACTTTCTGTTTCTCATTGTGATATCCCCTTTATTACATTGGTTATTTAGACACATAAGCTTAGTTTTTTACCTTGATATTCTAGTTTTCTTTTGTTGTCCATTTCTAAATTAATTTTACTGTGATCAGAGAATATAATCTGATCTAAATCCTGGCTTTATGACCTTTTAAAATTTAACAGTGACCCCAAATATTCCGATCCATTTAAAAATCTTCTGCACCCTGTTGCAGCACTTGCGGGGAGTTCTTATGTGCAAGGTGGGTGGTGGTTTACTCGCTAAGTCATGTCTGACTCTCTGCAATCCCATGGACGGTAGCCTGCCAGGTTCCTCTGTCCATGGGTTCTCCAGGAAGAATACTGGAGAGAGTAGCCATTCCCTCTCCAGGGAATCTTCCAACCCAGGAATCAGACCTGTGTCTCCTGCATTGCAGGCAGAGTCTTTGCCAACTGAGCTACGAGGGAAGCACCATGCAGGGTGGGGTCTAGAGTAAAGCATAAGAAGTGTTTTGGGCACAAAATGCAAACATTTTCAGGATCCTGCAACTGGAGGGTCAGCTTTGACAAGATGTGCCTATTTAAATTTAATGCTCTAGATGCTTCTTTTCTTCACCCTAACCTGAGTCCAGTATATATACCAGAAAGTTAAAGTATGTTTATTGGTTGTTCAGATCTTGTATATTCTCATTTCCCCCTATTTTTTCTCAATATTTCCTGTTTGAGTTATGACTTCTTTTGCTTTTCATAGTTTTAGATGTTTTATAGTATGCACACAGATTTAGAGTTGTGTTATCTTCCTAATGGATTGACTCTTTTTTAATTAAATCTCTCTTTATATGTCTAATAATCTGGGTTTTTTTTGTTTGTTTGTTTATTTTAAAGAACTCTTTGTATTATTCTATTATAGAATTTACACATGTTATATTTTTACATTCTTGCAATTTAATCTTTCTATATTATTATATTCAAGATGTGTGTCATCTGTAAGCAGCATATAAATTATTTAAATCCAGTCTGTCAATTATAATCTTTAAATTTGCATATTTAATTTTTGTATCTTTACTGTGGTTACATAATGGATTTATTCTAAGATCTTGCTATTTGTTTTCTATTTATATGTCAACATTTTTCCCCTTTCTTTCCTATTTTTATTATTTATCTATTAGCTAGTTGATTGTAAATTCACCTACAGTTATGTTAATTGTTACCTTAATGATACAACTTATATTCTTTACTCAATTTAGCCTAACAGAAACAACATTTTCTGGTTGTGGGTTATATCATGGACAGAGGAACCCATGGACAGAGGAACCTGGCAGACTACAACCAGACTCCAATTCAGCCTCTTGGTTTTACATCCTTGGGGTGGTATCCTTCCATGTACTCCAGTTGACTTATATAACTGATAGGATATTATGGAAATGATATTATGACTTCCAAAGCAAAGTCATAGCTTTTGTCTTCTTCTTGCCTAGATCACTTGTTTGGGGCAAGGCAGCTACCACATCAGAAGGATGCCTAGAGGGGCTAGAGGGAAGTCAAGCATCCCAATAAAGCAGTTGGTAGTGAGAAATAGAGCTCTATGGATGGTTGGTGCCAATTTGTCAACTAACCTGTCTTTCAGACCCAGTTGAGCTTCAGATGACCATGATCCTGGACATCATTTGGATGACAATCTTATGAAAGTCTCTGAGTGTGGATGGAGAAGCTCATCTGTTACCAAACTCTTATCCTGCAGAACCTAAGTGAGATAATAAACATTTATTCTGTTTTAAGCACTGGGTTTCTGCCTAATTAATTATGCAGCTGAAAAAAATCAGACATCCACCCATATTTGGACTGTGGAATCTTTTCATTATATGTATCCCTTACTTATGGGCTTCTGAAGTGGCACTAGTGGTAAAGAACCCACCTGCCAATGCAGGAGAAATAAGAGACCCCAATTCTACCCCTGGATTGGAAAGACCTCCTGGAGAAAGGCATGGCAATCACTCAAGAATTCTTGCCTGGAGCACCCCCATGGACGGAGCCTGGCGGCCTGCAGTCCATGGCGTTGCAAAGAGATCAACACAGCTGAAGCGGTTTAGCAGACACGCATTCATCCCTTTATTTGCTTTGGAATTTTAGTTGTCATGCATTTCAGTATTGCATACTGTATATGAAAACCCCCAGGAGAGGATTTTACTGGCATATTTGTTTAAATTTATTCGTGTTCTGAAACATCTCCATTGCTTTTCTATTCTTGCATTTGCATGAAACTTTCTGGGATAAATTTTCTCCTAACTGACAAGCATCCATTAATATACCTTTTGTTGCAGGACTGCTAGGAACAAATTTCATTCATTTTCTTTGCCTATATCTTTGTTTTATCTTCACTTCCCTTTTATTATTTTGAAGATGTTTCAGGGTATAAAAGTCCAACTTTCAAATACTTTCTGTCAGCTTTAAAGATGTCATTCCATTATTTCTTAAGTTCTATCGTATCTTTCTTCTTGATGAAATGTCAGCTATTAGTCATGATTTTTATTTTTTTATAGTAATAGGTTTATAATGCTGCCTTCAAGATTGCTTCTTAATTTTGAATAACCAGCAGTTTCACTGTGATGTATCAACATTGTGTTTATCCCACATGCATTTTACAAATCCTATTGAGCCTCAGGTTAAAGTTTTGGAAAATCTATGGATGTTGTATTTTCAAATCTTGCTTTCTGTTCTTTCTAGAACCCCAATTACATATATTTAGGTATTAGATATTATTTACATATTAAATATTTTAAGACATCTCAAATGTCTTTTATGTACTGTTCTATGTTTTCCATCACTTTCTGTTTCTCTGCTTTAATTTGGATTTTTCTACTGCTTTTGTCTACTCATTCACCAATCTTGTCCTCTGTTTTTATTTTTTTGTGCCAAAATCAATCAGTTTATCTCTCTCTCTATTTTTTTATATGTATTCTATCTATACATTTACCCTCTCTACATATACATATATTCTCTCTCTCATATATATATATATATATTTAAATATATTTTCCCTTGTAAAATTACAGAATGTCTGTGTTATTTAAGTTGCATCTATTTTTTGAGCTTATCCATTTTTTTTGTTATTTTAGAAGACATTTATTCTTTTCAGTATTTGTATCACTTTTATATCTGCCTCGTGTATATTTTATTATTTTTAACTTAAATTTATTTATTTTAATTGGAGACTAATTACTTTACAATATTGTATTGGTTTTGCAATACATCAGCATGAATCTGCCATGGGTGTACACGTGTTCCTCATCCTGAACCCCAAGCAGTAAGAGTCACTGCTTCCTCCTTACCAGAAGAAAAGGAAAATATATATATTTACTAAAATATGCTGTTTATAAATAATGTATTATAGCAAAATTTTAAATTTATGTGATATTTATATTTATATGAATATATTTTATATTATAAATACAGTATATATAATATATATTTATATATTTTAAGTAATACTTATATTTATATATATACATATACACACATACAGTAAAAAGCCATTATCTTTCTAATGTTGACAAACATCACATCTGTCATATCAGCTTTGCATGGCATAATGGTAAAGAATTAGCACAAGTATATGGAATATAATTGCATTGGACTATAAGGGTAATAAATTTCTATATAACAAAAATTTCTACCTCCAAATTATAGCCCTCAGTTTAGTAAAAATTTCTCAAAATTCTCATGGCTCATAGTTGGTAAAGAATTCACCTGCAATGCAGGAGACCCTGGTTCAATTCCTGGGTCGGGAAGATCCCCTGGAGAAGGGATAGGCTATCCACTCCAGTATTCTTGGGCTTCCCTTGTGGTTCAAACAGTAAAGAATCCGCCTACAATGTGGGAGACCTGGGTTTGATCCCTGGGCTGGGAAGATCCCCTGGAGAAGGGAAAGGCTACCCACTCCAGTATTCTGGCCTGGTGAATCCCATGGACTGTATAGACCATGGGTCACAAAGAGCCAGACACAACTGAGTGACTTTCACTTTCACAAAATTCCAGCAAAATTAAGGAATTTGGGCATTTATTTTTATGCTGTAACCCTGATTGGCATTCTTACTATATACTCTAGTTTACAAACTGGGAAACAGAGTCACACAGAAATTGACTTGGCAGGGTATCTTAGCACATCTTGAGCAGAATTGGGGAAATAATCCCTGTCTCCATTAAATAGCTCTGCCATCAGTCATAAAATCTAAATTTTAGTAGTATAGCGTGCATATCATTGAGAACAACAAAACAATTCCATGCCCTTGTTTACATTATTAGATGCTATTGTATACTTGGTCTGGATTGATGAATTTCACATCTTTGCTATTGTAACTTATATTATGACTATTGAATAGCACACTGCTCTTAATCCTGATCTCTCTAAATAGAACATTTTATAGTTTTTTTTCTAGCTTTTGACTTTGTTAATGATGAGAAAAGTCATACTTCTAAGTAGTGTTGCTGCATGTTAAAGTGTTTGGAGTTTTAAAATTTTTTATATTTTCTCTGCCTTCTGAAATTCAGCATTAGGAGAATGGATTTTCTTAAGTAACAGACCTAACATCATTTATAACTTCAAGTTTTTAGCTAAACAAGCATTTTCCTACAAAAAACTACCCCTTTGGCAGTGTTTTAAATCTTTTGATGATATTTTTTGATGTTATTCTGCTAACTGTTTCTTCACAATGATATATGCCACAAAAGTCAACTAAGTTAGCTTTGAAACAGGCTAATATGTAAGACCAAAAAGTTATATATAGACATAGATACACACAAACACATGCATAATATGTTTACAACAAAGTTACAACTTTATAATTCAAGAAATATATTTAGTCCCAAGATTTCCCCTTATAAACTTAGATTAGACAGCAAAGATCCATCCAGTAAGAACTATCTATATATTTTCTATGCATTCCTTAATTGCTTATTCAACAGCATTCACCATTTACTATGCAGGCAGTGAGCTTTTCTTTGGTGACACAAAGATGAATTCAACAAGGTCCTTGTTTTTGAGAATCTTATTCAAGAGTCAGGAAATAATTGTAAATTATGCCCAGCAAATGCTTTTGTCAGATGTATGTGCAGAGGACAGCAGAGGCAGGAAGAAAGGGATCTGAAGTACATTGGTGTTGAGTAAAATTTTTTAAAAACACAGGAAAAAAAAAAGTTCCAGAAAGCACTGTGGAGAATGATGAATCCTAACTTGTAGTTAGTGGTTCAAAAACATAGTGCAAGCCCTAGAGCTAGACTTTCTGGGTTCAGACTCAGTCTTTACACATCCCAGCAAGTTTGACCATGAACAGTCACTTACCCTCTTGACTTTCTCATCTGTACAGTGGGCCACGGATAGTAACTACCTCATAGAGCTGTGGTAGACAGGAAACTAAAACATTCCCTGATACTCATTTAGAATGGAATAAATTTTAGATACAAATAGTGTTAATTCAGAAGGCTGAGAAGGCATTTGTTGGGAAAATAGGCATTTTATGGAGAAGAAAAAGCTTGTACAAAGTTGCAGAGGCTTCCCATTTCAGAGGTTGCAGACTGGCCTGCTCTTTGTTAGTAAAGCTTTGGGGTGTTGGGTGGAGGACAGTAGGGGCTGAGACAGGAGAGACAGGCAGGGGTGGACATGCTGGGCTGTGTACCACAGGCAGATAGAACAATCAATTGTCTGGAGGCTGGAGAGTCCTATGATCTAATATGATTTGTGTTAGAAAGCACATTCTAGCACCTCCAAGGAGGATGTTCTGAAGTCAGGTCAGTTCAGTTCAGTCCATTTCAGTCGCTCAGTTGTGTCCGACTCTTTGTGACCCCATGATCTGCAGCACGCCAGGCCTCCCTGTCCATCACCAACTCCCAGAGTCCACCCAAACCCATGTCCATCGAGTTGGTGATGCCATCCAACCATCTCATCCTCTGTCGTCCCCTTCTCCTCCTGCCTTCAATCTTTCCCAGCATCAGGGTCTGTTTTGAAGTAGGAGCAGCATTTTAGGCCAAGAAAATTTGGGAAAGCATAGCAGTCATTTAGGCAGGGGACGATGAGAACAGTGATAATGCAAAAATAAAGAAGTTGAAAGGAGAAGCATTTAAGATGAAGAATCAAGAAGACGCAGTAGTCTTTGAACAGGAATGAGGAAAAGGGAAAGCATGATGATACTAAGGTTTCTGGGCAATATCTTGTGATACCACTATTCAAATATAAACTTACAGGAGAGGACCAGGTTTCACAGGAGGAAATAAGGACTTTTGGTTTTGGTGTGGAGAATTTGGTGACTCTAAGTCATCCAGTGGGTAGTCATATAGGACAATTAGAAGCTCAGAATTTTGGTTTTATTTTATTTTGAGGCAATGTAATGTGTGGCACATCTACATTTAAAGTTGTTATGTCTTCCTGGTGAATTGACTCATGTCATTCTGCAAGGTCCTTTTTTCTTTTTGGCCTTAATGTCAACTATTGCCGACTTAGTATAGCTTTCTTTCAATTCATGACATGTTTTTCAGTTCCTCCACTTTGAACATTTCTATACTCCAAAGAATGTATTTGCGTTTTGTTTTTTTTTTGTCTTTCTATTGGAGAATGTATCATATTTACATCTGATAAAATTACTAACATTATTGGCTTTAAATAGACCCCTGTATTGTTTTCTGTTTTCCCATATGTTCTTATGTTTCTTTAGCTATCTTTTTTAGCCTTTTCTGAATTAATCAATTATCACTCTCTTTTAAATACTATCCCCTATGTATGCAGTTTCTCTTAGCTATTACCTTACAGATTATAACATTCCGCCTTTACTCATCAGAGTCGAGTTTAAAACCAGTCCCTTTACCATGACATGACAAATACAGCATTTTAAACCCATTAACCCGCTTCCTGTCTTCTGTGCTATTAATAGCCATTATTTAATTATCTAAATACTACATATGTTTTAAGCATATAAAACATTTTTATTGTTTTACATAATTAATAGTTACCATTGCTGCTGTTCTTTTCTTCCTGAATTTCTATGCTTCCATCTGGCTTCGATTTATTTCTTTCTGAAGAACTCCCTTTAGTGCTTTGTTAAATTTATATCAAATATTCTGGTAAAAATGTCTTTGGCTTTTGTTTTTCTGAAAACAGCTTGATTCTGTCTTAAATTTTGTGGTATTTTTTTTCTCTGAATATAGAGGTCAAGTTTGCCAATTGTTTTCATTCCGCACTTTAAGATGCTCTTTCATTGTCATCATTTTGGTTAGAAAGTCATTAGAGAATACTTTCCATGTCCTTACCCTGTTTCCCCCGCTCTGCTCATTCCATTGTGGAGTGTGGTACTCTACAATGAGCCGTCACTGAGTGTGTGTGCACATGTGTGTGTATTTTAACCATTCTGATAGGTGTGTTTTAATCTCTCATTATGGTTTTAATTTACACTGTAGGGGAAGGCAATGGCACCCCACCCCAGTACTCTTGCCTGGAAAATCCAATGGACGGAGTAACCTGGTGGGCTGCAGTCCATGGGGTCGCTAACAGTCGGACAGACTGACTTCACTTTCACTTTTCTCTTTCATGCATTGGAGAAGGAAATGGCAACCCACTCCAGTGTTCTTGCCTGGAGAATCCCAGGGATGGGGGAGCCTGGTGGGCTGCCGTCTGTGGGGTTACACGGAGTCGGACACGACTGAAGTGACTTAGCAGCAGCAGCAGCAGTCGGACACGACTGAGCGACTGGACTGAACTGAACTGAATGGTGAAGAGTTTCCATGTGCTCTATTTGTCACATGAAGATCTTCTTTGGTGGAGTGTATGTTCATAATTTTTCCCTTTTTCTAACTGGGTTATTTGTTTTTCCACTGTTGGCTTTTGAGACTTCTCCATGCGTTCGCAGTAGTTGTCTTTTCCAGGCATGTGATTTGCAAACATTTTCTCCAGTCCATAGATTGCCTCTTTATCTTCTTAACAGAGCTTTTCTTAGAACAAAAGTTTTTAATTTTGATAAAATCCAGCTTATTGGTTTCTCCTTTTATGTATAGTGTTTTGATAACAAGGCTAAGAACTCTACTTATCCTGAGATCTCAAAGATTTTCTACTTTGATTTCCTCTAAAAGTTTTATGGTTTTATATTTTCCACGTATGTTTAGGATCCATTTTGAACTAATTTTTATTTAAGATCTGAGGTTTAGGTTGGAATTAGTTTTTGCTTCTGAATGTCCAAATTCTCTGTCAGCATTTGTTGATAAGACTGTCTTTCCTCCATTAAATTGCTTTTGCATCTTTGTAAAGAATCACTTGGGCTTCCCAAGTGGTTCAATGGTAAAGAATCCCGTCTGTCAAGCAGGTGGGAGACAGAGGTTCAATGCCTGGGTCAGGAAGATTCCTAAGAGAAAGAAATGGCAACTCACTCCAGTATTCTTGCCTGAGAAGCCCCATGGACAGAGGAGCCTCATGGGCGATAGTCCTTGGGGTTGCAAAAGAGTCAAACATGAATTAGCAACTAAATAGCAAAGAATCACTTGGACATATTTGTGTGAACTTATTTCTGGTGTTCTCTTCTTTCCCATTGATCCATTTATCTAACTCTGTTAATATCATACTGTCTGGATGGCTGTAGCTGTATAGTAACAGGTGGACTGATCCTTTCTACTTTATTCTTCTTTGTCAAGATTGTTTTAGCAATTCAAGAGCCTGTGCCTTTCAATGTAAATTTTTAAATAAGTGATCCTTTTACTGTCTCATTAGTTTTGCCTTTTCCAGAATGTCATCTAGATGGAATCATACAGTATATAGCCTTTTCAAATTGGCTTCTTCCACTTACTAACATACATTAAGTTGTATATTACTATGTCTTTTCCTGGCTTGATAGTTCATTGTTTAGCCCTGAATAATGTTCTGTTATCTTGGTGTACTACTGATATGCTATTATCTTGATGATAATGATGTTTCTATTATCTTGAGTTTTAAAATAAGCTTTCTTATGTCGACAGAAAAACCTTGCTGGGGTTTGGATAGGAATTACAATTAAAACTATGAATCATTCTGGGGAATAGTTGACATCTTTATTAGATTGAGTCTTCCAATCCCTAAATACATATGTCTCACCATTTATGTAGATCTTTAATTTTTTTCAACACTTTATAATTTTCAGCACGTAAATTCTATATATATTTCATCAAGTGTATACCTAAGTATTTTATCTTCTTTAAAACGATTGTATTTTTAATTTCACTTTCCATATGTTCATTATTAGTTTATAGAAATGTAATTGACTTTTGTGTGTATAGTTCTTGTATCATGAATTCTTACTGAACTCACTTGTTAATTCTAGGAATTTTTATGTAGATCTCTTGGAATTTTCTGTATCTGCAAATAGGGGCAGTTTTGTTTTTTCCTCTGCAGTTTGCATTTTTTTTTTCCTTGTCTATTACGATAGCAAGAGTTTCCAAAACTTTGTTGAATATGAGTGGTTAGAAAAAGATATCTTTGTCTTGTTCCTGATCTTAGGAGGAAAGCATATAGCTTTCATCCTTAACTACCGTGTTAACTATAAGTTTTCTTTGTATTGGATTGGCCAAAAATTTTGTTCATATTTTTCCGTAATAGCCTATGGAAAAACCCAAATGAATTTTTTGACTAACTCAATACATGCTCTTTATCAAGTTAAGAAAATTCCTTTCTATTCTTAGTTTTCTGAGTTTATGTCATGATGTATATTGGATCTTGTCAATCCTCTTCCTGCATCAAATGACATGATTATATCACTATGTATTACTTAATAAGGCATTTTTAAAATTTCAAAGTTGGTGAGACTGATTTTCATGAAGTGCCCTTCATTTTCATGAAGAGACTATTAATGCATACATAAAGTGTTTTCAGTAATACCAAAATAATGCAAAATAAATTAAAAGTTAATGATATCATTTTCCTTACTCTAAATTCTCTATACATTGCACTGCTCTTTTACTTGTGATTATAGCTCACGATTAACTGCTGAAATTATGTTTCTGTTAGTATTTTAGCTTAATGTGTCCCAAATATTACAGGACTAAGTACATATTCTATGTTAAACTAGACTGAGTCTCAAAATGAGATGTCTAAGGTGAGTCAATCTGAGTGAAATTACTGAAAACAAACAAAAAACCTAACTCAGGATACAGAAACCATTTAGAATTTAGATTTATTTTTCTTGCAAACGTAACTTAAAAGGTAGTGTCTGTTTAAGGCGGTTGTTGTTGTTCAGTTGCTCAGTCCTGTCTGATTCTTTGTGACCCCATGGACTGCAGCTTCCCTGTCCTTCACTGTCTCCTAGAATTTGCTCAAACTCATGTCCTTGGTCACTCAATATACCAGCAAATTTGGAAAACTCAGCAGTGGCCACAGGCTGGAAAAGTCAGTTTTCATTCTAATCCCAAAGAAAGGCAATGCCAAAGAAAGCTCAAACTACCACACAATTGCACTCATTTCACAGGCTAGCAAAGTAATGCTCAAAATTCTCCAAGCCAAGTTTCAACAGTATGTGAACCGTGAACTTCCAGATGTTCAAGCTGGATTTAGAAAAGGCAGAGGAACCAGAGATCAAGTTGCCAGCATCCACTGAATCATCAAAAAAGCAAGAGAGTTCCAGAAAAACATCTACTTCTGCTTTATTGACTATTCCAAAGCCTTTGATTGTGTGGATCACAACAAACTGGAAAATTCTTCAAGAGATGGGAATACCAGACCACTTGACCTACCTCTTGAGAAATCTGTATGCAGGTCAGGAAGCAACAGTTAGAACTGGACATGGAACAACAGACTGGTTCCAAATAGGAAAAGGAGTATGTCAAGGCTGTATATTGTCACCCTGCTTATTTAACTTCTATGCAGCTGTCTCTTATACACATCTAGATGTGTATAAGAGACAGGTTCCTCCACTTTGAACATTTCTATACTCCAAAGAATGTATTTGCGTTTTGTTTTTTTTAAGTTTCTTTAGGTAGATATATTCCTAAGTATTTTATTCTTTTCGTTGCAATGGTGAATGGAATTGTTTCCTTAATTTCTTTTTCTATTTTCTCATTATTAGTGTATAGGAATGCAAGGTATTTCTGTGTGTTGATTTTATATCCTGCAACTTTACTATATTCATTGATTAGTTCTAGTAATTTTCTGGTGGAGTCTTTAGGGTTTTCTATGTAGAGGATCATGTCATCTGCAAACAGTGAGAGTTTTACTTCTTCTTTTCCAATTTGGATTCCTTTTATTTCTTTTTCTCTTCTGATTGCTGTGGCCAAAACTTCCAAAACTATGTTGAATAGTAGTGGTAAAAGTGGGCATCCTTGTCTTGTTCCTGACTTTAGGGGAAATGCTTTCAATTTTTCACCATCATGCATTTATATAAAGCTACCAATAAATGGCAGCATATATGCATAGCACCATTGAGGCTGAGGTGACATTTTCCCTCACAGATTGTCCAATATCTTCTCTTAGGCTGATAAAGTAGGGGCATATCATCTGAATTCAGTTATGGACTGAAGTGAGGTAAATTTGTAATTTTAGTAAAGAGCAAAAATCAGACTTTCTATGGTTATTCCTTGTTTCTAGAGTCTCAGGGCTTTAAATTGAAAACTGTGGGTTTACCTGATCCTTTCTTCTAGTAGTTCTTAAGTTCTACTCCCTGATGTTTAAGCACAAGATGGTGGCTGAATCATCTACTCTATTTGTCTAAGATGCTTTTCTTAGATTTTTAACCACTGAATTTGTGTAACTTTAGAGCTAACCAAATGCCTTGAGGGGAGAACAGGTGTACAAATCTCTAATTTTGCCTGTCCAAAAGATTATGTAAAACTCTGTCTCTTAGTCTATAGTAAGTTTATTCCTAAATCCAAAATTTGGATTATCTAAAACTCTTTCTAAAGATTATCTAAAAAGATGTGTATAAGAGACAGGTGCAGAGTACAAATCCTTTCTTCTAGTAGTTCTTAAGTTCTACTCCCTGATGTTTAAGCACAAGATGGTGGCTGAAACATCTACTCTATTTGTCTAAGATGCTTTTCTTAGATTTTTAACCACTGAATTTGTGTAACTTTAGAGCTAACCAAATGCCTTGAGGGGAGAACAGGTGTACAAATCTCTAATTTTGCCTGTCCAAAAGATTATGTAAAACTCTGTCTCTTAGTCTATAGTAAGTTTATTCCTAAATCCAAAATTTGGATTATCTAAAACTCTTTCTAAAGATTATCTAAAACTCTGTCTATAGAAAGTTTATTCCTAAATTAAAAAAAAAAAAAAACCCACAATATATCCATCAGAAGCTGGTATATCCAAATTGGCATACTATTTAGCAATAAAAATAGCTATTAAAAATACTGTAATATATAAAAACATGTATGAACCTCAATAACCTTATGCTAGATGAAAGATGTGAGACAAAAATCATATGTATTATATGACTTCATTTTCATGGTGTCATGGAATAATCTGCCTTAGGAAAAAAGATCAGAGACTGCTTGGAACTGAGAATGGATAGTATTAGGACAGGAGTTGGAGATGATGTAAATTGTATAATTTGATTGTGCTACTGGATATATAAGTATAAACAGTTGATGTATGCTTAAAAGTGAAAATTTTATTTTTAATTTTTTCTTAAAAATGTAATTTAATATACACAGTATAAAACTTACTATTTTAAGCTTTTAGGATATACAAGTTCTGCTCAAAATTGAAGAACATCAAAGAAAAAGGGGAGTCTGATGCCAAGCAGGGCCCTATGTCTTTCCCAGGAATGGAGGTCTTTTTGTTACCATTAGGAACAAAAGGCAAGACTCCAGCTTCCATGACCTTCCATAGGGCAGAACAATTACTAATCAAGGGAGGGGCAGCCACAAAACCACCTGAGGCAAGATTAAAGGACAGAGAAACTCATCAAGATTAAGCAACAAAGCACCTGAGACCCTGCAACAAACCTAATCTTGTCAGCAACTCCTTGAAATTTTGCAGAATAAGGATGAAAGATGGTTACTACCTTGAACCTTATCACATACCCTTGTCTGACAAAGCTGAGGTTCTAGCCTACTGCGTTACCCCTTTGTACAGCAAAGAAATGAAGCTACTCTTTCTTTCTCCCAAAAAAGAAAAAAGATAAAATATAAAATTTTGTGGTATTAAACATATTCATATTATACAATTATTGCCATCATTGTCTTAAAAACTCTTTCATCTTGCAAAACTGAAATTTTGTCCTCATTAAGCAGCAATTCTTCCATCTCCCTCTAGGCCCTTGTGGTCACCATTCTATTTTCCACATCTGTGAATTTTATTATTCCAGGTACTCATACAGTTGGAACCAAACAGTATTGTGCTTTTTTTTCATGACTGGAAGTATATATTTATTTTATGCAGATTAAATCTCAATAAAGCTGACAAATTAAAAAAAAGCAACATAAGCAAAACCATTATTGTTCCTGCATTTGATAAGCATATTATCTACAATTGTGTATACTATATTCTCAGTATTTGTCTGAAAATTGTTTCCCCAAAATATTCTTATTGTATTCAATATTTTGTATTGTATGTGATTTTTTTCAAAGTTTCGTGTTCTGATTAGCAATTTGGCATAGTCAATTCATTATTTTCTGTAGATCATGATGTGTTTCATTGAGAAAATATTCTCCTCCTAACCCTGCAAAAACACCCAGAAGCCTCAGAGTAGATCTGCTCAATGTACTATAATATTCTCTTTTTCATAGAAAACATGTAATTCAATTTTGATAATTTTTTAAGTCCACCTATTTTCCTTCACTCAGAGTTTGTCTTCAACAAATATTTTTACTAAACCAAACCGTCAAATATGCTATTTACCATATGTTTAAATAGTTTGCAAATTTTAGTAATAAAAGTGGCAAGCCTTCTAATTCTCACTTCATTTAAACAAATAGTATACGTTTATTTCATCAAAAAGGGAGTTGCATCAAAGTTTTACCACTACTTGAAATTTCCCAAAAAAGCAACTACAGATATTAAAACATGCTAAAAAGCTTCTTATTTGAAAAATGTGTATTAAATGAAATACATATGGACATACCAGGGCTTCCTGGGTGGCTCAGTGGTAAAGAATCCACCTGTAGTGCAGGAGACACTGGTTGGATCCCTGGGTCAGGAAGATCCTCTGGAGGAGGGTCCAGTAACCCACTCCAATATTCTTGCCTGGAGAGTCCCATGGACATATGAGCCTGGCAGGCTACAGTCCATGGGGTCGCAAAGAGTCAGACATGACTGAAGCCACTGAGCACATGGACACACCAATAGAACTGAAAAGAAATTCCCAAACAGAAGGTGAAGTCGCTCAGTCGTGTCCAACTCTTTGCAACCCCGTGGACTGTAACCTACTAGGCTTCTCTGTCCATGGGATTCTCCAGGCAAGAATACTGGAATGGATTGCCATTTCCTTCTCCAGGGGATCTTCCCGACCCAGGGATCGAACCCAGGTCTCCCGCATTGGGGGCAGACATTTTAACCTCTGAGCCACCAGGGAAGCCTAGTATTTATGTAAGATAATATATGATAAAGATAACATAGTAAATCAATAGATTAAAAAAATGGATTTTTAAACTTTAAAACAAATGTTAGTAAGAACACTTTAAGTTTAAAGGTCAACATTCAGAAAACGAAGATCATGGCATCCGGTCCCATCACTTCATTGGAAATAGATGGGGAAACAGTGGAAACAGTGTCAGACTTTATTTTTGGGGCTCCAAAATCACTGCAGATGGTGACTGCAGCCATGAAATTAAAAGACGCTTACTCCTTGGAAGAAAAGTTATGACCAACCTAGATAGTATATTCAAAAGCAGAGACATTACTTTGCCAGCTAAGGTCCGTCTAGTCAAGGCTATGGTTTTTCCTGTGGTCATGTATGGATGTGAGAGTTGGACTGTGAAGAAGGCTGAGCACTGAAGAATTGATGCTTTTGAACTGTGGTGTTGGAGAAGACTCTTGAGAGTCCCTTGGACTGCAAAGAGATCCAACCAAGTCCATTCTGAAGGAGATCAACCCTGAGATTCCTTTGGAAGGAATGATGCTAAAGCTGAAACTCCAGTACTTTGGCCACCTCATGAGAATAGTTGACTCACTGAAAAAGACTGATGCTGGGAGGGACTGGGGGCAGAAGGAGAAGGGGACAACAGAGGATGAGATGGCTGGATGGCATCACTGACTCGATGGACGTGAGTCTGAGTGAACTCCGGGAGATGGTGATGAACAGGGAGGCCTGGCATGATGTGATTCATGGGGTCGCAAAGAGTTGGACACGACTGAGCAACTGAACTGAACTGAACTAGTAAGAACATTGGACAGTGTATTAATTAGCTTTTATTTGCATAAAAAACCAAAGCTAAAAGCTTGTGTTAATTCAAAATTTAGTAATTTAATTAGCATTTATTATTGCTTCCAAATCCAATCAAGAAGAAGTTTCTGTTGATGGACTGACCTCTGCTGGGACTGAGTCTGAACTTGAAAGGATAGATGGACCATCTGGAAAGCTTGGATGGAGGAGAGGAGCTCATTCTCATGTCTGGCAGAGTGTGGAAAAAACACACTCATGACTCAGGTCCAGAAAGAGTAGAGGATTAAGACTAAGCTTGACAACATTGTAGAAACAAAAATAAAATGGCTGCTTGTCCAAATTACGTAAGAGACATCAAAAGATAGATTATAAAGTGGGAGAAAGAATGGGACTTATTTCATTGACAAACAGCTATTACTTGAATATATGAAAAGCTACTAAAAACTAAGATAATGAGCTGGACAGAAAAAAATGGACAAAAGATAGGAATAATTTATCTACTCGAAAAAATGGAAAGGGCCATTGCACTTATAAATTCTGCTTAATTTCACTCCTAAAGAAAATTCAAACTAAAAACTATACAGTGCTGCTCTTATTCACCTACTGGCTTAGCAAGAAAATCCAGTGGCTTGAAACTATGCTTCAATGGCAAAGTTCTAGGGGAAAGGATAAATAAATAAATGGGTAAATATTCACATTGGCTGTATCTCATTTTGTCTAATCTTCTCTCTATTGATTTTTAATCTGATGTTTTCAATCTTTATCTCTGCCAAGTAATTTCACAACAAGCAAGCTTATTCACAAATCATTAGTTATTTTTTCAGTAGTGCATCTTTGGACTGGATTCTTCTAAGTGAGATTGCTTTAGCCAAGAATAAATGATTGGTTAATATTGCCAATTCTTTTCTTATAAGGCTTCTATCATTTTGCTTTTATTACCAGTGATATGTTTATAATATAGTTTACATATTCAAAACTTAAGGAAGGAGAAGCACACTGCAATATTAAAAACAAATGGACACAAAAGATCTGTGTATCAAATGGGTACTATAGTGCACAGGAAAATGAAATTGTTATGGGTAATTTTGAAAGCAGAACTCTTAAATAGAATGTCTTATAAAGTGAAAAGAAGCTGTAAAAAAACCTTCAACTTCACTCATTTATTTAATTTTTGGTAATCCCATCATCAAGCTAGTCAATTCTAAAGGAAATCAGCCCCGAATATTCATTGGAATGACTGATGCTGAAATGAAGCTTCAATACTTTGGCCACCTGATGCAAAGAGCCGACTCACTGGAAAATACCCTGATAATGGGAAAGATTGAGGGTAGGAGGAGAAAAGGGCAACAGAGAATGAGATGATTGGATAGTATCACTGACTCAATGGACATGAATTTGATCAAACTCTGGGAGATATAAAGGGATAATGAAGCCTGGTGAGCTGCAGCTCATGGAGACACAAAGAATGGGACATGACTTAGCACCTGAACAGCAACAATTTCAACATTACGATTTTGGCATTATACTACTTAAACAGTTTAAGAAAGCTCAGAAAAATTCAACTAAGTGACTGCCTCAATAGTGGTAGAAGTACAGATCTTCAACGCAAGGTAACACAGATATAAACATAAAATAAGACACATTAGTGTTTAAAAAGAAAAATTTGAATTGCTCATTTGGTTTGAGAGTGTCACTAACTCTCAAAGATTATAAAGTTATTGACTTCTTGGGACTTCCCTGGGGGTCCAGTGGCTAAAACTCTATGCTTCCAATGCAGAGGGTACATGTCTGATCCCTAGTTGGGGAACTAAGATGCCAGATGCTATGTGATGTGGCCACATATGAAGTCATATGTGTGTGTATATATATATACACACACATATGTCAGACATGACTGAGCAACTAAGCATACACACACACACACACACATATTTCAAAAGTGAAAGTGTTAGTTGCTCAGTCGTGTCTGACTCGTTGTGACCCCATAGACTGTAACTGCCGGGCTCCTCTGTCCATGGAGTTCTCCAGGTAAGAATACTGGAGTGGGTTTCCATTCCCTTCTCCAGGGGATCTTCCTGACTCAGGGATCAAACCCTAGTCTCCAGCACTGCAGACAGGTTTTTTACCATCTGAACCACCAGGGAAATCCATATAATATATAGTTGTCTCTTCTAAAAATTCCTCAGCAGTTTTCTCCTTACTCTTTTTTAATTACCCCAGCACCAAGGATATCATTCTATTGTAGATTTAATATTAGTTTTGTGGCTACTCCACTTCTACTAGATGCCGCTCTGAGAATTAGCCTAATCTCTCTAATCCCCTGATGCACGACTAGCAATGTTGACCATCTACCTGACAGGACTGATTCCTGAAGGAGCTGGTCAAGTTGTGGGAACTGTGATTTCTTATCACCAAGTTCTTCACAGCATTTTCCAGCCACAGTACCTTTCATGAGTCAATTTCATGAGTGATACTAGATTTGAGGGTGCCCCTGCACATCCCACCCACCTTGAAACCCTTGACAATTTCTGAAGTAAAAGGACAGAGCTCCAACTTTGTACTTTGAGAAAAATGCCTGCAACAAAAGTGGTTCTAGATACCCAACAAGACACATGAGAATGGCTTGTAAATGGCAAAACATCATAAAAAGCTGATTATCACTGGTACTAAAAGAAGCCATTTCAATTTTGTATTGTTGTTGTCACAGTGATTTCTCACAATTGGACCTGAAATCTGCCTCATTATAACTTTATCACATTAATCTTTGTTCTACCTTCTGGGCTATACTAAATAATTAATTACTTTCATTGGAGGAAGTGAAAATAAAGGTTTTTTTCTATTGGAATAATAAAAATACAAGCATTTGGTTCTTGATCTTTTTATGATTTATTTTATTAACTGACCAATGTATACCCTCTTAAAGACACCTGTACAAGGATAGCCTTACTTCCTGTTCTTGTCTTTATTTTACCATTGTTTTGTCATAAATTATCTACTAAAGAGCAACTATGACTCTAGATAATCACAGCTTACCCCAAGGTTGTTCTCTTTTGCAACTCTATTTGTGGTTTCCACTCCTGAGAGTATTTCCCTTCAGACGTGATCATTGGGATTATTTCCTACCTTGCAAGAATTAACTATGTCATATTTTCATTTATGAGATTTTTTGCAGATTTTCAATTAAATGTTAATATTATAATTAATAATATCCATGACCAAGTGTTGTGGTTTCCTCTAGAACAGGATATTCATGGGCTTCCCAGGTGGTGCAGTTGTAAAAAATCCACAAGAGATGCAGGTTTGACCCCTAGGCTGGGAAGATTTTCTGAAGGAGAAAATAACAACCAACTCCAGTATTTTTGCTTGAAAAATCCCACAGACAGAGCAGCCTGGCAGGCTATAATCTATGGGGGTGATAAAGAGCCAGATATGACTGAGCAACTGACTATTTGTGGTTTCCACTCCTGAGAGTATTTCCCTTCAGACGTGATCATTGGGATTATTTCCTACCTTGCAAGAATTAACTATGTCATATTTTCATTTATGAGATTTTTTGCAGATTTTCAATTAAATGTTAATATTATAATTAATAATATCCATGACCAAGTGTTGTGGTTTCCTCTAGAACAGGATATTCATGGGCTTCCCAGGTGGTGCAGTTGTAAAAAATCCACAAGAGATGCAGGTTTGACCCCTAGGCTGGGAAGATTTTCTGAAGGAGAAAATAACAACCAACTCCAGTATTTTTGCTTGAAAAATCCCACAGACAGAGCAGCCTGGCAGGCTATAATCTATGGGGGTGATAAAGAGCCAGATATGACTGAGCAACTGAGCCCATACACAGACAATTTCGATTTCTTCATCTAATATTTCCTTAATCTGTTATAGTGACTGGCAAAGACAGAAGTTACAAAACTAACTAACTAACTAAATAAAAGAAATCTAACTTTTGGATGATATAAACCTCTACCTGGTCTTAAAAGTGGAGGCACTTTCTCCCTTTGCCATATCACATTAAATAACTTTCTGTTATCTTAGTAGTGTCCTGGAGAAGGGACTGGAAACCCACTCCAGTATTCTTGCCTGAGAGCCCCATGGACAGAGGAGACTGGCAGGCCCTAGTCCATGGGATCACAAAGAATCAGACACAACTGATCAACGAACACACACATTATCTTGTAGTGTACATAACAGTTTTGCTATGTATGTATTATTCTGTTCAGTTCAGTCACTCAGTTGTGTCCGACTCTTTGTGACCCCATGAACTGCATCATGCCAGGCCTCCCTGTCCATCACCAACTCCTGGAGTTTACCCAAACTCATGTCCATCGAGTCTCTAACACAATAGGGAAGTGTATAAGTTTTCACAGAATGCAGAATGAGATGTCCAACATTGACTGGGAAGTTGATATCACCTTCATGGAACGGGGATCATTAGAATGGAGCCAGAAAGAACTGAGTGGCTTTTAAGATGGAGAAGAAGTGGGTTGACTCATCCAAAAAAGTGAATGGTATAACCAAAGGCAGAGTCACAGGTAATACAAATGTCTTTGAAGAAATTATGAAAAGTTGACGTTACTGGAGCCCCCATAACATGCAAATAAGGAATGAATAGAGTACAATTTCCCTTGTGGCTCAGACGGTAAAGTGTCTGTCTATACTGTGGGAGACCCGGGTTCGAGCCCTGGGTCAGGAAGATCCTCTAAAGAAGGAAATGGCAATCCACTCTGGTACTCTTGCCTGTAAAATCCCATGGACAGAGGAGCCCGGTAGGCTACAGTCCATGGGGTCACCAAGAGTCGGACACGACTAAGCGACTTCACTCTACTACTTGGATGACAGAAAACTGAGAACCCTGAAAAGAAAGAAGCACACAAATAGATTTTCTCCTGGGACGAAAAATGATTGTAGTCTCAAGTTGTCTATGCATGAAATGGTAGATAGATAATGCTAGACAGAAAAGCTAGATAATGCTATTATATAAGATGCAGTTGTATCAAAGCATTAGAACAAATCTGAGAGTATTTAATTTTTAAAATCCACCCCAATATCATACATATTATACATATAGTTATCAGATTAAGTTTTACCTTTGAGGCATTTGCAATTGACCCTTGAACAACATGAGCTTGAACTGCATAAGTAAACTTATACAAGGATGTTTTTCTCTGATAAATGTTTTGGAAAATTCTTTGGAGATTTTCAAGAGCTTTCCTGGTGACTCAGAGGGTAAAGAATCTAACTGCAGTGTGGGAGGCCTTCAACTCAGGGTTTGATCCCTGAGTTGGAAAGGACATCTGGAGAAGGAAATGGCTACCCATGCCAGTCTTCTTGCCTAGAGAATTCTATGGACAGAGGAGACTGGCAATCTGCAGTCCTTGGGATCACAAAGAGTCGGACATGACTGAGTGACTAACACTTTTTATTTTTATTTTTGGAGATTTTCAACAATTGTAAAAAATATTGGGCACAAACTGATTAGCCTAGAAATAGTGAAAATATTAAGAAAATGCTAGATATGTCATAAATGCATAAAATATATAGAGATACTAGCTTATCCTTACATAGACATAAGATGAGAGATATTTAATGTTAGATTAATAATATTAGTTTACCACTTTATAATCTGCTTTCAAAGAATTACATTATCATTCAGTATGCCTCTCTCATAACTGGAGAAACTGTGTATCAGCCTGCCATCACAAATAAGTGATTTTTAAAAAATATAACAGTGTTTTCAATGCTGAATTATGAGTATGACTGTAATACTATATGCTAGAAAACTTTTGTAACCATTCATTCATTAGTATTAATATATAAGTTAGGCTACCAAGAAGCAGTCATGTTTTTTACACAAAACTACCATGCATGCAAGTATGCTCAGTCATGTCCAACTCTTTGCAACTGCATGGACTGGAGCCACCAAGTTCCCACATCCATGGAATTTTCCAGAAAAGAATACTGAAGTAGGTTGCCATTTCCCACTTCAGGGACAGAACTTGCAGTCTCCTGCATTGACAGGAGGTTTCTTTTTACCATTGTGCCACCACCGTAAAGTAAATATTTTGCTGCCTCTTCATTATCAATGCATGAATCATTATATTGGTAAATAAATATGAATCTTTTCACTTTACATTTTCATTTTTGATGTCTAGTGTTAGTAAAATGTATAACATCAACAGTATTTTGTATTATATAAGACTATATTGATGTCGGTATCGACAGACATCATTTTGTAGACAGATGATATAAATTCACAGTATTGACAAACAGTTTATAAGCAAAACAAACATCATACACAGATTCTGGCCTGCATGGGAATTAGCACTCCTACACCCTGTGTTTTTCTAGAGAGTGTGGAACACTGGTTACTATTCCCAGAGGCTGTGATAGATATGTGATCAGCTAATTCTGGAGCCACAGAATAGCAAACTGGTTACATTGCTGAGTTGGATGTTCAGTTCAGTTCAGTTCAGTTGCTCAGTCTTGTCCAACTCTTTGCGAACCCATGAATCGCAGCACACCAGGCCTCCCTGTCCAGCACCAACTCCCGGAGTTCACTCAGATTCACGTCCATCAAGTCAGTGATGCCATCCAGCCATCTCATCCTCTGTCGTCCCCTTCTCCTCCTGCCCCCAATCCATTCCAGCATCAGAGTCTTTTCCAATAAGTCAACTCTTTGCATGAGGTGGCCAAAGTACTAGAGTTTCAGCTTTAGCATCTTTCCTTCCAAAGAAATCCTAGGGCAAATCTCCTTCAGAATGGACTGGTTGGATCTCCTTGCAGTCCAAGGGACTCTCAAGAGTCTTCTCCAACACCACAGTTCAAAAGCATCAATTCTTTGGCACTCAGCTTTCTTCACAGTCCAACTCTCACATGCATACACGACTACTGGAAAAACCATAGCCTTGACTAGATGGACCTTAGTCGGCAAAGTAATGTCTCTGCTTTTGAATATTTTATCTAGGTTAGTCATAACTTTTCTACCAAGGAGTAAGGATGTAAGTCTGTTCTATTTCTGATGTTTAATTTTTCTATTTTTGTTTCTTTGTTTTAAAGAGAGAACAGACCAAGAGCAGAAGCTCTTTAGAAATAAATATTTATGAGATGAGTTGCTATAATAAGCTAGAGTTTTAGTACAGTACACTATGTAGTATGCCCCATAGCTAAACATCAAAATTATGTTTCTCAAACAACAAGCCACACTGATAGAGACACCACTGAAGAGTCCAGAGGGTAATGATACAGAGAGAATACTGCTGGCAAGTGAACAACTTTCTACTTGCTTGGGATTTGGTTTCAACCCTTATAGCTCAGAAAAGTCAACTTTCCTGGACTCAGAAGAGGCTTGCTTCATCCATCCTCTCCCCAGGCTTCTTCTTGGTTTCAGTTTTGCTTTTAAAAGAAGCTTTATGGTTTCAATTTTTTTGAATTTACCAAGGCTAGATTTATGGCCCAGGATGTGATCTATCCTGGAGAAGGTTTCGTGTGTGCTTGAGAAAAAGGTGAAATTCATTGTTTTGGGGTCAAATGTCCTATAGATATCAATTAGGTTTAACTGGTCTATTGTATCATTTAAAGTTTGTGTTTTCTTGTTAATTTTCTGTTTAGTTGATGTGTGGCAAAACCAATACAATATTGTAAAGTAGTTAACCTCCAATTAAAATAAATAAATTTATATTAAAAAAATTCCACCTAAAGTATGAGTTTAAAAATTATAATAAAACTGCAAAATTTTTACAAAAAAAAAAAAAAAAGAAGAAGCTTCATGTTTGGCATAAATGGATGAGCCCTGGGAAAATGTGATACCAAAGGCAAAGTTCAGGAAGGGAACAGAGCCTCAGAGACTCCACCTTCTTTCATGTTATCCCAGCGCTCTAGCCTCTAGGTTATGTCACAGGATTTATTATCTCAATTAAAGTCTGAGCAGAAGTGGTATATCCCTTCCATTCTAAGCCAGTTGGGAAGTGATGTGATATTTGTTCATCACTTTCCTTCTTGCATCTGTTTGTGTGTAAACAGGCCTCCAACAAGGGCAGAGCTCTGAGATGGGAGCCAATGTGAACTCACACATTCTCTTTGAGGAGGTGCACAAACATAAGTCCCAAACTGCATTTAATGAGTGAGAAATAAAGCTTTCTTTTGCTTGATTACTGAAATATAGTCTACACTGACTAATAAACTCAAAATAAAATAATCCAAAAATTATAAAAAAATTCAGCCTTATTTGTAACTTCTTGATACTTACAGTAAGGATTCTACCACAAAAGGGAGTGAGTGTTCATTCATTTCTTCACTCATTTTGTGATGGCTGAGCTGGAGCTTACTGGAGTCCTTATAACAGTCAGGAGGTCAAGGAGCCTTATTTAGACTCCAGAAATGATTTTGAGAAACAAAAAGTTTGTTTAGGAAATCATTTGTTAATTTAACCACAAAGAGATATACGTCTTATTACTATACTGAAACTCAAATCTCAGGTAAAACAAACTTTACTGAATTCATTTATTATTTCTAATAGGTTTTTTTGTTGGGAGGGGCAGAGACAGGGTTTCCTACATATAGTATTCTGTCATCTGCAAATAGTGACACTTTTAATTCTTCCCTTCCAAATTGAATGACTTTAATTTCTTTTTTCTTGTCTGATTGCTGTAGCTAGGACTTCCAATACCATGTTAAGGAAGTGGTGAGAGTGGGAACCCTGGTCTTGTTCCTGATTTTAGAGGAAGTGGCCATTAGCTTTTCAACATTGAATATGATGTTAATTGCTGGTTTAACAAAAATGGCTTATATTAAATTGAAATATATTCCCCATATACCAACTTTGATGAGAGGTTTTTTTTTTTTTTTATCATGAATGGATGTTGAATGTTATCAAATGCTCTTTCTGCATATATTGAGATGATCATGTGATTTTCATCTTTCCTATTGCTAGTGTGGTATATCACATTCATTTAGTTGTGTATATTGAATCATCCTTGTATCTCTAGAATAAATCTATTAAAACAGCTGGTACTGGCACAAAAACAGGCACACAGATCAATGAGGCAGAATAGAGAACCCAGAAATAAACCCACACACCTATGGTTAATTAAGCTGACAAAGGAAACAAGAAATGTGATAGGGAAAAGGAAATATATTTAATAAGTGGTCTGTGAAAACATAACAGTTACATTTAAAAGAATGAGATTAAAATGTTCCCTGACATCATATGCAAAAATAAACTAAAAAAGAAATTAAAGACCTAAATGTAAAGCCTGAAACTATAAAACTCTTAGAAGAGAACACAGAAAAAACACTTTTCATATAAATTATAGCAATAGTTTTTGATCTGTCTTTTAAGACAAAGAAATAAAAACAAAAATAAACAAATGGGACCTAATTAAACTTAAAAGCTTTTGGACAACAAAGGAAACCATTAAAAAAAGACAATCTACTGAATAGGAGAAAGTATTTACAAAAGTTATTGCCAATAAGAGTTTAATATCCAAATTAAACAATCCAACTAATTAACAAAATAACAAATAACCCAATCCAAAAAAAAATGAGCAAAAAGACATAAACATTTTTCAAAGAAGACATACAGATGGCTAACAGACACATGAAAAAGTACTCAACATTTCTAATTACTAGAGAAATACTGATCAAAACCACAATGAGATATCAGTTTATGCCTGTCAGCATGTCAAATCACCAAAAAGTCTACAAGTAACAAATGGTAGAGATGATGTGGAGTAAAGGGAGCCCTCTTGCACTGTTGGTGGGAATGTACAATGGTGCAGCCACTATGGAGAACAGTATGGAGGTTGCTCAAAAAACTAAAAATAAAGCCACTATATGATCCAGAAATCCCACTCCTGGGTATATATCTGAAAAAATGAAAACACTAATTCAAAACATGCATGCCAATGTCCATATAAGCACTATTTATAATAGTCATAATATGAAAGTGATCTAACTATCCATGTAGAGATGAATAGATAAAGAAAATTAGATATCACAGACAGAGAAAACTAACTTACGATTACCAAGGGGGGAAGGTGATGGGGAGGGATAAACTGTGAGACTGGAATCGACATATACACACCACTGTATATAAAATAGCAAGCTAATAAGGACATATTGCAGCACACAGAACTCTTCTCAATACTCTGTAATGAGTAATATGGGAAGAGAATCTAGAAGAAAGTGGGTATATGTATGTGTGTGACTGATTCACTTTGTTTTACAACAGAAACTAACACACATTTTAAATGAACTGTATTCCAATAAGGGCTTCCCTGGTGGCTCAGACAGGAAATATAAAAAAAAATTAAAAAAGAATCTGCCTGCAGTGAGGGAGATCTAGGTTCAATACCTGGGTTGGGAAGATCTTCTGGAGAAGGGAAGGATAACTCACTTCAGTATTCTTGCCTGAAGAATCTCATGGACCAAGAAGCCTGGTGGGCTACAGTCCATAGGGTCACAAAGAGTTGGACTTAGCACAAGAACATACTCCAATAAATTTTTTTTTTAAAGAAGATGAAGTATATACACACAGTGGAATATTACTCAGGCATAAAAAAGAATAAAATTCTGCCATATACAACAGTATGGATGGATCTTGAGAATGTCATGCTTAGCGAAATGTCAGACTGAGAAGGACAAATGATGTATATTATCACTTATATGAGAAATCTTAAAAACAAAGCTAATAAATGAGTATAACAACAGAAATAAGCTCTCAAATATAGAGAATAAACTACTGGATACCAGTGGGAAGATGGATGGGAGGACAGACTAGATAAGGGTAGGGGATTAAGAGATACAAACTACTATGCATAAAATAGATAAGCAGCAAAGATATATTACAAAGAAAAGGGAAATCTGTCATTATTTTATGATAACTTTAAATGGAATACAATCTATGAAAATATTGAATCACTGTACTGTATGCCTAAAAGAAATATAATATTGTAAATACTACACATGAAACTAACACAGAATTTTAAGTCAGCTATACTTCAATAAAAATATTTTAAAAAAGAAAATAAGATTGAAATCTACCCCTTAATAGAAAAGTTTGGTACAAGAATTATTTTCTAAGAATTTTATTTCTTTTTGAAGTTCTCTGTAAATTGAATCAAGGCAAAAAGAACATTTGAAAAACAACAATATAAATATAGAATTCTTGAAATTAAAAACTACAGCTTCACTAAATTTGTAGACAATTATTCTACTCATCTAAATTTACACTTGCCTGGAGAATCCCAGGGACAGAAGAGCCTGGTGGGCTGCCATCGGTGGAGTCACACAGAGTCAGACATGACTGAAGTGACTCACAGCAGCAGCAGCAAATTTACACTTAGTTTATTTTTATTATACTAATTTAGTATTTTCTTCATTTCATGTGCTGACATGTTGTGGCCACAAAAACTCTGTCTGTAGACTAGAATTTGAAAGGTGAATTGTGGATACATTATGTCAATATTGGTTTTCTCCACCAGAATAAACTCTAGAGAGGAAATTAGTCCTCAGACATAATATTTTCACCATTAAAGAACTGGAAAAGGATTTCTGGAACTGAAAATAGACAAATTTAACATAAAATGTGGTTGGAAGGAGACTAGAAGTAAATTCATTCTTCTCCAATACACAATAGATTTTCAGGGAAGAACACAGTCACATAACAAAGAAAGGAAGCTCCCCTCCCTCCCCCTCACCTGATGCCCAATGGATCTTTCAGAATGTCTTTGTTACTGCTTCCAGCCTGTGCTATGGATTTTCAGTTCATTTCAGTCGCTCAGTTGTGTCCGAATCTTTGCGACCCCATGATCTGCAGCACAGCAGGCCTCGCCGTCCATCACCAACTCCCGGAGGCCACCCAAACCCATGTCCATCGAGTCGGTGATGCCATCTTGCCATCTCATCCTCTGTCATCCCCTTCTTTTGCCCTCAATCTTTCCCAACATCAGGGTCTTTTCAAATGAGTCAGCTCTTCGCATCAGGTGGTCAAAGTATTGGAGTCGCTGCTTCAACATCAGTCCCTCCAATAAACACCCAGGACTGTGGGTTTTAACAGAAAAAAAAATCAAGAGCTGGGAGGAGGCTAAGAATAATCTCACCTAACATTATGGCAACCCACTCCAGTATTCTTGCCTAGAGAATCCCAGGGATGGGGGAGCCTGGTGGGCTGCCGTCTATGGGGTCACACAGAGTCAGACACGACTGAAGCGACTTAGCAGCAGCAGCAGCAGCAACACTCTCTTTCCAACAGTTTACAACATGCGTCACTCTTAGATGGTACTGGCTAGTAACGCAAACTTTATCATCATTATTACTGTCTTGTTATTTGTTTGCTACTTAGTTGCTAATTTCTTGGTACAAATACATTTTTGTTCTTAAGGAAATTTTGGAAATGATGCCAAGAGTCTTGGTTCTCAGCTTCCTCTAAAAAAAATTGACTCGTATAGTGATTGCCAGATCTTAATGGAGCCCTCATTTTATTAAAATTTTTAGTTTACACAATTCTATATTTCAAGCTCACCAAGAAAAAGAGTCCTCTGGAGTTTACTGATTGCTCAAGTTAATACACAAACATCTTGAATTAACTTTATATTGGATAATAGAAAAACATTTAGTACAATTTAGGATCTTATTAACCAACAAAAACAGATGTAATATACTTAGAAACAGAGTTTTATTAATCAAATCGATTAAATTGGCCCCAAATGTATTTGTTTGTTTATTTGTTTTGGAGAAGAACTTAAATAGCAGAGGATACTGTTGAAGTGTTTATACTAAGTGTCCCGCTTTCAGGACTATGAAGAGTTCGTGTTTTAGGTTACCCAGCCCTGCATTCTCTTTCCCCTTATTCACCTGAAAAGGGCTTTAGTTTCTTACTGTTCTGAAATCAGTGTGACTTTCCACATTCCCTGCATATTCTGTAGTAGGATATTTGAGAACTCATTATTGAAATTTTGTTAGGTACAATTGGAATGCACTACCTCCTCCATATTAACNAGTTTTATTAATCAAATCGATTAAATTGGCCCCAAATGTATTTGTTTGTTTATTTGTTTTGGAGAAGAACTTAAATAGCAGAGGATACTGTTGAAGTGTTTATACTAAGTGTCCCGCTTTCAGGACTATGAAGAGTTCGTGTTTTAGGTTACCCAGCCCTGCATTCTCTTTCCCCTTATTCACCTGAAAAGGGCTTTAGTTTCTTACTGTTCTGAAATCAGTGTGACTTTCCACATTCCCTACATAGTCTGTAGTAGGATATTTGAGAACTCATTATTGAAATTTTGTTAGGTACAATTGGAATGCACTATCTCCTCCTTATGAACCAGGCAGACTTTAGGTGTTCGTGATGAGAATTAGGAAGGGAGATAAAAAGGAAGACCCACAGCATTTTAGCAGACTTTCAGGTACTGTTCATCATGATATGTTACAATAACAAGAGGAAAAACAGTTTTGTCTCGATGAGAATGTGAGAATGAAGTTTTTCAAAATGGAAGCAACAGGTTTGCTGGTAGGTTTTCACTGTGGTGAGAAGCAGCAGCAGCAGCAGAAACACTCTCTTTCCAACAGTTTACAACATGCATCACTTTTAGATGGTACTGGCTAGTAATGCAAACTTTATCATCATTATTACTGTCTTGTTATTTGTTTGCTACTTAGTTGCTAATTTCTTTGTACAAATACATTTTTGTTCTTAAGGAAATTTTGAAGAAATGATGCCAAGAGCCTTGGTTCCCAGCTTCCTCTAAAAAAAATTGACTTGTATAGTGATTGCTGGAGCTTAGTGGAGCGCTCATTTTATTAAAATTTTTAGTTTACACAATTCTATATTTCAAGCTCACCAAGCAAAAAGAGTCCTCTGGAGTTTACTGATTGCTCAAGTTAATACACAAACATCTTGAATTAACTTTATATTGGATAATAGAAAAACATTTAGTACAATTTAGGATCTTATTAACCAACACAAATAGATGTAATATACTTAGAAACAGAGTTTTANTACATTTTTGTTCTTAAGGAAATTTTGAAGAAATGATGCCAAGAGCCTTGGTTCCCAGCTTCCTCTAAAAAAAATTGACTTGT
Source organism: Oreotragus oreotragus (assembly GCA_006410675.1). NCBI lineage: Eukaryota > Metazoa > Chordata > Mammalia > Artiodactyla > Bovidae > Oreotragus > Oreotragus oreotragus. Next base: position 568,709 of record SJYX01012111.1, read on the forward strand.
ATAGTGATTGCTGGAGCTTAGTGGAGCGCTCATTTTATTAAAATTTTTAGTTTACACAATTCTATATTTCAAGCTCACCAAGCAAAAAGAGTCCTCTGGAGTTTACTGATTGCTCAAGTTAATACACAAACATCTTGAATTAACTTTATATTGGATAATAGAAAAACATTTAGTACAATTTAGGATCTTATTAACCAACACAAATAGATGTAATATACTTAGAAACAGAGTTTTATTAATCAAATCGATTAAATTGGCCCCAAATGTATTTATTTGTCTATTTGTTTTGGAGAAGAACTTAAATAGCAGAGGATACTGTTGAAGTGTTTATACTAAGTGTCCCGCTTTCAGGACTATGAAGAGTTCGTGTTTTAGGTTACCCAGCCCTGCATTCTCTTTCCCCTTATTCACCTGAAAAGGGCTTTAGTTTCTTACTGTTCTGAAATCAGTGTGACTTCCCACATTCCCTGCATATTCTGTAGTAGGATATTTGAGAACTCATTATTGAAATTTTGTTAGGTACAATTGGAATGCACTACCTCCTCCATATTAACCAGGTAGACTTTAGGTATTCGGGACGAGAATTAGGAAGGGAGATAAAAAGGAAGACCCACAGCATTTTAGCAGACTTTCAGGTCCTGTTCATCACGATATGTTACAATAACAAGAGGAAAAACAGCTTTGTCTCCATGAGAATGTGAGAATGAAGTTTTTCAAAATGGAAGCAACAGGTTTGCTGGTAGGTTTTCACTGTGGTGGAGACATAATTGCATCTCCACAATCACAGATGCAATTGTGGAAAACTTTACATTGTGGACAGGTGTGAAAGTTTCTGTATATTTGGAAATGTTNATGAGAATGTGAGAATGAAGTTTTTCAAAATGGAAGCAACAGGTTTGCTGGTAGGTTTTCACTGTGGTGGAGACATAATTGCATCTCCACAATCACAGATGCAATTGTGGAAAACTTTACATTGTGGACAGGTGTGAAAGTTTCTGTATATTTGGAAATGTTTGTTCATTTCTTTTGGTTGAGTATGAGGTAACAAATACTTTACTGCCATGATGTGAGCCATCTCACTTCATATATAATTTTTGTACCAGTGCTGTCTTCCCTCAGTATCTGCAGGTGGTTGAATTTAGGACCCATTGAAAATACCATGTGGATGCTCGAGTCTTTTAAGTCAGCCCTCTAAGAGCTGACTCATTTGAAAAGACCCTGATGATGCGAAAGATTGAGGGCAGGAGGAGAAGAGGACAACAGAGGATGAGATGGTTGGATGGCATCACCAACTCAGTGGACATGGGTCTGGGTGGACTCCAGGAGTTGGTGATGGACAGTTTGACTTGGTGTGCTGCAGTTCATGGGGTTGCAAAGAGTCGGATGGGACTGAGTGACTGAACTTTCTGAATCTGTGGAATCTGTAGCCATAGATTCAACCAACTATAGATCATAAATATCATAGTATAGGTAATTAAAAACAATCACATGTAAGTAGACACATGCCAATCAAAACTGTGTTGTTCAAGGGTCAACTGTTATACGTTTTCTTGTGCTCTGGATACTGCTGCTGCTGAGTCACTTCAGTCATGTCCGATTCTTTGTGACCCTATGGACAGTAGCCTGCCAGGCTCCTGTGTCCATGCGGATTCTTCAGGCAAAAATGCTGGAGTGGGTCGCCATGCCCTCTTCTAGAGGATCTTCCTGACCCAGCGATAGAACCAGTGTCTCTTACATCTCCTGCTCTGGCAGGCAGGTTCTTTACCACTCATGCCACCTGGGAAGCCCTACCTGGTTATAAAATTAAATGTAATGCCTTAGTCCTGAATGCTATAGAGAAAATTGAGATCAGTGATTCTCAACACTTTTGGCCTCAGGAACCCTCTACACTCAAAAATTTATTGAGGACCTCCCAAAGCTTTTGCTTGTATAAATTATATCTACCAATATTTACTGATTAAAAAGTAAAGCTAAGAAACTTTTTACAGTGACAAAATTCACAAGCACATATTACATTGATCAATGATGTGTTTAATATTTCATGGCACCGCTGGCAGAAGCAACAGAGCCATTGTAGGAGGATGAGAGCAAAAGCATGACATTCTAAACATTGAATATCTATGAATAATACTTTGCTAAACAGCTTTAAAGAGAGAGAATGAGGATAACAATGACAAAAAGAGTCTTACTGCGACCATAAGAATAGTTTTTGAATTTACAACCCCTGGGGAGATCACAAGGATCCCTGAGGCATCCCTAAACCACATTTTGCAAACAGATGTTCCAGACTAGGATATAAAAAGCTTTCCATACAGAATTGGGATATATTTTGGCAATGAAATTAAGTGACATGATATTATGGTTTAAGGTGTATGTGTATATAATATATATTGATATGTACATAATGATGTGTGTGTGTGTGTGTGTGTGTGTGTGTGTGTGTGTGTGTATGGCTTCCCCGGTGGCTCAGATGGTAAAATAGTCTGCTTGCAGTGCAGGAGACCGAGGTTCCATCTCTGGGTCGGGAAGATCCCTTGGCAAAGGGAATGTCAACCCACTCCAGTATCCTTGCCTGGAGAATTCCATGGACAAAGGAGCATAACAAGGCTGCAGAACATGAGGCTGCAAAGAGTCAGACGTGACTGAGCAACTAACACTTTCACTTTTATTTTGTATATTTATTTATATATTTTAATTTATATATATTTAATATTATATATACATATATAATGATGATACTACTCTAAAGGGAGAAAGTGAATAGGAACTAAAGAATCTCTTGATGAGGATAAAAGAGCAGAGTGAAAAAGCTGGCTTGAAAATCAACATTAAAAACTCCAAGATCAAGGCAACCAGTCCCATCATTTCATGGCAAATAGAAGGGGAAAAAGTGGAAGCAGTGACAGATTTTATTTTCTTGGGGTCCAAAATCACCTTATAAGGGCTGCGACTGCAGCCATGAAATTAAAAGATGCTTGCTCCTTGGAAGGAAAGCTAAGACAAACCTAGACAATGTATTAAAAAGCAGAGACATCACTTTGCCAACAAAGGTCTGTACACTCAAAGCTATAGTTTTTCCAGTAGTCATGTATGGATGTAAGAGTTGAACCATAAAGAAGGCTGAGTGCTGAAGAATTGATGCTTTCAAATTGATACTGGAGAAGGCTCTTGAGAGCCCCTTGGACAGCAAAGAGATCAAATCAGTCAATCCTAAAGGAAATCAACCCTGAATATTCATTGCAAGGACTGATGTTGAGCTGAAGCTCCAGTACTTTGGCCACCTGATGCAAAGAGCCAAACTCATTGGAAAAGACCCTGATGCTGGAAAAGACTGAGGGCAAGAGGAGAAGAGGGTGGCAGGGGATGAGATGGTTAGATAGTATCACCGACACAATGATGTGAATTTGAGCCAACTCTGGGAGACAGTGGAGAGCATAAGAGTCTAATGTACTTCAGTTCACGGGTTGCAAAGAGTCAAACATGGCTTAGTGACTAAACAGCAATATATATAATGGTGTGTGTATATATTTTTAAGTGATGTGGTGATTGGGTCTCAGGGCACAAGGGCCCAAAAATCACCCCAGTGGTGTCATCTTGCCAATAGGAAGCTTTTACTCCAGTTTTCATATGGACAAAACATTCTCTGAGTTAAATATAAATCAATTTCTCTGAAACAATTTTACTTGAGATATAATTAACATGTAAGTTTCATATGTATAACATAAGAATTAAATATTCATATATATTGCAAAATAATCATGACAGTAAATCTAATTAACATCTATCAACAGATATAGTTACAATTTTTTTCTTATTATGAGAATTTTTAAGGTACTTAGCAGCTTTCAAGTATACAATACAGAATTGTTAGCTATAGTCACCATGCTGTACATTACATCCTCACAGCATTTATTTTATGCTTGGAAGTTTGTACATTTCAATTACCTTACCCTTTCACCCACCTCCATCTCCCACCACCTCTGGCCACCACCAATCAGTTCTCTATGTCTGTGAGCCTGTGATCTTTTTTGTTTGTTTGTTTGTTTGTTTTTAAATTACACAAATAAATTAGATCACGCCATATAAAAACCTAAACTGTTTTAAACAAGTACTGTTTTAAACAGTCTCTATCACTTTGATTACCACATCTTTTGGGTTTTCCAAAAAGAAGCAGGTTTTGATGACTTTCCCAAATGCTCCAATACAACAGCATCCAGATCTCCCTTCAATCTTAAGTGTTCTTTCTTAAACAAGCAAAGCAAAGCAGGACAAGTAAACAAAGAACTGTACAGAATCATGTACTGCCTACATGATTATCAGTGTGTGTTACATCAGGGATGAAGCTTCTCACTCCTACTTCCTTCATAAGTGAAGTCGCTCAGTCATGTCTGACTCTATGTGACCCCGTAGAAGGTAGCCTACCAGGCTCCTCTGTCCATGGGATTTTCCAGGCAATATTACTGGAGTGGATTGCCATTTCCTTCTCCAGGGGATCTTCCCAACCCAGGGCTTGAACCCTGGTCTCTCGCATTGTAGACAGATGCTTTACCATCTGAGCCACCAGGGAAGTAATTATAGCTTGCACTTAACATAGAGTTGATAGTTACAAATGCCTCTCTTAGTAGAAATAGTGGTATATTGTGGAAGAATTAAAATTCAGATGTATTTTATTAAAGAAGATGCAAGCTTGCTAAGTCACTTCAGTGTTGTCTGACTCTTTGTGACCCTATGGATTATAAACAGCCAGGCTCCTCTGTCTGTGGGATTGTCCCGGCAAGAATCTTTCCAACTTAGGGATCAAACCTGGGTCTCATGCTTCCTGCATTGACAGGTGAGTTCTTTACCACTGTGCCACCAGGGAAGCCCATAAAAAATATACTCCATGGTTAAATAGGTCAACTTACTCAAATTTCAATTTTAGAAACAACCTTGAACTTTGGTACACCCAGTTGCATTTGGTTATATGAAACTAGTGTGTATATGTGTGAAGTTCATTAAACTCATGTACAAACTTAAGAAACATTTACTTTTAATTAGAAGTGTTCATCAATACACAGGCTTCTGGTTAGAAAATGTGTTTTTAACTCAATTTTTTCTCATAAAAATGTTATGTCACTTCAGGCATAACATTTCAATATATGTATATATTGAAAGTATTTCGATATATCAAATTAACAATTTGAATTTTCAGTATTCAGAAAATATTAAAGTATTGATTATATATTTAACAATCAATATTAGAAAGGAAAAAATTGTTTTCCCTACTCAATAAAGTGAAAATTTTAACCATTAGAATGAATGAAACAGATTAAAAGTGAGTTCTTTCTGTGTCTCTCTCCATCTCTGTCTCTGCCTGTCCATATTCCTTCCTACCTGTCTTCTGGATGAAGGGTTTATGGGAAAACTCAACTACTCACTTTTTGAGAGATCTAAAATTATTTCAAAATAAAAGTCAAATAAAGAAAAAGTATTAACACAATCAGATTTAATAATAATGTTGACTATAAACAATCTACAAGAATATTTTCTGAAATAATATTTAAGATATTGGAAATAAAATATGTGTATAAAGCAAGGAATTGATATAACTGTATAATGACATGCTGCTACTGCTGCTGCTAAGTCGCTTCAGTCGTGTCCGACTCTGTGTGACCCCATAGACGGCAGCCCCACCAGGCTCCCCTGTCCCTGGGATTCTCCAGGCAAGAACACTGGAGTGGGTTGCCATTTCCTTCTCCAATGCAGGAAAGTGAAAAGTGAAAGTGAAGTCGCTCAGTCGTATGCCCAGCACTGATTTCTCCTCCAAGTACAGAACAAAGAAGAAATGCCTTTTACCATCAAAATCTTTAGATATAAATGGGAATCAGTTCTCCCAAGTTGTTATGCTTCTCTATTGCTGAGTAGCAAACTACTCAAAACTTAATGGCTTAAGATGATGACATTAATTTTCCTCCTGAAGCTGCCATTTTGCCAGAGCTTGATGGAGACATTTCACCTCTCTTCCATTCATTCTATCTGGGGCTGCCCAGGACTAGGGGCTGGAATATATGCGTTCCCAAATGTCTGCTGGTGGAGCCTGGTTGTCTGCTGGGACCCCTGCAGGTGCTGCCACCTGAAACTCTTACACGACGCCTCTCCACGTGCTGCTCAGCTTCTTCCCAGTAAGGTGTCCGGCTCTAAAGGTGAGCATCCCAAGAGAGGAGTGGGTTGCCATTTCCTTCTCCAATGCAGGAAAGTGAAAAGTGAAAGTGAAGTCGCTCAGTCGTATGCCCAGCACTGATTTCTCCTCCAAGTACAGAACAAAGAAGAAATGCCTTTTACCATCAAAATCTTTAGATATAAATGGGAATCAGTTCTCCCAAGTTGTTATGCTTCTCTATTGCTGAGTAGCAAACTACTCAAAACTTAATGGCTTAAGATGATGACATTAATTTTCCTCCTGAAGCTGCCATTTTGCCAGAGCTTGATGGAGACATTTCACCTCTCTTCCATTCATTCTATCTGGGGCTGCCCAGGACTAGGGGCTGGAATATATGCGTTCCCAAATGTCTGCTGGTGGAGCCTGGTTGTCTGCTGGGACCCCTGCAGGTGCTGCCACCTGAAACTCTTACACGACGCCTCTCCACGTGCTGCTCAGCTTCTTCCCAGTAAGGTGTCCGGCTCTAAAGGTGAGCATCCCAAGAGAGAGAAAGCAGCAGAAGCAAAAAATTCTTGTCCCTTTTACACTTTAAGGTCACATAGCTGCTGGCATCTCCACCTCATTCTCTTCATAAAGAAGTCATGAAATCCCACCCAGCCTTAAAAGTATGGAAAATAGACTCCACCTCTTGAGAGAGAGTGGCAAATTTCTGGAAGCATGTAAAACCAGAAATATTTTGGGGAACTACCACCTGCCATACCATGAGTAAAGTAGAAGATATGTAACAGAGAATAAGGCAGGATGGTAAGAAATAGCATTGGAAAGGCACTGAGTTTAAAAGAACTTGAAAATCAGGAAGAAGAGTTGAGACATGCTTAGGTAGGAAATCAAGCCATGGATGGGTTTTGAGCAAAGCATTCTTTGAGCAAAGGATTCTTAGTGCATTTCACCCCCACAAGAGATACATACTGTAAATAAAGGTGAACTTTGTAAAGCCCTCTAGGGAAAGTGTGTTATAGGCCTGGAGAACTGAGCTCTGTTTCTTCTCTGTGACTGCTCTCCATTACTACAGTTGTGATTTTAAGAAAAAGAGAACAATGGGAGCATTTTGAGGCGTTTCCCACATGCCAGACATTTTGAATGTATTATCTTGTTTAATCATCACAAGAACAACCAGAGGTCAATATTATAATCACCACTTTCCAGATGAGGAAACTGAAGCACAGCTCAGAAATGTTAAATAACTTGCCCAAAGTCAAAGAGCTTATAATCCATAGAGTCATGATTAAAACACAAGTCTGACTACAAAGTGAGGACTTTCCCACTGTGTTGTTCTATATGGCATCCTCATTTTGAAAGTGTAAATTCTCACACATTGTATGTTTCATGCAAAAATATAAACAATGCAGTAGTCACTCTCTATGTATGTTTTAATGTCAGATAATGGAAAATGCTCAAACTACCACACAATTGCACTCATCTTACACGCTAGCAAAGTAATGCTCAAAATTCTCCAAGAACATCCATACATGACCACAGGAAAAACCATAGCTGTGACTAGATGGACCTTTGTTGGCAAAATAATGTCTCTGCTTTTGAATATACTATCTAGGTTGGTCATAACTTTTCTTCCAAGGAGTAACTGTCTTTTAATTTCATGGCTGCAATCACCATCTGCAGTGATTTTGGAGCCCCAAAAAATAAAGTCTGACACTGTTTCCCCATCTATTTCCCACGAAGTGATGGGACCGGATGCCATGATCTTTGTCTTCTGAATGTTGAGCTTTAGGCCAACTTTTTCACTCTCCTCTTTCACTTTCATCAAAAGGCTTTTTAGGTCCTCTTCACTTTCTGCCATAAGGTCATCTGCCATAAGTGTCATCTGCATATCTGAGGTTATTGATATTTCTCCCGGCAATCTTGATATTTAGATTAAGGCAGACTAAATATTGTAGTGCATTATAAGAAGAGCATATAGCTTTATCTTCAAACGAACATTCTTTTACACAACAGTTTATTCCAAAATCTAAAGTTTCTTGAGGAAAAGATAAAGTCCCATAAAGACAGTTATGTTTATTTTGAAGCTGTGTATTTAGAAGCTTATTTTTGATACTAACTTTTCATCTTAGTCAAAGAGAGACATTTGTCCTTTCAGTAGATCATTGACTATGGGATAGAATCCTGAAATAGTGTCCTTGCTATTGATGTTTTAACCATGAATTCAAAATTTTTGGTATGGTATTATTTAGTGTAACCATGGGTTCCTCATTTGGGTGGTATTTCCGTATAACTTCTTACATACTGTATTTAAAAACTAAAATCTGATCCTAGACCTAAAATTACTTTCAAGCAAATTCATTGGCATCACAAGCTATTTTAGTGGAATCTCTCTAACAACACATTTTTAAGTGTTTAAGTGTATATACAGGTGTCCTTTTTGAGAGAGTACTGATATATAAATTCAAGTCTCTCCACATTTGAAAGGGTTTCTAATTTCATTTCGGAAAGGCCTTAGTGATTTTAGTAGATTGATTATCACTTTTATAAAAATTATAGCTAGGCAAAGTGTAATGTAGTTTTTATCTCATTTTAAAATTTTAGTGTCAGTAGCTAGTAACTAGATTTTTTCTTTTGTCACTGTCATTCAAAGTAAAAAAAAAAAGTAGTAGATGCGGTTTTGACAGCCAAAATAACAGGTTTGGACAAATGTCTCAAACTTCATGTGGTTTCCTGAGCAACCTTTCTCCTGTCTTCAAGAGTGAGGGAGAATTTTTTAGGACAGATGTCAATGTAGCATGTTAAACTTGTAATAGTTCTGGGAATAATGTGAAAATAGCCTATATAGACTATTTTTTGATATCCTCTGCAGCTGTGAGGCTCAACAATAGAAAAATGTTATATTTTAAAATATTTTCTTCACAAGTAAGTTGATTTGACTCAAATGTTTTGATCAACTCCAAACTAAAATAAAATTTTCACTTTTTCTAACTGAGAATTATAAAAATAACAGACAATTTGATGCTTGAGAGAAGTTAGGAAAGATTGAATAACTGAGAGGGAAAAAGCATTTTAGACATGGACTGGTAACCTTTCAAAAATATTGCAATATGAAAAATTAATTCTGAATTTCACTCAGGGTTAACTGATCCTAAATTAAACTTCAGCATCCTAGGTCATTGCTAAGCAATTATTAAGTTTGCTCTGGTTCATAATCTTAGGCTTTTGTAGCTAATTTTTTGTTAATGGAATTCCCTACTGGTCCATAGAAACCATACATTTGTTAGGAGTCAAGGGTGAGGGAGAAAATGAAATAAAACAGTGAAGCTTAAAATTGAATAATTACTCTAAGCCTAAGCCTACTGGAAGGTAGCATTTGTTATACATGAGTGACCACTGACGAAATTCAATTTATGTAGGGAATGAAAGTCATTTTGGGAAATTAATTTTTAATGTATTAACACATATTTTAAAGTAATAGTACCTATTGGGATGAAATGGGGATTGTATCCTTATATCATTCCTTTTCCAGGAACCTCATTCCTCTCCTCCCTGTAAGAATTTATTTTCTCCCAAAGCAGATGTCACTGTCTTCCTTTCAGTTGCGCTGGGAGCCCTGCTGATGGAACGATCCTTCCCTCTCATGGTCTTTTCGTTCTTTGAGTGACGCTCAGCTAGTGTAAAGGCAGGCTTGTGTTATGCCTCTGCACGTTGCTGGTTTACATGCTGCATGCAGTCCTGTTTCCTGAGATGGAGTGGGTATTGCTACTGCTAAGTCACTCCAGTCGTGTCCGACTCTTAGCAACCCCATGCAACCCCTGCAGCCCACCAGGCTCCTCTGCCCATGGGATTCTCCAGGCAAGAGTACTGGAGTGGGGTATGTCTGTCTAATTTAGGAGTCTGGCATGAGCAGGTCCATCCACCTGCATGATTAAGCTCCCAACAACTTGAACTTGTTTGTAATAAACCTAGTGTTTTGGCTTTAGCCTGAGTCTTGTCTTTCAACCTCTTCAAAGTTAGAAGTAGAGAGGAATGTTATTTTAGAGATTCTATTTGGAGAATGTGTCAACAAGACCCGCTGATTCTACTTCTTAAAATGATACCATGTCTGGCCTTCTCTCCCATCTCCAATTCTACCTCCTTGGAGCAAGGGATAGAGCTTTTGTCCTGAACTGCAACAATTATACTGTGTAGCATTTCTCTCTAGTATCCTGGAAATCCATTTTTTACATTGCAGTCATGAGGAACTTTTAAAGACCTGTCTGATAAAATCAGATTCTCTTTTTAAACTGCTACCATGATTCAGATTGAATCTGAATTAAACCTTCTTTGGACAATGTGTGGATCTGACCTCATGTTTTGCCAAAAGTCTTCACTTTTTCCTCAGGTTCAAAGGACTTGACAAAATAACACTCATTGTTATTGTTCAGTTGCTCAGTAGTGTGCACACTTTTGACTCCATGTACTGCAGCACGCCGGGCTTCCCTGTCATTCACCATCTCCTGGAACTTGCTCAAACTCTTGTCCATTGAGTCGGTGGTGCCATTCAACCATCTTGTCCCTGTTGTCCCCTTCTTCTCCTGCCTTCAATCTTTCCCAGCATCAGGGTCTTTTCCAATGAGTCAGTTCTTCACATCAGGTAGCCAAAGTATTGGAGCTTCAACTTCAGCTTCAATCCTTCCAATGAATATTCAGGAATGATTACCTTTAGGATGGACTGGTTGGATCACCTTGCAGTCCAAAGGACTCTCAAGAGTCTTCTCCAACAACACAGTTCAAAAGCATCAGTTCTTTGGCCCTCGGCTTGCTTTATTGTCCAATTCTTACATCCATACATAACCACGGGAAAAACCATAGCTCTGACTATACAGATCTTTGTTGGCAAAGCAATGTCTCTACTTTTTAATATGCTGTCTAGGTTTGCCATAACTTTTCTTCCAAGGATCAAGTGTCTTTTAATTTCATGGCTGCCATGATTTTGGAGCCCAAGAAAGTAAAGTATCTCACTGTTGCCATTGTTTCCTCATCTATTTGCCATGAAGTGATTGGACTGGATGCCATGATATTTGTTTTTGAATTTGAGTTTTAAACCAGCTTTTCACCCTTGTCTTTCATATTCATTGTTCCTCTTCAATTTCTGCCATAAGCATGGTGTCACTGGCATATCTGAGGTTACTGATATTTTTCCTGGAAATCTTGATTCTGGCTTGTGCTTCATCCAGCATGGTATTTCACATGAAGTACTCTGCATATAAGTTAATTAAGCAGGCTGACAATATATAGCCTTGACATACTCCTTTCCCAGGTTGGAACGAGTACATTGTTCCATGTGCAAGTTTAACTGTTTCTTCTTTGTAACCTGAATACAGATTTCTCAGGAAACTGGTATGGTGTTCTGGTATTCCCATCTCTTGAAGAATTTCCACAGTTTGTTTTGATCCACACAGTCAAAGACTAGCGTAGTCAATGAAGCAGAAGTAGATTTTTTTTTCCCCGGAACTTTATTGCTTTATCTATGATCCAACAGATGTTGGCAATTTGATCTCTGGCTCCTCTGCTTTTTCTAAATTCAGCTTGAACATCTGGAAGTTCTCTGTTCATATGCTGTTGAAGCTTAGCTTGGAGAATTTTGAGCATTACTTTGCTAGTGTGTTAGATCAGTGCAATTGTGAGGTAGCTTGAATGTCTTTGACATTGCCTTTTTGGGGGATTGGAAAGAAAATTGACCTTTTCCAGTCCTGTAGCCACTGCTGAGTTTTCCAAATTTGCTGACATGCTGAGTGCAGCACTTTAATGGCATCGTTTTTAGAATTTGAGATAGCTCAACTGGAATCACCTCCACTGGTTTTGTTTGTTGTGATGCTTCTTAAGGCCATTCGACTTTGCATTCCAGGATGTCTGGCTCTAGGTGAATTACCACACCATCGTGATTACCTGGGTCATTAAGATCTTTTTTGTATAGTTCTTTTGTGTATTATTTTCTTAATTAAGATTTTCTTAATATCTTCTGCTTCTGTTAGGTCTATACCATTTCTGTCCTTTATTGTGCCTGTCTTTGCATGAGATGCTCCCTTCATCTCTCCAATTTTCTTGAAGAAGTCTCTAGTCTTTCCCATTATATTGTTTTCCTCTCTGTCTTTGCACTGATCACTTAGAAAGGCTACCTTTCTCTCCTTGCTATTCTTTGGAACTCTGAATTCAGATGGATATATCTTTGCTTTTCTCCTTTGTCTTTCACTTCTCTTCTTTTCTCAGCTATTTGTAAGGACTCTTCAGACAGCCATTTTGAACTTTTGCCTTTTTTTTTCCCCCTGGGAATGGTTTTGATCACTGCCTCTGGTACACTGTTTTGAACCTCCATCCATAGTTCTTCAGACACTCTACCAGATCTAATTCCTTGAATCTATTTGTCACTTCCACTGTATAAATGTAAGGGATTTGATTTAGGTCATACCTGAATGGCCTAGTGATTTTTCTCTACTGTCTTCAATTTAAGTCTGAATTTGGCAATAAGGAGTTCATGATCTGAGCCACATGACTTGTGACTTGTTTTTCCTGACTCAAAAGAGTTTCTCCATCTTTGGCTGCAAAGAAAAATCTGCTTTCGGTATTGACCATCTGGTGATGTCCATGTGTAGAGTTGTCTCTTGCATTGTTGGAAGAGGGTGTTTACTATGACCAGTTTTCTTAGCAAAGCTCTGCTTTCCTTTGCCCTACTTCATTTTGTACTCCAAGGCCAAACTTGCCTGTTACTCCAAGTATCTCTTGACTTCCTGCTTTTGCATTCCAGTCCCCTATTATAAAAAGGGAATCTTTTTTTGGTGTTAGTGCTAGAAGATCTTGTAGGTCTTCATAGAACCATTCAACTTCATCTTCTTCAGCATTAGTGGTTGGGGAATAGACTTGGATTGCTGTGACACTGAAAGGTTTGCCTTGGAAATTAACAGAAATCATGTGTCGTTTTGGGGACTGTACACAAGTACTGCATTCTGGACTCTTTTTTTGACTAAGAGAGTTTCTCCATTGACTACTCCATTTCTTCTAAGGGATTCTTGCCCACAGTGGTAGATATAAATAATCATCTGAATTAAATTTGCCCATTCTGGTCCATTTTAGTTCACTGATTCCTAAAATGCCAATGTTGACTCTTGGCATCTCCTGTTTGACCACTTCTAATTTACCTCATTTCATGGACCTTACATTCCAGGTTCCTATGCAATATTGTTTTTTACAGCCTCGTACTTACTCCCATCACCATTCATATCCACAACTGGGCATTGTTTTTGATTTGGCTCAGCCTCTTCATTTTTTATGGAGCTATTTCTTCACTCTTCTCTAGTAGCAAATTGGTCACCTACCGACCTGGGGATTTCATCTTTCAGTGTCATATCTTTTTGACTTTTCATACTGTTCATGGGGTTCTTAAGGCAAGAATATAGCCCCAGGAACCCTCTAATCCACTTTCTGCCTGTATATATTTTCCTCTTCTGGATATTTTATATAAATGGAACTGTACAATATTCAATCTTTATTATCAAACCTTTTCAGTTAGCATAATATTGTTAAGGTTCATCCATATTGCCACATACATCAGGTCTTCAGTATTTTCTATTGCTGAAAAATATTTCATTGGTTGTATAACCCACATTGGTATATTCATTCATTCATTGATGGATATTTGGTTTGTTTGGATCTTTTGACTACCCTGAACACTGCAGCTCTGAACGTGCCATATCACAGGCCATGTAACTTGAATGACTGAATGATTAAATCTATGCAGTAATTCCTTAATGTAAATATGAAAATCTTTTATTTTATTTTATTTTTTAATATAAATTTATTTATTTTAACTGGAGGCTAATTACTTTACAATATTGTATTGGTTTTGCCATACATCAACATGAATCTGCCACGGGTTGAAAATATTTTAATACATACTTTCTGAGGTCATTTACAACTTTGATATATACTATTAAAATATTCCCAAAGGAATAAGGAAAGAAATGCACCTAAAATAAAAGATAAATAGAGTTGTATGGATTTTGAATCTGACCGAGTCTAAATCAAAGACCAAAACTAGTTAAATCTCAAGGAGAAATCTTTAGACATCTTTAGAAATGTTTTTTCTAAAATATTTAACACCAACCCCAAAAGTACATATAATACAAAGTGAAAGTGATGTTGCTCAGTCGTGTCTGACTCTTTGTGACCCTATGTACTATAGCCCACCAAGCTCCTCTGTCCATGGAACTTTCCAGGCAAAAATACTGGAGTGGGTTGCCATTTCCTTCCCCAGATCTTCCCAACCCAGGAGTCGAAATATGTGTCTCTCTCATTGCAGGCAGACGCTTTACTATCTGAGCCACCAGGGAAGTAAGCAAAATAACAAATCTGACACAGTTCACTCCCTGATACATAAAGGAGAAAATGCCTATTATTTTGATAGTTAACAAAAACCGTCAGGAAAATATGCACCCCCCACCTTGTTTTCTCATATGTTGTTTGCTTTCTCCATCTTTCTGAATCTTGAGAAGAGAAAACTGATTTTAAGAAATCAAAGAAGGAATAAATACCTAGCATTTTTCCAAATCTGTGGTATTAATGAAGGCTTCCTTGAATTATTGATGTAAGTGAAATAATGGTACCAAGGGCAACTGTTTTAAAACAATATTTCACAGTTACTGCCCTAATCCATATTGACGTCATGGCTAAAGACTCTCAGTTTCCCTTGGCAAGCAGTTTGCTAACCTCCAGCCTAGTTACTTCTCACTCACTGGGCCAATAATCTTTCAACCAATCAATACCTCCACACATTCTGGGACCAGATACCAGACAACTAGGAATAGGCTCCACATTCTGGAGTCCATATAATTGTTCAACTGGCCAAAGGCAAGGGAGCCCCCAAAATAGCTCACCCCACCCTGCTTGCTATGGTAAGCTGTGCCATCCACCTCAAGCCCTCTGTCCCCGCTCCCCAGGTACAAAGTTTTGTGTCTCCCTGCATAGCAGCCCCACTCTTTCTGAGCTGCAAGTAACAGGGTCTGGCTTCCATCTTTCCAGGGTCCCTGTGCTGTGTCTTGTCATCAAAAGAACCTCTAAGTCTTATAAAACATTTAGTGATTTCAGCAGAATGGCACAGCATAATTATGGATTCCTGGAGCCCTTCTTAGGGGTACGGCTCTAGGCTGATTAATTTGTTCCAGACCATTGCCAAAGTGCCTGGGGGGCCTGGTGCCTGTTAACGAGCTTGGCTTGAGGTAACTATACCTGCAGGGCTGAGGGTTATATTTCTCCCCACTCAGATTCCCACAGCATCTGAATATTTAAAGTGAACAGTGCTCATTGGCTAAACTTGATTATTAATAGTTCTTAGCTAATCAAGGAGGTGTTTGCAACATCATTATCATAACAAATATAACCCAAACATCTAGTAAATTCCAGAATTCATCTAAATATGACTGAAGGTCCCTTCTGTGATTGATCTTTTCTCCAAATTAACATCAAACAAAATGGAGCCTTGTTGTGGGCTAGCCCTCAGCTACTCCTCATGCTTCTATTTGGTTTCCTTCTTTTTCTTCTTTTGTGCTATGTGCTTAGTAGTCGTGTCTGACTCTTTGTGAGCTTATGGATTGTATACCATCAGGCTCCTCTGTCCATGGGATTCTCCAGGCAAGAACACTGGAGTGGTTTGTGATTTCCTCCTCCAGGGGATCTTCCCAACCCAGGATGGAATCCGCATCTGCTGTGTCTCCTACATTGCAAGCAGATTCCTTACACACTGAACCGTCATGGTGAACCCTTCCTCCTTTTTGCTGTCATATAACATGCTTTCTTTAGTGTTTAGGAGAGCCTCCTCTAGTATTCAGGTCACTCAAATATCTGGCATGATAGAGCTCAAACGGATGTCAAGATATCAAAAGGTTGATTTTCATGTAATATTTCACAAGTCATATCTTGACTTAGTTTTGAATCATGGCTGGAAATTCCAGTCCCCTTCACAAGCAGCTTGCTAAGCCCACATCCTAATCCCTTCCCCATCAGACTCCACTCTTAAGATCTCTATGTATATACCTCAGCCTCCTCCCATCTTGACCCTGTTTTCTAGAACTATGTACCAGACTCAGGAGCATCCTCACTGCCCTAGAGCCCCCAGAAGTTATTCTAATGAGCCAATCCACATGGAGCTCTTGAAATTTAGTGATCCCACACCTGCCGCTTGCCTTCCACAGGCCCAGCTTCTGTTACCTGCTTCCAGGTACAAGCTGCATTGTGGCCCATGTGGTCACTTGTTCTCATTTGGAGCTTTAAGTAGGGGCAAAGCATTCTGATTTTCATCTGTCCTGTGTCATTGTGTTTTGTCCTGCTGTCAATTTTTAAGTCATATAAAACCCTATTTCATAAGGCTTTTCACTTTACTCTCATGAAAATATTAAAGTGATGTTTTATCTCATATTTGAAATCATACCAGTTGTACATTTCTCCATGTCTTAATATGCAGCTTTTAGTGTAAATTCTATGCATAGAACATAACTTCTTCTAATACATATGCATCCTCTCTTTACAATAAATCTTTCCTGCTTTCTGCCAATTTTTTAGACTCAGACATTTATTTCTAAAGGAGAGAAAGAAAATAAGGAAAAGGTAAAAAATGAACACATGGTCACGCTAATCTGATTTTAAAGCCACAATTTTATAAGGATTTATTATTCCACATCTTGTGAGAGATTTAATCCTGTAACACTTCAGATATGCAAATATGAAAAGGCATATAAAAAGTGAATGTGAAAGTCGCTCAGTCATATCCAACTCTTTGTGACCCAAAGACTATACAGTCCCTGGGATTCTCCAGGCCAGATGCTGGAGTGGGTAGCCTTTTCTTTCTCCAGGGGAATCTTAATTCTTTCTTGTTTTTGTCATGTTTATCTTAAAAATCTGTTCTTTTCCGACTTGTCATAATAGTCAAGTCTTTTATCTGTGAGATACTGTATTGATTTAAAAAGGGTGAATGTTTTTCTTTTCAAAATGTTTGGTAAAGTTATCCTTATGGAGTAAAACTTAAGTTTTCCTTAAGAAAAGTTTACAACCTTTCCTATAAACAGAACCAAGTTTGCCTAGAATGGGGTTTATTCAATAATCAAAGTTTATCTCTTTTTAGTGGACTTCAGAATTACTTTGGATTTTTAAGAAATATATAAAATATAAAAAATATAATTGAGACTTAGAATGAACCTTCAAAAATCTGTTGATTGAAGTGGAATTTTGACACTGGAATATTTTCTCTTCCACCCCTTCCTCCTGTGAATGAGTCTATACTGCATCCTGGGAGATCACTTTCCTAAAGATACATCTGACAGGCTGGGCTTTGAAATTATATGGAAAACAGTCTTAATTTATAATGCAAATTATAGTCTATTTACTGAGGATTTCCTGTTCTCTGAGTCACTAACTTTGAATTATATTAATAATAAACAATTGTTAGGGCTGTGGTCATATATGGATGTGAGAGTTGGACTGTGAAGAAGGCTGAGCACCGAAGAATTGATGCTTTTGAACTGTGGTATTGGAGAAGATTCTTGAGAGTCCCTTGGACTGCAAGGAGATCCAACCAGTCCATTCTGAAGGAGATCAACCCTGGATTTCTTTGGAAGGAATGATGCTAAAGCTGAAACTCCAGTACTTTGGCCACCTCATGCAGAGTTGACTCATTGGAAAAGAGTCTGATGCTGGGAGGGATTAGGGGCAGGAGGAGAAGGGAACGACAGAGGATGAGATGGCTGGATGGCATCACTGTCTCGATGGATGTGAGTCTGAGTGAACTTCAGGAGTTGGTGCTGGACAGGGAGGCCTGGCGTGCTGTGATTCATGGGGTCGCAAAGAGTCGGACACGACTGAGAGATTGAACTGAACTGACACTAAAAATAAAGCCTTCTAGTTTGTTAAATCGGGGAAGGCAATGGCACCCCACCCCAGTACTCTTGCCTGGAAAATCCAATGGACGGAGTAGCCTGGTGGGCTGCAGTCCATGGGGTCGCTAAGAGTCGGACAGACTGAGCGACTTCACTTTCACTTTTCTCTTCCATGCATTGGAGAAGGAAATGGCAACCCACTCCAGTGTTCTTGCCTGGAGAATCCCAGGGATGAGGGAGCCTGATGGGCTGCCGTCTATGGGGTCACACAGAGTCGGACACGACTGAAGTGACTTAGCAGCAGCAGCAGCAGTTTGTTAAATCTGATACAACTCACATAAACTGTAATGGAGCTACTGTGTACAAGCAATATAATCTCTTACATTGTGACTAGTATATTCAGATATTTATATATGAAAACAAAACACATCACCCCATCATCTCCTCTTACTCTCTTTTTTTAAAATATTTTATTTAAAAAGTTTCAATATAGTCGATTTACAATGTTGTGCTACTTCAGGTATACAGCAAAGTTATTCAGTCATGTATATAAAATATATATATTCTTTTTTGTTCTTTTCCATTATAAGTTATTGTAAGAAACTGATTGACATTCCCTGTGTTATTCAGTATATCTTTTTGGGTTTATCTATTTTACTTATAGTAGTATGTATCTGCAAATCCTCTTTTTAATGGCTTCTTTTCTTTCTGTTGAAGCTGTAAATATGTAAATAATTTATTCCCATAAATAATTTGGGTCTGCTATTTACTTTTTGACATCCTATAAACCTAAATGATTCCAGTCTCCAAAGAGTGAGAAGGCTCTGCCCTTCTGTTTTTATTCAAAGTGTTAAAATCTTCAGTGCATTGGCAATACACTGACCTCTAGGCAATTTTGTTGCATTTATTATTAAATCTTAATAGATAGTAATGCTGAGGGTGAATTGAAGAAACTACAGCTTAGAAGGGAATATAACTGCTGGTGCTCAACATCTAGTGAATCTGTGGTATTTGCCCACTCATAGCTGATCTTAGTCCAGTTATTATATCATCCTTCAAAGCACCCCAGTTCAAACTCTGCCAGCAATATAAAATGAATTTCTAAAAATACTTTATAGATGAATAATTTTATATCTTTTGGGCATTAGCTAAAAAAAAGTTCCTTTAGCATTTCAGAATTTTCAATTCACATTTTTAATAATCTTAATATCAGAATCACACAAATGTCCAGTGTCCTTTCTCTTAAATGTCATTTCCAATAGTGAGATAGTTTCATGATGTTAAAACAATGGCTTAGGTTAATAAAAAAAATTTGATCATAAAAAAAAACTTTAAAATATTTACTTATGTTCATTTTATATTTATTAATGGATTTTTGGGCAAATCTCCAGTTGATAGAATTTTAGTGTGTTCTGTAGGTTTAGTATTTTGAATTTATTAATGAATAATTCCTATAAAACATATGCAGTATAAAAAATAATGTCAGAATTATTGATAAACTATAAAAGACATATTTGCTTGTTTTCTTTATTCTCTAGGCTTCCCTTGTGGCTCAGAGGGTAAAGTGTCTGTCCTCAATGCAGGAGACCCAGGTTCGATCCCTGGGTTGGGAAGATCAGGTGGAGAAGGAAATGGCAACCCACTCCAATATTCTTGCCTGGAAAATCCCATGGACAGAGGAGCCTAGTGGGCTACAGTCCACAGGGTTGCAAAGAGTCAGACACGACTGAATGATGTCACTTTAAGAATTATTGATAAACTATAAAAGACATATTTGCTTGTTTTCTTTATTCTCTAGAATACCTCTATAGGGAAAAAACAAAAACAAAACTCATATATAGATGTTTTGACATTGTAAGAATCATTCTTTAGTTGAAATTTGAGACATAATTTGCACATGTATTTAACAGTTATATTTTGAGAACAGTCAACCACTCTTTCCAGAGTTACCCGATTTCTAATTTTTCTAATATTTCTATGAATAACCAGAAGTCACTTTGTTTTGTGAAGTTTATGAGCAATACTTTGAAATTTAATTGATATAATTTGCCAAGTACAAAGGCTAAGTAATAATAAGTGAAAGCCTTGTGAAGATGCCCTGATATGAAAACCTGTATTTTCAAAATGAAAAGTAAGGAAAAAAATTTATTATGTTGATGGTAGTGAACTACTTGCTCCTCAAAAGGATATATATGTCTTTAATATATATATTCTTCTTTATATATTTACATATAATAATTTCATACATATGTAATCATATATATGTCCTTGTTTATTTGGATTTAATTTTAGAAAACAACTGTAGTATTTTTAGCATTTGTTATCATCACTATGGAAATCTCTAATTGCTTTTATATATTTTTCCAATAAAAAATATGAGTTAGCTATTTGGTTACTAGGAAACAGTGAATCAGAGAAAATAAGCAAATTCTCCAGGACTAGAGAAATAACATTTTTGAGCTAACAGTCAAAATTTTCTGTCAAAGTCTGTGTTCTAATGACTGGTGTTCCTAAAATATGTGAAACTCACTGTCCTGTGTTGCTGAATATAAATTGGTATTAAAACATATATTGAAAGTCTATAAAGCTTGAGATTTTTCTCTCTACTTTTAGGAAAAGAACAAACACTTAGCTGGACTTGCATGTAAGAGAAAGACTGCCTTTACCAAAGATAGGTGTTTTCTAAGATTAGTTTTAAGAAGCATTAAAAATATAAATTTCACATGAATTTATCCACTTATGTAAATCCTGATATATAAAAGCCACATAAAATAAAGCTCTTTGTCAACTCCTTAGCATCAATATATTTGTGTATATTGGTACTGTATAAGGGAGAGACTCTTTTATTTCAAGCAATATTTTGTAAACACGAGACAAACTTTTGAAAAAGATGCATCATTTAAAATATTTTGCTCTCTACCAGACCTTGTATTTCTTTTTTCTTTTTTTTTTTGTCATTTAATGCACACATCCTCATCATAAAAAGTGCTGCATGGCCCTTCAAGGTAGACCATGATTTTTCACCATATAAACATGAATTTGAAGTTAGAAAGTAATTAACTGAAATCGGAGGATCATAACAGATTTACTCATCTTGAAAAGAAGAAAAATTCTGGACATAAATTTCTTGCCCAGTGTGTTATGTAGGATTCTGTTTCTTGTTATTTCAAGAGATTTGAGATCTGATAGTAAAACACTGGAAGGAAAGTTATGACCAACCTAGATAGCATATTGAAAAGCAGAGATATTACTNAGACAGTACTCTATTGGTTTTGGCATACATTGACATGAATCTGCCATGGGTGTACACAAACTCCCAAACATGAACCCCCCTCCCGCCTCAGACCCCACATCATCCCTCCGGATCATCCCCATACACCAGCCCCAAGCATCCTGCATCCTGCATCCATTCTAAGGGAGATCAGTCCTGGGTGTTCATTGGAAAGGCTGATGCTGAAGCTGAAACTCCAATACTTTGGCCACCTTATGCGAAGAATTGACTCATTGGAAAAGACCCTGATGCTGGGGGGGGATTGGGGGCAGGAGGAGAAAGGGACGACAGAGGATGAAATGGCTGGATGGCATCGCTGACTCAATGGACATGAGTTTGGGAGTTGTTGATGGACAGGGAGGCCTGGCGTACTGTGATTCATGGGGTCACAAAGAGTCAGACACGACTGAGCGACTGAACTGAACTAACTGAAGTAAAACATTTGGTGAGAGTCTGAATAATTAAACCATGTTGGAGAAAGCTGCAAAACTTTCTTCCTTATCTACCATGCAGGGAGGATTACCTCTGCCTAATCACTTATTCATATGATTGGAGTGAGAACTATGTGTGTGTATATACTGTGTTGGAGCAAAGATACATTACACTGATTCATCAGATGATTACTTTTCCTGAACCAACAGCCCAGAGACCAAGCTGAAGCACTTCCATGGTCACATTTCTCTTCCCACTCATGTGTACACACAACTCTCTTGGCCCCGGGTTGAAAGTTCTAGGACTGCCCTAAGCAAAGACACCTTATTTGGTGGTCACTGCCCTCTGGTGTCCCCAGCTCTTCAGGTCCCTTTCTGGGGTCTCTTTTCCTTGTATTCACAAGCTTTAGAAATCACATGGAGAACCATTATTTTCTATAAACAATGTCCCAAGTACAGAAATTGGTTTTTTTCTATCTCTCATCAGAGTATGCATGTAAGTGAAGTCTTAAGAATTAAATAGAATTGTCCCTTCACATAGGAAAGGCCATGTCACTCTTCCTAAATTTGAGACTTTAGGTTTGCCTGGTGTCTGGGACTCCTCTGGGACTCCTCTGGGATATGAATGCCATTGTACAGCAAGGCACACTGAATGCCTCTTTCCAGTGTGATAAGAGGCAGAGGAGGAAGGTTCCCTGTGGTCCTGAAACCTATTTCTCCATTTACCAGAAACACTCTGCAATAGAACATGCACTTCAGGCCTCCTGGTGAACACTAATAGAATTTACTAGTAAAAGAGAGAATGCAGGTAATGCAGAATCAGTAGAAAGTTTTAGCAGGATATACAAGATGTGTATAAGAGACAGACAGTACTCTATTGGTTTTGGCATACATTGACATGAATCTGCCATGGGTGTACACAAACTCCCAAACATGAACCCCCCTCCCGCCTCAGACCCCACATCATCCCTCCGGATCATCCCCATACACCAGCCCCAAGCATCCTGCATCCTGCATCCATTCTAAGGGAGATCAGTCCTGGGTGTTCATTGGAAAGGCTGATGCTGAAGCTGAAACTCCAATACTTTGGCCACCTTATGCGAAGAATTGACTCATTGGAAAAGACCCTGATGCTGGGGGGGGATTGGGGGCAGGAGGAGAAAGGGACGACAGAGGATGAAATGGCTGGATGGCATCGCTGACTCAATGGACATGAGTTTGGGAGTTGTTGATGGACAGGGAGGCCTGGCGTACTGTGATTCATGGGGTCACAAAGAGTCAGACACGACTGAGCGACTGAACTGAACTAACTGAAGTAAAACATTTGGTGAGAGTCTGAATAATTAAACCATGTTGGAGAAAGCTGCAAAACTTTCTTCCTTATCTACCATGCAGGGAGGATTACCTCTGCCTAATCACTTATTCATATGATTGGAGTGAGAACTATGTGTGTGTATATACTGTGTTGGAGCAAAGATACATTACACTGATTCATCAGATGATTACTTTTCCTGAACCAACAGCCCAGAGACCAAGCTGAAGCACTTCCATGGTCACATTTCTCTTCCCACTCATGTGTACACACAACTCTCTTGGCCCCGGGTTGAAAGTTCTAGGACTGCCCTAAGCAAAGACACCTTATTTGGTGGTCACTGCCCTCTGGTGTCCCCAGCTCTTCAGGTCCCTTTCTGGGGTCTCTTTTCCTTGTATTCACAAGCTTTAGAAATCACATGGAGAACCATTATTTTCTATAAACAATGTCCCAAGTACAGAAATTGGTTTTTTTCTATCTCTCATCAGAGTATGCATGTAAGTGAAGTCTTAAGAATTAAATAGAATTGTCCCTTCACATAGGAAAGGCCATGTCACTCTTCCTAAATTTGAGACTTTAGGTTTGCCTGGTGTCTGGGACTCCTCTGGGACTCCTCTGGGATATGAATGCCATTGTACAGCAAGGCACACTGAATGCCTCTTTCCAGTGTGATAAGAGGCAGAGGAGGAAGGTTCCCTGTGGTCCTGAAACCTATTTCTCCATTTACCAGAAACACTCTGCAATAGAACATGCACTTCAGGCCTCCTGGTGAACACTAATAGAATTTACTAGTAAAAGAGAGAATGCAGGTAATGCAGAATCAGTAGAAAGTTTTAGCAGGATATACAAGATGTGTATAAGAGACAGACAGTACTCTATTGGTTTTGGCATACATTGACATGAATCTGCCATGGGTGTACACAAACTCCCAAACATGAACCCCCCTCCCGCCTCAGACCCCACATCATCCCTCCGGATCATCCCCATACACCAGCCCCAAGCATCCTGCATCCTGCATCCATTCTAAGGGAGATCAGTCCTGGGTGTTCATTGGAAAGGCTGATGCTGAAGCTGAAACTCCAATACTTTGGCCACCTTATGCGAAGAATTGACTCATTGGAAAAGACCCTGATGCTGGGGGGGGATTGGGGGCAGGAGGAGAAAGGGACGACAGAGGATGAAATGGCTGGATGGCATCGCTGACTCAATGGACATGAGTTTGGGAGTTGTTGATGGACAGGGAGGCCTGGCGTACTGTGATTCATGGGGTCACAAAGAGTCAGACACGACTGAGCGACTGAACTGAACTAACTGAAGTAAAACATTTGGTGAGAGTCTGAATAATTAAACCATGTTGGAGAAAGCTGCAAAACTTTCTTCCTTATCTACCATGCAGGGAGGATTACCTCTGCCTAATCACTTATTCATATGATTGGAGTGAGAACTATGTGTGTGTATATACTGTGTTGGAGCAAAGATACATTACACTGATTCATCAGATGATTACTTTTCCTGAACCAACAGCCCAGAGACCAAGCTGAAGCACTTCCATGGTCACATTTCTCTTCCCACTCATGTGTACACACAACTCTCTTGGCCCCGGGTTGAAAGTTCTAGGACTGCCCTAAGCAAAGACACCTTATTTGGTGGTCACTGCCCTCTGGTGTCCCCAGCTCTTCAGGTCCCTTTCTGGGGTCTCTTTTCCTTGTATTCACAAGCTTTAGAAATCACATGGAGAACCATTATTTTCTATAAACAATGTCCCAAGTACAGAAATTGGTTTTTTTCTATCTCTCATCAGAGTATGCATGTAAGTGAAGTCTTAAGAATTAAATAGAATTGTCCCTTCACATAGGAAAGGCCATGTCACTCTTCCTAAATTTGAGACTTTAGGTTTGCCTGGTGTCTGGGACTCCTCTGGGACTCCTCTGGGATATGAATGCCATTGTACAGCAAGGCACACTGAATGCCTCTTTCCAGTGTGATAAGAGGCAGAGGAGGAAGGTTCCCTGTGGTCCTGAAACCTATTTCTCCATTTACCAGAAACACTCTGCAATAGAACATGCACTTCAGGCCTCCTGGTGAACACTAATAGAATTTACTAGTAAAAGAGAGAATGCAGGTAATGCAGAATCAGTAGAAAGTTTTAGCAGGATATACAAGATGTGTATAAGAGACAGACAGTACTCTATTGGTTTTGGCATACATTGACATGAATCTGCCATGGGTGTACACAAACTCCCAAACATGAACCCCCCTCCCGCCTCCCACCCCACATCATCCCTCCGGATCATCCCCATACACCAGCCCCAAGCATCCTGCATCCTGCATCCATTCTAAGGGAGATCAGTCCTGGGTGTTCATTGGAAAGGCTGATGCTGAAGCTGAAACTCCAATACTTTGGCCACCTTATGCGAAGAATTGACTCATTGGAAAAGACCCTGATGCTGGGGGGGGATTGGGGGCAGGAGGAGAAAGGGACGACAGAGGATGAAATGGCTGGATGGCATCGCTGACTCAATGGACATGAGTTTGGGAGTTGTTGATGGACAGGGAGGCCTGGCGTACTGTGATTCATGGGGTCACAAAGAGTCAGACACGACTGAGCGACTGAACTGAACTAACTGAAGTAAAACATTTGGTGAGAGTCTGAATAATTAAACCATGTTGGAGAAAGCTGCAAAACTTTCTTCCTTATCTACCATGCAGGGAAGATTACCTCTGCCTAATCACTTATTCATATGATTGGAGTGAGAACTATGTGTGTGTATATACTGTGTTGGAGCAAAGATACATTACACTGATTCATCAGATGATTACTTTTCCTGAACCAACAGCCCAGAGACCAAGCTGAAGCACTTCCATGGTCACATTTCTCTTCCCACTCATGTGTACACACAACTCTCTTGGCCCCGGGTTGAAAGTTCTAGGACTGCCCTAAGCAAAGACACCTTATTTGGTGGTCACTGCCCTCTGGTGTCCCCAGCTCTTCAGGTCCCTTTCTGGGGTCTCTTTTCCTTGTATTCACAAGCTTTAGAAATCACATGGAGAACCATTATTTTCTATAAACAATGTCCCAAGTACAGAAATTGGTTTTTTTCTATCTCTCATCAGAGTATGCATGTAAGTGAAGTCTTAAGAATTAAATAGAATTGTCCCTTCACATAGGAAAGGCCATGTCACTCTTCCTAAATTTGAGACTTTAGGTTTGCCTGGTGTCTGGGACTCCTCTGGGACTCCTCTGGGATATGAATGCCATTGTACAGCAAGGCACACTGAATGCCTCTTTCCAGTGTGATAAGAGGCAGAGGAGGAAGGTTCCCTGTGGTCCTGAAACCTATTTCTCCATTTACCAGAAACACTCTGCAATAGAACATGCACTTCAGGCCTCCTGGTGAACACTAATAGAATTTACTAGTAAAAGAGAGAATGCAGGTAATGCAGAATCAGTAGAAAGTTTTAGCAGGATATACAAGATGTGTATAAGAGACAGACAGTACTCTATTGGTTTTGGCATACATTGACATGAATCTGCCATGGGTGTACACAAACTCCCAAACATGAACCCCCCTCCCGCCTCAGACCCCACATCATCCCTCCGGATCATCCCCATACACCAGCCCCAAGCATCCTGCATCCTGCATCCATTCTAAGGGAGATCAGTCCTGGGTGTTCATTGGAAAGGCTGATGCTGAAGCTGAAACTCCAATACTTTGGCCACCTTATGCGAAGAATTGACTCATTGGAAAAGACCCTGATGCTGGGGGGGGATTGGGGGCAGGAGGAGAAAGGGACGACAGAGGATGAAATGGCTGGATGGCATCGCTGACTCAATGGACATGAGTTTGGGAGTTGTTGATGGACAGGGAGGCCTGGCGTACTGTGATTCATGGGGTCACAAAGAGTCAGACACGACTGAGCGACTGAACTGAACTAACTGAAGTAAAACATTTGGTGAGAGTCTGAATAATTAAACCATGTTGGAGAAAGCTGCAAAACTTTCTTCCTTATCTACCATGCAGGGAGGATTACCTCTGCCTAATCACTTATTCATATGATTGGAGTGAGAACTATGTGTGTGTATATACTGTGTTGGAGCAAAGATACATTACACTGATTCATCAGATGATTACTTTTCCTGAACCAACAGCCCAGAGACCAAGCTGAAGCACTTCCATGGTCACATTTCTCTTCCCACTCATGTGTACACACAACTCTCTTGGCCCCGGGTTGAAAGTTCTAGGACTGCCCTAAGCAAAGACACCTTATTTGGTGGTCACTGCCCTCTGGTGTCCCCAGCTCTTCAGGTCCCTTTCTGGGGTCTCTTTTCCTTGTATTCACAAGCTTTAGAAATCACATGGAGAACCATTATTTTCTATAAACAATGTCCCAAGTACAGAAATTGGTTTTTTTCTATCTCTCATCAGAGTATGCATGTAAGTGAAGTCTTAAGAATTAAATAGAATTGTCCCTTCACATAGGAAAGGCCATGTCACTCTTCCTAAATTTGAGACTTTAGGTTTGCCTGGTGTCTGGGACTCCTCTGGGACTCCTCTGGGATATGAATGCCATTGTACAGCAAGGCACACTGAATGCCTCTTTCCAGTGTGATAAGAGGCAGAGGAAGGTTCCCTGTGGTCCTGAAACCTATTTCTCCATTTACCAGAAACACTCTGCAATAGAACATGCACTTCAGGCCTCCTGGTGAACACTAATAGAATTTACTAGTAAAAGAGAGAATGCACGTAATGCAGAATCAGTAGAAAGTTTTAGCAGGATATACACAGTAAAGGAGTTTCAAACTTATGCATCTATGGGCATACATAGCTCACTAGAAAATTTTACATAAGCTGTGTAGTACATGGAGTAGAAAGGAAAGATTTTCCATTTTTGATATGACTCTCTTTATATATATGCTAGAGTTCTCTGGGAAAACAGAATCCAAAGAATAGATGAAGACATATGTGTGTGTGTGTGTGTACACGTGCACATGTGTGTGTGTGTATATATATATATAATTTTATAAATTATATGTAAATTCTATATTATATATAAAATTATATGTAGAACATATAATTTATAAACTTGTGTAAATTATATCATTGATGAATTTATATATTTAATTAATTATATAAATTACATATGTTTGTTTTATTTTCTCTTTTCTTTCATTTTGGGGTTAAAAGAAAAAACATTTTTCTCTCTTAGGAAGAAGTGAACAAAAAAATATGTGTATGCTTAATTAAGAATGACCATATATTTATTATAAGAAACTGGCTCATGCAGTTGTAGAGGCTGAGAATTCCAAGGTCTTCAGATGGTGGAGACCCAGAACTGACAGGGCAGTCCCAGACCAAAGGCCTGAGGACCAAGAGAGCCAAGGGTATAGCTGTCATCCAAGTCAGAAAGAAACTGATGGCCCAAATCAAAGAAGTCAGGCAGGAGGAGTTTCCTGTTACTTGTTAAAAAGTCAGTTGTTGTTCTATTTGAGCAACAACTTTGATTGGATAAGGTCCTCAGTCTGTAGATTCAAGTATTAATCTCATCCATGAACATCCTCAAAGATAAATCCAGAATAATGTTTGAGCAAACATCTGAGTACCCTTGTGCACATGACACACGAAATTAACCACCAGAATACCCTTCAAGTATCTTTCATTTCTACACGTATCACTTATAACCTTCCAGGCTAAATTTGAAACAGAGAGCATCCACTCTAGGGAGAAAGGAACAGGGCGCTTTGTTGATAATCTCAGTGTCTCTGTCTTATCCCTGTGCCTTGTGATTGCCGGTATCCTTTGCATTATCAGTAGGATTTAGGACTGGTTAAGAATCTCTGGTTTCTATAAGCCTGATGTGGCAGCTTGACACTTTATGTTCTCTGGAAGAATTACAACTACTCCACATAAAACTCCTTAGTGTGTCTATAGTTTAATAAAATACACTTACAAGAAATGTAACAGAGACTTTATAATAGAAAAGTAAAACTAAGAGATCATTCTGACTCCTCCCTGCTCTAACTGTGCAGGTAAGTCTCTAAAGCAATTCTGTTTGTATCCCAAGGGCTTTGCAATTTCATCATTGTTTTGCAACTCTTGGCACTTGGTCCCAGAGCATTCCTTCCACTTGAAAGTTTCTCTGCAGGCCCAGGAACTCAACCTACTTCTCATTCCTTCAATACTTTCTCACACCCTCTTTTCTATAACTGTGAACTACCCTGTCCTGGATTTTTAGTAATTTTCTCTTTTTACTCTGTTACTGAGAGAGAAAAGGCTTTTTTTCTTTTATTTCTAGCATAAAATAAGAAACAAGAGAAAATAAATAAAATATATTTAAATGGATCCATCTAGAAAAGTCATCTTAAGATGTCTAGAAAAGACATCTTATGTGGTAGCAGACTGGCATCAAGGGTATCAAGGAAGATAAAAACAATCTCTGTGTAGAACTGACATTCTTGGAAATACCGGTGGAGTAAATGTATTTGAAGACATTAAAGATTAGATTCCAACACTTACTGCATCAGTGTTAAATGATCTCCAACATGCTTGATCTCCCAAAAACATCTGCAAACTTTCTCTTACTTTAGAAATACATTTTCAAAAGCACCTAGCAATATTCTAGTGGCATATGCACTCCAATTCCCAAGCAACCTCATAATTTTTGGTCTCTACTTATTGTCAGGGAGGTATTACACTTAAAAGCCATGGTCATCCCAGTAGAGACCAGATGGCAGGAAATTACTCAAAATAAAGAACAGAGATTTCTCCCCAAAGAAGAAGGCAAACTGCAGCAGATGGAGGGTGAGCTGGACTCAGTATCAAGAAACAGATCTTTAAGATGGCTAACAAACACGTGAAAAGATGCTCAACGTCACTCATTATTCAGTTCAGTTCATTCACTCAGTCGTGTCCAACTCTTTGCAAAGAGAAATGCAAATCAAAACCACAATGAGGCACCATTTCACGCCAGTCAGAATGGCTGCTATCCAAAAGTCTACAAACATCGGTATGAGTTCTTTAGAGAAATGTCTATTTAGTTATTTGGCCCATTTTTTTTGATTGGGTCATTTATTTTTCTGGAATTGAGCTGCAGGAGCTTGTATATTTTTGAGATTAGTTGTTTGTCAGTTGCTTCATTTGCTATTATTTTCTCCCATTCCGAAGGCTGTCTTTTCACCTTGTTTATAGTTTCTTTTGTTGTGCAGAAGCTTTTAATTTTAATTAGGTCCCATTTGTTTATTTTTGCTTTTATTTCCAGTATTCTTGGAGGTGGGTCATAGAGGATCCTGCTGTGATTTATCGCAGAGAGTGTTTTGCCTATGTTCTCCTCTAGGAGCTTTATAGTTTCTGGTCTTACGTTTAGATCTTTAATCCATTTTGAGTTTATTTTTGTGCATGATGTTAGAAAGTGTTCTAGTTTCGGCTAACAAACACATGAAAAGATGCTCAACATCACTCGTTATCAGAGAAATGAAAATCAAAACCACAATGAGGTCCCATTTCACGCCAGTCAGAATGGCTGCAATCCAAAAGTCTACAA